>JAODUO010000015.1:405000-492500 GCA_025642075.2 Ridgeia piscesae | reverse complement strand
CACACACACACACACACACACACACACACACACACACACACACACATATATATATATATATATATATATATATATATATATATATATATATATATATATATATATATATATATATAAAGGTTGAAAGGGAATAAGTCCCATCGGACTTTAATTGGATTTTCAACCAAAATCCGATCGTCATGCATAGTAAAAGTGTAACGTTAATTTATCAAAATATTACTGTATGTCCATTAGTGTGTGAGTCTTTCATGTGTGCAGTCGTGTGTGCGAGAGTTCGTTCATGTGTATGTTAAAAAACGATGTATGGATGTACAAAAAACAGTGTGTGTGTGTGACTGTGTGTACACACTTTCGTTGACGGAAGTCGTTGTTCTTGCCATGCGCAGAAACTAGAGCGCAGTGAGCTGAAGTCGTTCAAGAGGTCTCTGCCGAAGAAAGGCGTCCTGCGGCGCTGTGGCCGCAACTTCATCCGCTTCTGCGACGAGAGCGAAGACAAGAACCTGTCCATGGCGGAGTGGATAGACTGCATGGGTCTGAATGGCGAGTATTAACTCAAAACTATGTAAATAATACGTGCCTTAGTTGCTGCAAGAACAGTTAGTCTCGAAACGAGCAGACAGGAATTTTGTCATACACCACACAATGTTCGTTCTTCCGACTTTTTCGATGATCGCTAAAGTGTCCTCGCAGCTTAGATCCCTTTTGCATACGTATGTATAATTGTTTTTTAATCGCACCATGTCAAACGTCACGTGCCTTTGCATAATAACCGGCCATGAAGCTGGTTGGTATTTCGGCGTGATGTCCAAACTTTCTCAAATCGCTTTTAAGGACAACCGTTGTATCCTGTCTTGTGACTGTGTCGTCTATTGAAGTAATTGTGTCCGTAATTTGTGGTACGCACATTCTGGCGTGTACATTTAGTCTCCTGTGCTCCTGTGATGCAGTGATGTATTTGGTAAGGCATTGATCTAGGGTACACTTTGCTGTTAATTTGTTCTTCCATAACCTATTTTGCCGCTACATGGAATTTTAATGGGTTGATTATGTTGGGTTACCGTTCCCTTATTACCAAACTTAAATGTGCTACAGAGATGAAAGCTTGGCTAATGTGCAGTAGGATAAGCCACCTTGGTCGGTTCTCCCACACTAGGTCCATTTATTTAGACGATGATTCTTTCTGTATTATTACAAATCATGTGAAATAAGACAACTCTCTTCTTTCCAGATAAACAACGTCAGCTGCCCCACAATCCCAAGCGAAGAGGACAGAATCCATTCAGTAAATATCTCAAGAGCTAGTCCCGTTCAAGTCTCGTGTGACTGTGCATTGGACGCGCCATAGCAACGTTTCGTTGCCGACCAGCAATGATACATTTGTGCAATGTTCCCGGGGAGAAGACGTTATCTTTATGTGAATACGGTTGATGTTAGGAGGGGCGATCTTGTTGTGTTTGCAAACTGTGCTAACGCCATATCGTCGACTCTACCACCAACACCAACACCAACACAGAACCTGTCGAATAAGCTATACATGTCCATCATACAGAAGACTAAAACATTGTTGACTAGCTGGTCATCACGTTTTGGTCAAGATTTATATTACGCAACTGTCTTTCCGAATGGAGAGAAAGAAGATAGAGAAGAGACCGGTGGACTGCAAGACAGCGTCGATATAAAAACCGCCTCAGCCCAGACGCCATATTGCCGCCTCAGTCACAGACGCCATATTGCCGCCTCAGTCACAGACGCCATATTGCCACCTCTGCCACATTGCCGCCTCGGTTACGGACGCCATATTGCTGCATGGGTCACGGACGGCATATTGCCGCATGGGTCATGGACGCCATATTGCCGCATGGGTCACAGACGCCATATTGCCGCCTCGGTCACAGACGCCACATTGCCGCCTCGGTCACAGACACCACATTGCCGCCTCGGCCACAGACGCCATATTGCCGCCTCGGTCACAGACGCCATATTGCCGCTTCAGTCACAGACACCATATCGGATGAGTTATATTGACAACGTTGTACATAATGACTGTATGTAAATAAGCAACTATACACATAATGTATGCACATATGCTCTTATTGCTTTGGACAAAATAGGTCTTGCAGCCGTTTTCGGGCCCCATACGGGCTTCGATGAGTTTTTATTACGTAGATATAATTGACATTGTTTAGAGTTCGCCAGTACATCTCACGTGGGTGGAATTTTGGGTTTTCAAAACTTTATTCAGAATAGCGAAATGCAAGATAATCTTCAGTATTTGAGCATGATGTAAAACAGTTTATCCCACATTTCTTTCACAATATTGCGCTCCCGCTTACAGTCGTAACTTCAAAATCGACTCTAGTGATTTTACATACGTCCATCGCTCGCGAGATGTCATGCTCAAGCAGTACGTGTATGGTGTGATGAGTGTAAAGATTGTAGTTTATTAACAGGCCTGCTCGCTTCTTACGCCGTATTCTAGTCAGTAGTTGTACTGACACGTGTTTCACGACAAAGCGTGATTGTCTTAGAATAATGCAGTAAACCTGTTACATACTGTTAATGATTAGGTTCGCACGCTAAAGACGGTAATATGATTATGGTGCTGCCGCCTTGTGGATAAACTGTCACATACTAGACGTGACAACGGTCGTGCGCGACTTGTTTCCAGCACACGCCAACATTCATTTTGTTTATTATTAATAATAATTTAGTTTGTACACTGTACATATCAGCAGATGTCATTAAAATATTTCAACGAGTACTTATTAATTTGGACTAAACAATAGTTGTACCACATTCGACGTGAATTAAAATCGCCTTTCTGTTGACGTTTTGTGTGTTGACAACAGGTTGTATACAGACACAGTAGAAACTCATAAAGAAATGTTTTAAGAAAATAATACCCACTTATAATGATAAACTGTATCAATGTATTCACTTGTATAATTACACCAACACAGATCTTTCTTGAAAATAACCAAAACAATAAATGTTATTAGGGTACTCGTTAATGTTGATTTATGTATGGCGCATTGTGTTTATAATGTATTATAATTGTGTGTATATATTACTATATATGTAATATATATATATATATATATATATTACACACACATACACATCTATATGCCAAAGAAATTATATTAAAAAGCAAGACAACTACCCTAGAGACACAACGACAGTGCCTGAGACACCAACACCGTCCCTCATAGAGACACTTTAATACTCTGTCGTTTCTTACAGTGATTCAACAATGTATATGATACAAATATACAACAGAAATAAAGACAATAGTTTGCAGTTGCGCCACCAGTCAACATGGCCGTCAGATGTAGTTGAGGTAATCAGTCTTCATCAAGTGCCGCTTCCCGCGCTTTTGAGTCCGCTTCAAACCGGGCAGCCATTATCTCCAGCTGCCTCGCATTGCCGTGTTGTCTGCAGCAAAGGTTCTTGCACATTTATATATCAGTAAGCTAATTTCTTTCCTTCCTGGGATAACTGAGTAGTGAGCATGTCGCTACGTTGGGAATTAGTTGAAACACATTTTAAGTACTGTAATGATAAAACGGCCTCCTGGACAATCCAGGGTCTGCAGAGAAAATTGAACTGTCCACTCTGCCTGTTGAACTCATTTCCCTCAGACTGCTTCGTAGTCCAGTCTCTCCCATTCCTCACAACCTCCACAAACGACTGACTGACTACCCAGCAATACGCCCAACCGTGAAACTTATCGAGTTTAATAAAAAATTATTACTTTCCCCAATTATTACAATTTGTAACTGATCACTTTTTACCCATTCACACTGCCACACTTGTGGAGTTATTCCTTGACTGCCACAGAGTCTGCAACCCAAGGAAACAAATAACTGCTGCAGTTTGTATACTGCTCCATGTGTTGATGTTAACTACCGTAAATTCTGTATTTTTAGCCGCACCCCTAATTAAAGCCGCACCACGTTTTTTTTAATTAAAACCCTTGACACAAACCACGGGTAATCCGTAGCGACTGTATACCTAGTCGACTGTGGGAGCACACATACCTGGCTCTGGCACGGGCCTCTTGCAAGTAACCATAATTCACCTGGTCCACTTTTTCTTTCACTTCCTTTACTTTATTTGTGGAGAATCTGCAACAAGATGTCCACAGTGACAACCACACCGCGTTACCTTTGTACATCACACAACCTGGGCACCATTTCAATTACATCAGTATCAGCTGAAAAGCCCAATTTTGCTAATTTAAATTGATCATGATTTCATTCCTTGACAATATATCTTGCAAACATCGGTAGATGCGGCCTGGGTACTTCTACCTGTGTGTCACAGAAATAGTTTCCCCAAACGCTCTTTTGGAAAAATTCCAGTGACATTTAACAACAGATTCTGCTCTAAAATGGATTCCTTCATTAGCTCATTGTGTCACTAAAATGGTCTCATGGTGTATTTTAATAACAACAACAAACACTCATTTCACACCAGTTATAAAACAATTTGTTTCGCTGGTGATGACTGGACCATTGACCATGTGTACATACGTGACACGTGTACATGGAACTAACTACTGTGTATTATGGCTGTATCAGCCACTAAATTTGCACACCAGAGACCAATACACCCATTGTTTAGTTAACTAACCTATGCACACACAAAAATGTATTGACCTTTGACCCTAAGGACAGGCAACATCTGACCCCAAGGAAAGCTGACCTCTGACCGTAGGGACAGCTGGACTTCATTGAGCCATTTTCCCATGAATATTGTATAAAAACATTCTGTTAACAATCCCCTGACGTTGACCAGAAGTCTTAGGGATCATCTCACAAGGTTGATGTCAGATATCAAAGTCTTAGGGATCATCTCACAATGTTGATGTCAGATATGAAACGTAATTACTTTTGTTTGGGGAGGGAGATTCAGAGGCAATTTTGTTTTAGGGTCGTTTTATAAGGTCCATTTGCAGGACAGCATTGTGAATTCAGCTGAGATTATATGTACTTACAAAACTGGCCACACCAAACAAAACACTGTAGCTTTTAGTTTTACAAAATAATCTTAACCTTGTTATTATTAAAAGTTAATTCGCATTCATCGAATATGATAAACAAAAGATCAACCGATATTACCATATTCACAAATACTTCTTTGAGGGAGTGCACTAATGCCAAACTAAATTTATTGCTTGTTATTATTAAAAGTTTATGCAAATTCGCAGAATATGATAGACAAAAGATCAACTGATAATGTTACCCTATTCACAAACATTTCTTTGAGGGAGTGCAGTGCAAAAACTAAATTAATTGCGTTTGACACTGGGCACTAACATTCTGAGATGATACCTTAATTTTGCGACTATTATGCAACTCGGACAGAATACACCAAGAAGCACTACATTTAGTAGCTAATTCCTTCAACTCACATCTCTGAATTGCGAGTCGTAGCTGAGCGACCACGTGGATGACTCTGACTAAAACAGGGATGGTGAAATGACTCGATCAGATGCTGAACAACTTCCATGTAAATGTTACATTTTGAAATTTCAAAATGGGAATAATATGTACACTAGACTAATTTAGTTGATGAAAAATTGAAATCCCGAAAATATTCAGCTGTATTTGCAGTTAATGACTTCAGACACAAATAACCACTTGGGTATTAAAGCCGAAAAACAATGTGAGTGAGGTTTAGTGGTAATACGAATGGAGTTTGGTGGTCATATAATAGAGGTTTGTTGGTCAAACAATGTTGGTCATATAATAGAGGTTTGTTGGTCAAAAAATGTTGGTCATATAATAGAGGTTTGTTGGTCAAAAAATGTTGGTCATATAATAGAGGTTTGTTGGTCAAACAGTGTTGGTCATATAATAGAGGTTTGTTGGTCAAACAATGTTGGTCATATAATAGAGGTTTGTTGGTCAAACAATGTTGGTCATATAATAGAGGTGTGTTGGTCAAACAGTGTTGGTCATATAATAGAGGTTTGTTGGTCAAACAAGTGAAGTGTTCTGTCATACTAGGAAGGTTTGCTAGTCAGACAAGGGAGGCGCTGATCATATGAGGTCTTTGCAAGGATTGTTCTTCATTCCTATGAGAAAGGCTTGCTGGTCATTTGAGTGAGTGGCACCACGTAACGTGGCCAATACAAACCTGAGCGCGACATAGAAGCCAGTCATGCCAATGACCATGATGATGGCACAGCCGATGAGTCCGACCCGGTTGGACATGCGCTTTACACCCTTCACCCCATAGTACGAGTCCTCGGGGTAGAAGGCATTGTAGTCCTTGCTCTTGTCTCGCATGTGCCACAGAGTCTCATCATAGAAGGGCTGAGCATCGTCCTCACTGAACAGACAGATTACAGTGAAGACAGTTGCCTCAAAAGCCAACTGGTGCATATAACTATATCTCATTTATCTCTGTTATATATGAGTACAAAAAAAGTCATAGATGTTTGACGTTAGTAAGAACATTTCATATATTACTAGCAACAGACAATAAAAATGGTCTTCGTGTTTTTATTTTTATAATTGTCATTCTTAATCTACAGTGTAATGTAGTCATTAAGGCATAAATAGATTATGCCGTTTCCAACACTGCTTTCGGAGATGTCAAATATAGCAGTTGCTCCCAGAAAAATTACTGGTTTTAGGTTATCTTAATTCATGTTTATTTATTTTTATTTTTACAATAACACATCCACAGGGTCAAATACAGTCACTAGCACACCCACAGTGTAATGCTGACTATCCCACACTGTTGACACACATAAACCATGGGTATTGGACAAAGCATCTGTCATCAGTGACACTGAAACCCTTCTAACTACGAGACTCGTCCCACGAGTTTGCGACAATCAAGGTAATTCACAAGGGGTCTTACTCATAGCCGGGCTTTGCAGCATTCGAGCCTGGAGCATGGGAACTGCCAGCTGAGTGTGTTCCATGCATAGTACTCGCTCTCCTCTGTTGCTCAAACAATGTGCGTGCTATCGATGAGTCATATTCCCTCTTTGCCAAAACATTACTTAGTACCATGTATGCCTCGTTCAGCTTCACAAACTTGTCATGGTTCGTGGGATCATCTGGGTTCATGTCAGGATGAATCTGAAACGAGCAAGTGTCATTTGTGAATCATTTATATATTAATATGCTAACTTTGGAGCATTGTAAGTGCATCTCCTCCCCGGTGCCGAGGTCCAGTTTCTATGCAATCGAAACAAAAAACAGAGAATAGAACGACAGGATAACATTTTTGCCAGTCAAGCCTTTGTTTGATGTACACATGGCTGTTAATGTTAACTCATATAGGTAGATGCCAGTTGAGATGTGTTCTAGGACCTAAAATAAACTACAAATACATAAACTACAAGGCATAACTGAGAATATATGCATTTTGAAGACCCTTTTAGCTCCTTCTGTTTTTACCCATCCACCACCCGTCCAATGAAATATTTACATTGGTTTTACCTGTCCAAATGACGGCTGGATGGGTCTCTGCATAACACTACGTTTCTGTGTTAATTCCCCTCCTAGGATCACTAGCCTCTGATCCACCTACTGGTGATGTATTAAAAACAACCCACAAACGTTATCTTAGTTTGTGTTGCTAACACATTCTTTTTAGTCACAGAAATTGTATATTGAGACATTTTCAAGAGGCCAATATTCTTATGAATTTCAGATTAAATTCCTCAGAAGTCACTGTTCTGGTGAATTTCAGATCAAAATACTGTAACAAAGGCAATCCTAATAGGTGTACTTGGTCTACTGCACCAAAGGCGTACTCTAGTGGGAAAAACAGAGCTCCCTATTTCACTGAAGATTGCTATTAATAATAATAATAACAGTTTATTCTCTGGCGACCATAGCAACTGAAAAGTACAATAAGAACATTACAACTGATAAAACAATTCATAAATGTATATTAGTCAAACTCTATATGAAAGCATAACTATATATGTAATTGTTACTAGTTTGAATAGCTGGTAAAATTATAAAATTATAACATATTGTAGGATAATAACAATGTAAAAACCTATAGTATGAAAATATACATTTTGACTGATTAAAATGTGTCCTGCTAAAAAAATTAGGTTTAACTTAATCAGTAATTTTGAGTTTATTCAAAATATTCAGTGTTGCTTGTGAACGGATCAATCAGAAGGCCAGTACTGGCAACATGAACAGGTGAAGTGTGTCAATATCTTGAAAGAGAAATTACAAGAACCATTGGCAATGATCCACATTTAACCTAAGGTCAACTTGCTTTATATAAATAATAATGATGTGCAGTTTAAAAGAACAAATTTCAGTTAGAATAAATGTTTTGTCATTAAAACAACCAATCAGCTAAAATAACTATAATTGTCTCTGAGCACTGGTACTTACGCTTCTGAGTTATGTCATTCTGTTCTACAACATAACATTACGAGTATCTGTGACTCTGTTATGTAACAATAAAGATAAATATCAATGCTTTCTCTATTACTTCCATATTTGATACCTGATCCTTGTTCATTCCATCTGCTAGACAAATGTCCTCTTTCATGTTAACACTGACATTGACAAAAAGAAAATGGCATTGAGAAAACCCTCCTGATCTCAAACCATATGACGAAGCGGTAGGTTTGTCTACTGATAAGATCATTCCTCCACGCATGGGTTATCAGCAGGCTTACAGTAGTTTTTTTATAATTCACTGATTAACTGATAGTCACATTTGATAACCTTGTCATTTGAATATGTCTTATCTGGGAAGTATTCAGTCAACGTTGTCTGCATGACTGAATACTTCCCATGTGTAACATTGCATAATTTCAACCCAGCTCACTGACGTACCTCTTTTGATATTTTCAGAAAAGCATCTTTGATTTCGGTTTGTGTCGCATTCTTTTTCACTCCCAGTCGTTCGTAGTGAGTCTTCTTCGCTGCTACTGCACTTGACTGGTGGATCTGCCGGCTGTGAGAAATACAAAGATATCAGTATACAGGCTGTCACTGGATCTGTTAACATTTATATAGTTATGAACATCACTGGTTTCTTACAGCTGGAATATAAAAGACAGAATATATTATATACAGTTATTATTAAATTAGAGTCTATGGACCAAGATATGACCAGCTGGGAACTGAGTCGATCTTACAACCAGAACCCTGCGTGAACTACGGGAGTACAATTAATTATATTAATCATAAATTCACACACGGAAAAATCAGCAACAAGCAGAGACCACCGTGATTGTGATTATAACCTCCCAAACAAAAGCTGAAAATATCACAGACACAACAATGGTAAATAATTGAAAAAAGCTACAGGGCCTTACAAACTCAGCCGAAATGAGCAGTGTTTCCCCTGCTATATGATGATCATGAGCGAGGTGGGCCACCTTGTTGTTTTTCTAAGCCACCTCACTCAAAATATGCTATTTCTTGCTATAAACATGCTGTTACTTGTAGTTATGCATTTGTTTCCCCTTTATATGCCAGGCAATAGGTTAAAACACCTTGCAGAAGGCACTATTTTGAAGGTAGTTTTAAAAATAGTTCCATGCTCACAGACCCACATAGTGCACATCACGCATTCGGAGCTCGCTCAGCCCATCCTACCATCTCGCTCATCATTTTACTCCAGTGAAACACTGAATGAGCAGAAACAAATATTTGTGTTCATTCTAATAAAGGAAGTAGTCACATGACTACTGACCTGGCCAGGGAGTGCAGCAGCCAGCCGGTCCTCACTGAGTGGAGACATGAGGCACACCGGGCGGTCCTCACCTCCAACAACAACAACATCACCTGCAGACCAATACATCAAGCACATGAGAGCCGTGTCTTAAAAAAACTCATAATAATACAGAAAACAAGTGTGTCATAATTATGGTAAACAAAATATGTGACTATAAAAAATGTACACATGTAAAATGTTGTTGATCACATAAAAACGTATAATGTATATACACACATATATAATTAAAGTAATAGCATTAGTATATAAATAATTTATAATAATAAATCAAGAAGACTTTAAGTAATAATATGCTACGAAGTGTGGTTTCACAATGCAACAGTTTGTAAGATCATTATCGTCTAAAAAACGTCATAAAAATACAACAAATAAGCCTTATTAAGTAAATAAAAGTGAAATAATTAAAATAATTAGCATGTGTAGTTCCACACTGAACACAGGCACAGCAGAGCATAGCCACAGGAACGACCTGTCACTTCATTCTCTCAGAATATCCAAGCGATACGTTCTTAAAATCAGCTGCACTGTTAATAGTATTGCACATATATACATGTTCACATCTGTATACCTGCACTTTCTGTAGTATAGGCCTTAATATCGTTTTATTGTGTACGTGCACAAGGCGTCCACGATATGTCCCCGTTACTGTAGGCGGTGTATATTGAATATACTATAATATCGCCCGCTACCGGCAACTGCTTCACCATGTCCTAGATAACAATAACTGAGATATTGCCCCTGCAAAGTCAATATCTTCACACATATAACAAATCACAGTTGTATCCAATCATGCAACACTGGCATAGGTTATGCGTGAAAGAATGGCATATTGTGACAGCTCGGTCGGTACCGCATCCGAGCCGAGGTCAGAGCAGATCGGCGAAGACCAAAGTTTACAGTGTAGAGGTTTGTTTATAAACAACTCTGAAGAAACAAAAACAGTGTATTTAACTATTAAAGCTGAAGTTGTGCAATTAACACTTCGGTGCAAACAACGTTTACCTTTTAATGTTCACATAAGCCACCATTTGGAATGGTAGCAGCTACCGTAGTCACAGTTTACGTAAGTCGGGGACAACCATCCGTTGTGACCTTTTCATCTCCCGCCGCCTGCCGGATTATATCAAACTATTTAGCCAATTTAGTTCACAATGATCCTAAAGGTGGCGGGACAAGTAAAGAATCGGCAACTACAAGGCACAGGAGACCGAATTATTGTTGTGCAAGGGGTATTTTCGTGATCCGTGATTTGCACAATTATTTCCTCGTGAAAGGTGAAAACTCTTTTTATCCTTGTGATTCCTGATCACGTACGTTGTTGCGTGAAGCGTTTTCTAAACTATAGTTTCCTTGATTGAGGCATTACAAGTGTCTTCACATATGAAGGAAATTCCAAGCTGCCAAATCTGAATGACAGCCCACATGGAAAAATACCCGAATTAACAATTTCACTTAAAGGAGTACATGACCAACTATCAAAAATTAACACCTCTAAATCGCAAGGACCAGATGGCATTCCACCATGGTTTCTAAACAGATATGCCTACCACCTAACACCAATAATACATGATATCTTCCAATCATCAGTTGACTCTGGTCAAGTCCCCAAAGCCTGGAACGAAGCAAACATAACAGCAATTTTCAAGAAAGGAAACAGGGCAGAAACTTCAAACTACAGACCAATATCCTTAACACCTGTGATTTCTAAACTTCTTGAACACATAATTCATAGCCACATCATGAAACACCTTGAACAACATCACATCCTAACTGACCACCAACATGGTTTTCGTGCAAAAAGATCAACAGAAACTCAATTAATTCAAACTGTCCATGACATAAGCAAATATCTAGATGAAAAGAAATCTGTAGACATGGCCATTCTAGACTTCACTAAAGCATTCGACAAAGTTCCACATAAAAGACTAATCCACAAACTAAAATACTATGGGATCACAGGCCCAATATCGTCATGGATAGAAAGCTTCCTTGCAGAAAGAACTCAACAGGTTGAATAAATGGATCAGCATCCAAACCAATTAAAGTCACCTCAGGGGTACCACAGGGAACCGTACTGGGGCCCCTACTTTTCTTACTGTACATAAATGATCTACCCAACAATCTCACTTCAAACGTTCGCCTTTTTGCAGATGACTGCCTACTATATCAACCAATTAAATCAGACAATGACATTTCTCTCCTCCAAAATGATCTAATCAAACTTGAGGAATGGCAAAACACCTGGCTTATGAAATTCAATCCCACCAAATGCTTCACAATGACATTAGCCTCAAGAAAACCGACACCAAATATTTACACCTTCTGTGGCCAACAACTTAAATCTGTTCAATCACATTGTTATCTTGGTGTACAAATATCAAATACATTAAATTGGACAGCACAATGCAACTCAGTCGCTAGAAAGCACAACAGACTCTAGGAGTCATTAGGAGAAATCTAAATCAATGCCCAACCCACATTAAGTCAATAGCCTACACAACCCTTGTCCGACCAATACTTGAATATGCATCAGCATCATGGGATCCACACTGCCTAAAACATATTAAAACCTTAGAAAGAATCCAAAGACAAGCTGCCAGATTTTGTACACATAACTATTCTAGAGAACCAGGAACAGTAACCCAACTTTTTAAAGACCTCCAGTGGGACACCCTCCAAACAAGAAGAAAAATTAAAAGACTTAGCATAATATACAAAATGGAACATAACCTTATAGATATCCCGCTAGATCACTATATCCAACACAACACTAGAACCTCACGTAAACATGACAGTCAGTTCTTGCAAATTAGATACTCTGCAAACATATTTGGAAGCAGCTTCTTCCCAACAACAATTAAGGAATGGAATTCTCTCCCCTCAAACACTGTCTCAAGTAAATCACTAAAATCATTTCAGAATAGTTTAATCCAACATTTTAACAATTAAGTCAGATGACCCACCATGCGCACTGGCGTGATGTGTCCCTAGGACATTTTGCCAGTTAAGATACAGATACAGATACAGATACAGATACAGATACAATCAAATCAAATCAAATCAAATCAAATCAAATCAAATCAAATCAAATCAAATCAAATCAAATCAAATCAAATCAAATCAAATCAAATCAAATCAAATCAAACCAAACCAAACCAAACCAAACCAAACCAAACCAAACCAAACCAATTCCATTCCAAACCAATTCCATTCCAAACCATTCCATTCCATTCCATTCCATTCCATTCCATTCCATTCCATTCCATTCCATTCCATTCCATTCCATTCCATTCCATTCAATTCAATTCAATTCAATTCAATTCAATCCAAACAAAATCTAATCAAATCAAATCAAATCAAATCAAATCAAATCAAATCAAATCAAATCAAATCAAATCAAATCAAATTAACTAAAATATAAAATAAAGCTCTATTATTATGTAACAATTGGCAATATCTGTAAAAGTTGCACTCCAACGTTTCAGTGTAGTGCATTCATAATTTATAGAGACGAAATATTTGCAGACCTGTATGTTATGGTATTACTGGCTTAGTGAGCAATATGTTTTTAGATATATGGAACATACAAGCGCAAGACGGAACGGGGAACATATGGCGACGACATTCTGAAAGACAGTCAGTTGACTGTATCACGTGACAACTTAGACGTTATGTTACCTAAAAGTGAAGGACTGTCGTAATTATGTTGGTTAGGTACCTACGTTGGATGTTAAGGACTGTCATCATCATTAAGTAGATTGGATTATTGTATTGCATAAGATTACATTAAAAGTTTCATGTTGATCACGAATTCTTTTCATTTCGATATTCGTATATTGTACAATGAACCTGTTTATCGGACAAGGAGCCCCCGGGAGCGTCATGCCCCACACAACCGGGCGTCTTGCCCCCAGGCATGGGACAAGAGGCCCCTTTTGAACAATACTTTTAATTAACAATTATAATCGTTAGTGTTGTCAAATGTCACAAATACTGTGGTATTATATAGCATAACCACATGACAATCGCATGACAGTAGCAGGAAGTTAAAATGATAAGTTCACGAATAACTACGCCCATTGTACCTTAATTGTTTGGACCCTAATATATATATATATATATATATATATATATATATATATATTATATATATATATATATAATATACAGATCATAAACGTTTAATTTGTACTATTATAATTTTATTATATAGGTACTATTATATATATATATATATATATATATATATATATATATATATATAAAATATAACTATATAATAAAATTTTAATATAAATATATATATATATATATATATATATATATATATATATATATATATATATATATATATATATATATATATATATATATATAATAGTACATAGATCATAACGTTAAACACATTGGTAGGATAACAACATTAGTAACGAGTTAACTAGGATTTATTAGGTATCTTTGCATTTCAAGTGGCTCATATTAAACGAGGTCTTCGAACAGTAATGGCGTCGTGTGTTTGTGACGTACGTGAATAATACAGTCACGTGGACACTGATGGCGTCGTCTCTGTTTGCGGAGTTAATAAAGTGTCTGCTCCAATAACCTTGAATGAAGTTGTTGGTGTCATTTTATGGTTAGATATGTCCTGTCAGGTCTTTAGTTCCACAATTCAACATCACATCCCAGGTATATTTATATTACGAAAATATTGTGCCTTTGCGCACTTTTGAAACAAAAATAATCGACCTGACTTGCAACAGTCTGCGCCGTTTCGTTGATGTATAACATTTAGGCAAACATATTGCTATAACGGTGACATCGATGTGGTTCTGGATTCAACAAAATGGCAAATTGATAACTGGGTTTAAAGAACGTTCATTATATAAAAAAAACATGCTCGTGCATTTTCCTGAGCCCCTGGCCTTCGTGGGCCCTACGAATGTGTTTATTTGTTAACCAGCCACTGGTTGGGATAACCTGGTTTACATCCCTGTGAGTCCGATAACTAAGTCTCAACGTAAATCGTGATTACACCAAAGCGAGTTTAACTCGATAAGTAGACCCCCTTTAGCTTGATCGCAAAAGTCCTCAATTTCTATAAATTATTCTCACCATATTTTGCGACTGTGTATATGTTTGAAGATATCCCCGTGAGACAACAGTAAGTGCGTGTGTCAGCGAAACGTAGCGTCATTGACGGAAATCTAACACACCCCGCATCGTTGTAAGCAGTTTTGCACAACTAATTATACCTCTTTCTGCTCCTCATAGCAATGCCCGCCCGTGTCTTGCTTGACAACAATACGCCAAGTTATTTATAGTTGTTTGACGTTGTCACAAACAAAGAAACGTGTCCGGGTACAACATATCTACAACAGTCTTTTTACAAAGTCTTTTGCAAAGCGTCCGTGAGAGAGATGAAGATGACGCGAAATGGGAAGAGAAGGCTTTCAATCTTGCTCACTCTATTATTCATGGAAATATCAATAAACAATAGCTTCAGGTGGTTCGTTAGACACATATATTACCTTCAAAGTAGACTTGCGTGTTCGATCCAAATAAGTGTATCTCAAAATTTACTGCAAAAATCCGTTGTTGGTATTTGGTATAGTTTTGGCTTTATTTCGTGAACGCTGAACAGAATAATTTGTTTGGGTATGCGCATGTTTGCACGAACGTGTATGTGCGTGTGTGCGTGTGTGCGTGTGTGCGCGTGTGCGCGTGTGCGCGTGTGCGCGTGTGCGCGTGTGCGCGTGTGCGCGTGTGCGCGTGTGCGCGTGTGCGCGTGTGCGCGTGTGCGCGTGTGCGCGTGTGCGCGTGTGCGCGTGACGCATTCTAGCCGCAACCAACTCCCTCATATCCAGCCAGCAGGCCTACTTTACTGCATGTATGGAGTCTTCAATACTAACTCCATTTGCAATGCCGCAGACCCTGAAACTGAAACCCCAAGAAGAATGTAGCACTGCTGTTGACAGTGACAGCTAGCCCGGTAGTGGTAGAGGGCTGATGTAGGAGCTGACACCCCATTGTCTGACAGCCTACCAGCTGTCAGCCTACCCCCGGCGACAAGCGTGTTCACAATGAGGTTCCTGTTGCCCCGGACACGTGACAAAGGCACGTTGACACCTCAATTCTCGCATGCTGATGCCTTCAACAACACCCATCGAACTGAAGGTCACCGAATACACACTGATGGCAAAAACGGTTAGAGTTCTTTAAGCGCTCGTTAAGTTTGGAGTGACAGGTGACCGATCGCGGTGGTCATCAGTGCCAGTCTCCCACCGGTCTTATGCCTACCGGACAACCCAGGCGACAATGGGGACATTGACCAGTGTCCTGGACATCATATGGCTTAGGAACCATTCGAGACCGAGCATGTTCTCTGCATGCTCGTCAATAATGATGCGATCGTCGGATATGAAGAAAGCTGTTGTCGTACTATCTTACTATGCTAATAGGGTAACCGGAGAAGATGTAGAAAAAGTGACGTCGCTAATGTCTCCAGTCCCCGTGCCGCCAGTCGGTGTCTCCTGTGCGCTGGCCAAGTGGGCGTTTTATTTCGTGTCAGTTTCTTCGTACTATATAATGGTATGTACCTAAATAACGCTGTCTCACAACCCTCGATTCCTACATCCTCCATTCCTCCGTTAGTCCACACGTCCATCCTCCCTCTCTCTTTTCGTCTCCCTCTTACTCTCGATGTCTGTCTCGATGTCTGTCTCCTCCCTCAATTTCTCGCCCACAGCTCTATCTCTCTCACCCACTTTCTTACCACCTCTCGCTCCTCCCCTCTGCTATGTTCATCCATCCACCCTCTCTTTCCTTTTCTCATTGCTCTCGCTCTCTCTCTCTCTCTCTCTCTCTCTCTCTCTCTCTCTCTCTCTCTCTCTCTCTCTCTCTCTCTCTCTCTCTCTCTCTCTCGCTATATATATATATATATATATATATATATATATATATATATATATATATTGTCTCTCTCTCCTTCCCCTCTCTCTCTCTCCTCCCTCTCTCTCTCTCTCTCTCTCTCCCTCCCTCCCTCTCTCCCTCTCTCTCTCTCTCTCTCTCTCTCTCTCTCTCTCGCTCTCTCGCTCTCTCTTCAGTCAGTCCGTCCCACCTTCCCCCACCTCCCTACCTCCTCACCTTCCCCCTCTTTCTCTCTCCCCTCTCTATCTACCCACCCTCTCATTCCCTTTCCCATATCTCCCCCCATTTCCCCCTTCTGCTCAACGTCTCCAGCGTCCCGTCGCGACTACCGGTCGTCTTCTACGAAGTGGCTGTGTACGTGACGCGCGGACCGGGCGCTCGGTGGCCGTACGTGTGCCAGCGTCACGTACACCCGGCGTCGTCGCGTCTAGCGGGAGACAGAGCGCCACTCGGCCAGAGCTCACCGCCGTGACAACACACTCGTCCTCGTGACAACACAACAGCCCCGTGACGACACAGCAGGCCTCGTGACGACCCACCAACAGACAAGGTACGTGGCGATCCCCCAACTCGCCCCCTGCCTGCGCCCCCCTTCGTGGGCGCGTTACCGCCTGCAATCTGCCGGCTTCTAAAGCGCAGCTTTGGTTGTCTCCCTAAATTATCATAATGCTGTGTTGTTTCACGGATGGCAGTGTCTGTGCTTTCCTAGGTCGTTTTCATTACATTTTATATAAAGTCACGTCTGCGCGATCCCACGCTATTGATCTTGGTTTGTCTTTCCGCAGCCGTCATCTCAGATGCTGCTGTAGACCTTATTTTTGT
The DNA here is from genome assembly GCA_025642075.2 of Ridgeia piscesae. Classification (NCBI taxonomy): domain Eukaryota; kingdom Metazoa; phylum Annelida; class Polychaeta; order Sabellida; family Siboglinidae; genus Ridgeia; species Ridgeia piscesae. Next base: position 475,010 of record JAODUO010000015.1, on the reverse strand, counting down.
CACATGTCGAACAGGCTTTACTGCTATATCTCCATACATCTTAGCCGCATACTACCGATTTTTCAGTCGATTAGCCCAAACCAGTGAGCATAGTGTAATTACAGTGAAACACATTGATTGCGTGGTCACATTAGCACGATATATATATATATATATATATATATATATATATATATATATATATATATATATATATATCAACGAGGAATATCACGTATATATACTGTATAAACCTATATCGTGTATCGCGATGCAGGGCTTTGTCCGTAGCGAATTTCGCTCGAGCCTAGTCATCGATGTCCGGGCATACATTCAGCGTAGACGTACACACAGCATGCCGTGGCCACGTGTTGTCTGGCGTGTACGTGCACGCGTGCATGCAGGCATGTCAGACAAACACGTCGTTTTTGTCGCCACCAATCGCGTTATGCTAGTCGTGCGAATGTAATGACGTTATCCATTCAGTGATGCGTGTGGCAATGCTATTAAACACAACGCGACGGCTGGATGCGGTAACACGCTTACAATAACACTATATGACGTTCTTATTTGACTGTTTTGTTCGGATAGCCAACTTATCATAAACCTTTTGAGAATTCGGCTGACTATCTTGTGATCCGATTTACGCTCGTACGCTATTTTCCAACGTTGATGTAAGTTCAAAGCATTCATCATCACAAATGCGACAGCTTAAGCCCAATACATTCAAAATTTAAAAAAGATCCTTTTATAAGAGAAACACAACACATCGTGAAGTTTCACCAATGTTATATTCTAACATGTTCACCAGGCTTGGATTTAAAGACGAAGTTCCAAATGCGAGAATGTCGACTTATGCTCAATACCAGAAAAGTTACGTTGAAAACACCCTTGTTGTGAATGTCCTACACGGTAACACCGCTTGCGATCCTACGTGTTTAATATCCATTAAATAATTGCGAGAATCGATCGTTTTGTTGGTGCTAAGTTGAATGTCATGATTAATGACCACTGGACCCCAAACACTTAAAATAAATAAAAAAATACTTCCATAACATGCAGTAGCCGGTATACGGCGACGTTAATGAGATGACGCAAACCGCCGATTGGTTTTGGTCCAGCCTATTCATCTTCACCACACGTTGTTTTTTCCGGTGGCTCGACGGCGGCAGACGCTCAATAAAAACGCCTGCCAACCTCCGGGGTTTTCGCGGCAAATTTCACGTAACAATTGCTGCAGACGACCAGTGTGCTGTCAGTCCGCACGCGCGCCCTCGCAGGGCCTTCTGACGCATCCATCCTGTCCGCAGGCCTATCGCTGCCAGCCGGGTCCTACCTGACGCCCGACAGGTCCCCAGCGCGCCTGCGCGACATCCAGGCACGTGCCGCGTTTCCGGGTGGCGCACGGCAGACGACAGCTAATGAACTGGAAAATAAAATGGCAGCTGTGAAAACAGTTACAGCTGATAATCCGCAGAGGAGCGGTAGAAATAAAATAGTAGTGTTTACTTTGACGATATCTGTCACGAGTTAACATACTTATGGACCGTTTTAGCGCTGTTTGTTTGCAGCACAACAGGCGAACGAGTACGTTTTATCAAAACCAGCTGTTGATACTTGGCATTTGCCCTTTTTCGTCGCAAACTATTATTTTATGGAAATAAATGTGAATATTTACAGTAATGCCTAAATGATATTGGTTCTTTGAGCACGGAGCTTGGATGCAGTGTGTGCGTGTATGTCTGCACATCGCCCGGTACATGCTCGGCAAGCCGAGACTGTTTATGCAGCTGGTGTGTTGCGTTCTTAGATTACGTCATGAAACAGCAGACGACAATTACAGATTGGGCACTTTAGAGTAACACCGTACAGCTCATCAGTTGATGTAATCGTGCATGGCGGCACGTTGGAGTAAGCGACGCGTCAGAAAAGGTTTACTCGTTGTAACCACATTCATTGTTGTTAGTTGTGTCCGGGTTTTATAGCAAATAATTCACCGGTGATCAGTTACACAAAACAGTTATAAAGTATAAGCTAACCATGTGTTATTTCCCTGGGATCGAACGAAAACAGTCAATGTGTAAACATATATTAAATAAATATGACGTTTTCACACTGAAACAAATCATACCCGCAGTCTGCACTCGAGACAAATTACGGTCTAGCGTCTTACCCGTGGCACCGAGTTTCAATACGTCACTGGGTGCATTCACCAACACGTGAGGTGTTTTATGGCAATGTCTATATTGACCAAAGCGGTTCTCTTGCGAGGTGTGTCGATAGGACAACAATAGAATATATACCGTCGTTTTCAATTACACCGTCTCATTAGGACATGAACCGTTTGTGCCTCCCGACACGTATTCCGTCTGACGGGTCGAATGATACGTCGGTCAGCGAACTCAAGGTAATTAGGCGGATTTCGTGAACGACTCTTGAAAGTTCGGGAAGGTTTTTGTTAGTCAGCGACGCGCAAGTTAGGCCTTTGGTGTTGTTGACGTGAAATGACAACATGCGATGTTACTAGGTTTACGGACCTGTGGGCGTGGAATGTGAAGTCCCAGTGTCTCTACGCAAACAAACAACGTCAATGTGTGAGAACGTTTATGCTTTGTTTTATTGGTTCCCTAATGGCCAACAACGCGGTGTCGGTTCCCTTTGATCAGGCAGGCAGGCGTTCGTGCATGCGTGCGAGCATACGTACGTGTGGTTCCCATGCGTTTACGATGTTGAGAGAGTGCAGCGATATTAAACGAATTGCGTCAGAGGAGCGACGCCTACGAACCGATGAAGTGACGGACGTTTATGTTCTGAATCATGTGGAACGCTCACGTTCTCACACCGCGGACGAGGGAGACCGCAACACCACAGAGAACCACTACACCCACGACCACCGCAAACCACACCTGGTTACGCATTTATGTGGGATAGGGTCTACTGGCGTTGAAATGTGTTCACCCATCGAATACAGACGACCGTCATATTGTAGCCACAAGTGTGAAAGGACCTCATTGAAAGCAACGGTCATTCTATGTGTTTATCTGGTGAAAATGCCTAACTCGAGAAAAGTGTTCAGCATTAGTATGCATACGTGCAGTGAGTTTGTGCACTTGTGAAGTTTTAGATGTTCAGTTAGTTTCAGTGTGGATCATTACAGTATATCACCAGCACGATGTCGGCCGAAGTACACGAGAGAGGGGGGGTACAGAGAAGGTGAAAGGGGAGGGAGCGAGAGAGGGACTCAGAGCGACAGGCAGGCAGGCAGGCAGGCAGCCAGACAGACAGACAGACACACAGACACACAGACATATACAGATACATATACAGGGAGAGAGACAGATAGGGGGAGGGAGGGAGGGAGAGAGGGAGAGAGGGAGAGAGGGAGAGAGGGAGAGAGGGAGAGAGGAGAGAGGAGAGAGGGAGGGGTGATGGGGAGGAGGGAGGGAGGGAGGGAGTCGGAGAGGGAGAGGGGAGAGGGGGAGAGGGGAGAGGGGAGAGGGGAGAGGGGAGAGGGAGAGGGGAGGGAGAGGGGAGGGGAGGGAGAGAGCGAGAGAGCGAGAGACGGAGAGACGGAGAGACGGAGAGACGGAGAGACGGAGAGACGGAGAGACGGAGAGACGGAGAGACGGAGAGAGACGGAGAGACGGAGAGAGAGAGAGACAAAGAGACACAGAGACATACAGACAGAGAGAGACAGAGAGAGAGAGAGAGAGAGAGAGAGAGAGAGAGAGAGAGAGAGAGAGAGAGAGAGAGAGAGAGAGAGAGAGAGAGAGAGAGAGAGAGAGAGAGAGAGGAGAGAGAGAGAGAGAGAGAGAGAGAGAGAGAGAGAGAGAGAGAGAGAGAGAGAGAGAGAGAGAGAGAGAGAGAGAGAGAGAGAGAGAGAGAGAGAGAGAGAGAGAGAGAGAGAGAGAGAGAGAGAGAGAGAGAGAGAGAGAGAGAGAGAGAGAGAGAGAGAGAGAGAGAGAGAGAGAGAGAGAGAGAGAGAGAGAGAGAGAGAGAACATAGAGTGACAGAGAGAGAAAGAGACATACAGACAGACACACATAGAGAGAGAGAGAGAGAGAGAAAGAGAGAGAGAAGAGAGACAGAGAGACAGACAGACAGACAGACAGACAGACAGACAGACAGACAGACAGACAGACAGACAGACAGACAGACAGACAGACAGACAGACAGACAGACAGACAGACAGACAGACAGACAGACAGACAGACAGACAGACAGACAGACAGACAGACAGACAGACAGACAGAGAGATGAACGACAGGCAGGCAGGCAGGCAGGCAGGCAGGCAGGCAGGCAGGCAGGCAGGCAGGCAGGCAGGCAGGCAGGCAGGCAGGCAGGCAGGCAGGCAGGCAGGCAGGCAGGCAGGCAGGCAGGCAGGCAGGCAGGCAGGCAGGCAGGCAGGCAGGCAGGCAGGCAGGCAGGCAGGCAGGCAGGCAGGCAGGCAGGCAGGCAGGCAGGCAGGCAGAGCAGACAGACAGACAGACAGACAGAGAGAGATGCATTGAACGAGTTCTCACTTGCTATATAATTGTATCCACTCGAAGTCGAACAAGCGTAAGTTTACGTGTAAACCAGTATTACTCCAGACACGCATGCAAAGGAAAAATCGATTTGGCTTTCTGAATTCCGACTGTGTAGCGCATTTAAAAATAGATCAGCCCCGATGCCTGCTGTCCTCGATGTCCAAATCATTCCCAGGCACCTGGGGAGATCAGCGGAGAATAAACCGTAATATCCCTGCAATGTCAGTGTCGCCACACGATACAGTCACACACGGGCTTGTGTGTAGGAGATTGCGACCAAGCTGCTTGTTAGACAACAACTGTATTGCGGAACCACTGCGCGATCGCATTTGGGAACACAAACATTCGTTGTAGTTGTAAATAAGACACTGATGCACAGTCTGGCTACACTTTATATACACCACAGCAGTGTTGGCAGAAACGTTACTCGACGTTATGATTTCAATGGAGAAAAAAAACAATTGTGATATTTGACAATGAACTGAATGGATCCAGTGTCGGTTTTTTTCTCGGAAAGGAAACCAAGATAGCAAGCTTTAATCACCGGTTATATACACTGTAGTTCGCCAAGCTACTATTGTCATAAAGCGCAACACGTCATATTTCTGTATAGTAGACAAACATGAAACGTTAAGTCAAAGCGGTCATGACTCAACGCTTCATAAATGTACAATGAATTCCATTTTAAGACACGATGACCATCATCTACGTATAACCACTGTTTTTCTTTCCAACATCATTTTTTTACATCATTGCGAAACACCAATAATGTTCACGATGCAACCGACTACTAAAATAACCTCGAGATAAATTATGACTCAACTTTTAATGGCCACGAAGGGCCATCATTTCGCGCCCAGAAACAAGAAATGTGGGGCACATTTGCATACTGCCTAGAGCAGAAAAACGTTCATGTGATGTGTTCCGCTTTTCCAAGAACCATCTCTGTTCACGCAGTGGGAGGGCGTTGTGCCAGGCGGCTTAGTCGTGATACCAAATAAGCAAATTATACAAATAGGCACACAACTGCATTCGCGTGTGGCGCCGCACGGATGAAATGTCTGGGAAATCACGTGTCCCAAACAACAATGTTTCAGTAACGCGACGTTTGAATAAACTTTCGGTCGTCCGTCCGCCCGTCCGTCCGCTCGTCCATTCACACAGTTATACAGCCATGCAGTCATGCAGTCTTGCAGTCATACAGTCATACAGTCATACAGTCATACAGTCATACAGTCATACAGTCATACATCCATACGTTCACTGCAAAGGTGCGGCAATATAGTGCCAGTTGTTGACGAAATCATGGCGACTATTAATATTGAAACATTACGAATATGTAGCTAACATAACATTTTATTACACGTTAAATGTTAACTATTTTATTTAATAGAAATGGGGGCCTACAGTTGCACACATTGTAGTTTGCTCTAGTTGGTGCATACTTATACTCGGGGAATTACAAAACCTCCGTGTGGCACATGGCGCCGTCTGTGAATCAGCTCCGGCGACACCGCGGTGCACGTGATAGGCACGTGACAGCGTAGAACTTGACTATCCGCCAGCAAGTCCAGGTGTTCTATTTATTCTCATTCAAAATACAGCTATCTTTTTACACTTTTCTCACGTTAATACATCGGTTGGCAGGTTTTCGTTATCACTTAATTGCTCACTTAGACATGTTTTTTCCATCTGGAACGTTGAATATGAATTGCTTTTAACTGGTTCACCTCTACTCTAGACTAGAGTCTAACGACATTGCTCGAGTTGGGAGCTCCTTGTTACGGAAGATATCGTCGCGATGTCTCCACAAATAAAGCTGTCATTGTGACGATCAATTATGTTAATCTTAGATAAGACTTGTCGGAGCACCGTACGTCGCTCGACGTTGAAGTTTCCGTATCACTCGGTAGGATGACGAACGCTTTCCCACTGTGAGTTTGTGTTTAAAGTTGCCTCTCGATATGACTCGTGGTGACTGAAGACGCCACATTTGAAGTCATATTCTTTAGAACGATAATCTGCTGTAACAGCAGTTATATTCCCCTATTTCTTCGCCCTGACCATCTTGTGCAGCACGAGGGTCGTGGACAAACAGGTGTAGATATTTAAAATGTAACCAACTCACCCACGGGGATCAGTACGTCTTAAAGTGTTACTCATCCCATGAAACATTACTAGCGTCTAATCCCCACGTGTGATGAACATCGCTGAATGTGTAAATAGACCCGCAGTGTTCTCTAAATATAAACATTTATTTGATAAACAACTAAATGACTATTTCTCAATTGAAATGTGAAAATAGTTAAAAGCCACCAAAGGTTCCTCCTCCTTAATCGCTTCTACCCCCTCGGGGCAGGGGGCGAGTGTTAAGTTCGGTCTACTCCCCTCGGGGCAGGGGGCGAGTGTTAAGTTCGGTCTACTCCCCTCGGGGCAGGGGGCGAGTGTTAAGTTCGGTCTACTCCCCTCGGGGCAGGGGGTGAGTGTTAAGTTCGGTCTACTCCCCTCGGGGCAGGGGGCGAGTGTTAAGTTCGGTCTACTCCCCTCGGGGCAGGGGGCGAGTGTTAAGTTCGGTCTACTCCCCTCGGGGCAGGGGGCGAGTGTTAAGTTCGGTCTACTCCCCTCGGGGCAGGGGGCGAGTGTTAAGTTCGGTCTACTCCCCTCGGGGCAGGGGGCGAGTGTTAAGTTCGGTCTACTCCCCTCGGGGCAGGGGGCGAGTGTTAAGTTCACTCCTCGCCGGTCTGTACTCCCCTCGGGGCAGGGGGCGAGTGTTAAGTTCGGTCTACTCCCCTCGGGGCAGGGGGCGAGTGTTAAGTTCGGTCTACTCCCCTCGGGGCAGGGGGCGAGTGTTAAGTTCGGTCTCCCCGGGGGGGTCGGTTACTGTTTAAGTTCAGTCTCTCCAGTTTGTTCCTTTAGGCGAGTACTCTCCAGTCTCTGTTAGCAGTCTCTCCAGTTCTGTTAGCAGTCTCTCCAGTCTCTGTTAGCAGTCTCTCCAGTCTCTGTTAGCAGTCTCTCCAGTTCTGTTAGCAGTCTCTCCAGTCTCTGTTAGCAGTCTCTCCAGTTCATGTTAGCAGTCTCTCCAGTCTCTGTTAGCAGTCTCTCCAGTCTCTGTTAGCAGTCTCTCCAGTTCCTGTTAGCAGTCTCTCCAGTCTCTGTTAGCAGTCTCTCCAGTCTCTGTTAGCAGTCTCTCCAGTCTCTGTTAGCAGTCTCTCCAGTCTCTGTTAGCAGTCTCTCCAGTCTCTGTTAGCAGTCTCTCCAGTTCCTGTTAGCAGTCTCTCCAGTCTCTGTTAGCAGTCTCTCCAGTCTCTGTTAGCAGTCTCTCCAGTCTCTGTTAGCAGTCTCTCCAGTCTCTGTTAGCAGTCTCTCCAGTCTCTGTTAGCAGTCTCTCCAGTCTGTTAGCAGTCTCTCCAGTTCCTGTTAGCAGTCTCTCCAGTCTCTGTTAGCAGTCTCTCCAGTCTCTGTTAGCAGTCTCTCCAGTCTCTGTTAGCAGTCTCTCCATTCTGTTAGCAGTCTCTCCAGTCCTGTTAGCAGTCTCTCCAGTCTCTGTTAGCGTCTCTCCAGTTCATGTTAGCAGTCTCTCCAGTCTCTGTTAGCAGTCTCTCCAGTCTCTGTTAGCAGTCTCTCCAGTCTCTGTTAGCAGTCTCTCCAGTTCCTGTTAGCAGTCTCTCCAGTCTCTGTTAGCAGTCTCTCCAGTCTCTGTTAGCAGTCTCTCCAGTCTCTGTTAGAAGTCTCTCCAGGCTCTGTTAGCGTTCTCTCCAGTCTCTGTTAGAAGTCTCTCCAGTCTCTGTTAGCAGTCTCTCCAATATCTGTTAGCAGTCTCTCCAGTCTCTGTTAGCAGTCTCTCCAGTCTCTGTTAGCAGTCTCTCCAATATCTGTTAGCAGTCTCTCCAGTCTCTGTTAGCAGTCTCTCCAGTCTCTGTTAGCAGTCTCTCCAGTCTCTGTTAGAAGTCTCTCCAGGCTCTGTTAGCATTCTCTCCAGTCTCTGTTAGCAGTCTCTCCAGCCTCTGTTAGCAGTCTCTCCAGTCTCTGTTAGAAGTCTCTCCAGGCTCTGTTAGCATTCTCTCCAGTCTCTATTAGCAGTCTCTCCAGTCTCTGTTAGCAGTCTCTCCAGTTCCTGTTAGCAGTCTCTCCAGTCTCTGTTAGCAGTCTCTCCAGTTCCTGTTAGCAGTCTCTCCAGTCTCTGTTAGCAGTCTCTCCAGTTCCTGTTAGCAGTCTCTCCAGTCTCTGTTAGCAGTCTCTCCTGTCTCTGTTAGCAGTCTCTCCAAGTATCTGTTAGCAGTCTCTCCAGTCTCTGTTAGCAGTCTCTCCAGTCTCTGTTAGAAGTCTCTCCAGGCTCTGTTAGCAGTCTCTCCAGTCTCTGTTAGCAGTCTCTCCAGTCTCTGTTAGCAGTCTCTCCAGTCTCTGTTAGAAGTCTCTCCAGTCTCTGTTAGCAGTCTCTCCAGTCTTTGTTAGCAGTCTCTCCAGGCTCTTTTAGCAGTCTCTATTAACAGCCCTACCACTGTCTCTCCGTCTTTCACCCTCTTCCGCTCTTCTATTGTAGGGTATTTACTCTTCAATCAGACAGCCCACATTGTCCTCCTGTCCTAACCAGCAACAAGAGTTCGTTTTCGTTGATCGTTTCTAATTAAGTTTTTATTTTTGAACAAAGTTTTGACTGTACGGATTGGAAGATCCATTTAGCACTGACGGTGGAAACTTTGCAGAGTCTGGTTGACGAAAAAACGACGTTCGCGTTTCTTTTAATAGCGACGACTGGTTTCTTAAGACTCGTTTTTATTAGTACAATCGTAACTGAAACGACACATCAGCCAAATCTACAGACTGCGTCTCAAACGGGTTGGGGAAGTGCCTGGATCAAAATACAGGAGTTTGAAAAAGACAAAACGCATCAGAACTCGTCTGACAGAGCTGTGAGGCATCCACGGACTTGTATTGTGTGAACAAGAGGCGCCATCGACTGCGACTGGTTTTCTCGTGTGGATCGACCACGTTTGCATGGGCTTGTGCCGACATTACTTTACGTTGCATAGTTGTTTACCGTCTAGATGTTTTTTCTCTCACTAATTCAAATGCATTGCATCAAATGTCAATAGTTTATAGAAGGTCAACGTGTATGTAAATTAGTAAAGTTATCGAGTTCATAAAAAACGCAGTCGTTCACTCGAAGATGCAAATATCACCCGTGACGTCGCCCAGACTTCATGCGTCACCGCCTTCGTATTTGAAATTCGTCTACGAGATAAAAGTTTCGCTTTATGAATGATTTATATCACCATTACTTCGTGTGTGCGTGCGTGCGTGTGTGTGTGTGTGTTGTGTGTGCGTGTGTGTGTGTGTGTGTGTGTGTGTGTGGTGTGTGTGTGTGTGTGTGTGTGTGTGTGCTGCTTGCGTGCGTGTGTGTGCACGCGTACGTGCTAGCCCCTGTGCTTGACAGCCAAGCAGGTGTATAGGCAGCATCCCAGTATTTAGGTGTTATTGATAGGGCCCACCCGAGAGCACAAGGTCCCCGAAAATGAGAATTTAAAACATCGATTTATCAAAAAGTGCGTTCTAGACGACCCGGGAAAGGAGAGAATACTGAGTAGGTAAGTTGTTCTGTTCTGTGGCGTCACCTACACGTTTACATATAGGTCTAAGTTCAATGTAACTTGGTGTAATCATATGTAAATTACAGAGCATTTGTCGGTCGATGAACACTGTAGGGTTGCTCAAAATGAGCCACGCCCATGTTTGTTTGGGGTATTATGTCCACTCTCAATAGTCACTAAAGTAAGTGGCCAAATGTTCGCCAAACTGTTCGCTACGCATTTTGAGAAAAAAGTGTCACTATTGTTGTGTGTGCTGGTATGTGTGGTCATCGGCCTACACAGGAATTGGCATTGGTAGTTTAACACATGCGACATGGGTCTGGCAAGCGTACGGCTAGTTTCTACCACCGCGTGGATATGTGACGTCACCTTCTGCCATCGAGGTGGAGCGATCGCGCCCTCCCCTTAAATACATCCATGCTCACAGTGTGTATAAACACGTCTGTCCTCCTAGTGTTACACACATTAGTCTCTAGACGATATCAGCGTGTTTGAACACCATTTCTATAAGCGTTAGTTACTGCTGAACTGCACGTCGACTGGTGACTAGCTAGGCAGCGTCCGGCTTTTAAATCTGTGTCACCGAGATAGTCATTGAGACGTTCAGAACCGCACACCAATACACTGACCACACTCGCAAACACCCACTGGTCACACCACCCGCTGGTCACACCTTGCTCTGAGTTGGCGTAGTGATATCATACAAAGGTCTGTATCGATCGCCACAGCTCTCTCACTGTTTGCAAACATCCGATACACAAAAAGACCAGTCACTGTTTGCACTGCGTGGTGGCAGGATTCACAATAAACAACGTTGCTAATGTGACAACAGACGACACGACTGTTGTTGGCCAGGTGTTATAGCGTCTGCAAATAAGTCATCACATTTCGCTGTCATTCGATCTAGGGTCCATGTTATACATTTACGTTGAATGTCATCAGATCGGTGCACTTGCTCGGGGAACGCATCCAGATTCGTGGAAGGTGGCAACGTGTTCAAACCAGTGTTTCTACCTAAACAATGTTAATTTAATTCTGAACGAACCGTATAGCTTCACCAGGCCATCGTTTTTTGATACCAGCTCATCTGGGTCTCCAGTACTGTAACCCATACTCTACGTACACGTATCTCGGAACCAATGGTATTTAAATAAGATGGACACCTTTTTAGAGACTGTAAAAAGTGTGTGTGTGTGTGTGTGTGTGTGTGTGTGTGTGTGTGTGTGTGTGTGTGTGGCGTGCGTGGTGTGTGTGCTCGCGCGCGTGTGTGAATATGCAGGAGTGTTGTTTGTTTGTGTGTGAGTGTGTGTGTTTCCGCCTGTGCGTTTTTTTTTGGCGTGCATGTATGTTATTGTGTGTGCGCGTGCGCGGTGTGTGTGTTAAACGCGCGTGTGTATGAGAGTGTGTTTGCGTGCATGTGTGTATGTTGGGTATTTAGTGTTAAAGAACACGCGTTGCTCTAAACCGGTCAGCCAACACATCTGTCTAGCGGTGTTACCAGTTCAGTGCTCACTGAATAACACCGCGTTTACCGAATAACAGCATGACATTTGCTGTCATTCCATTCTACCAAACTACAGATCACTGCCTCCGTTTCTACCGTGTGACTGATTGTTGTGGGTAATCTAGCATAATAAGTTATTACTTATAGACATATGTAACCTTACTTAGGGTGCGTTGTGATTTGATATAGCGACATAAGCCATAGGACAGCAACCAGTCGTACTCTTAATTTTTTCCAATTTATAAAGTTTATGTCTGTGTGTTGACGTTCTGTGTAGAAGCAATATAGTGCAAAAGTGGAGTATAGAATAGTTGGTCGTAAATATCTTCTTTGAATATACTTATGTACACATTACACACTACTAAATAAAATTAAAATATTTCACACAATGATGTCCATATATGTACATTGATATATGAAATATATTAAAGCGTTACTTCCCATTATACTGTGCTTTGAGGTTTTGGTGGGTGGTTCTCTTTTGATAAGGTGACTTGATTCAACTGTTTTCGAAAGCTACATAACTGCATATTACTTTCAACTGCCTAAACTCGTAACTCGTTTTTGTGAGTGTGTTTTCGTACATCGGCTTCTGGTAAGACTAATATACGATACACTAACAAAACACGTGACACCAGGCGGCTAGGACTCGTATATATTATGTAGATTGGACCCTCAGCCTGGGACCCGGGGCTTGGGAGATCGGCACACTTAAAGTCCAACAATGGGGTACTCTGAATTACTTATTATGTGGATGAGCGTAGTATAAACGGCAGCACATTTCACATCATTTCTTGCCACAAATCTGTGGTGCACGGGGAGCGTATGAACCATGGTTCATATAGAAGCGAAGTCTAAGTAAGTAAACACTCTGATTCCACGTCGAGTTCTGCGTGTTCTGCGCAGTGTGGTGTCCGGATGTTGACGAGACCAAGCGTAAGACGAGACGTCTTAGCTCTAACAGCGTACGTTCGTGCTGGGTTTGCTGAAGGCAACTTGGCGGGTAGAACAAGAAATGTCGAGACTGACATATGTTGTAGCAAGATGAACGCATGGTGATCTTATTAAAGTAAACCTCTGTGAAGGGACTCATAAAGAAGAGATGGCACGGTTGTACCGCGGCTAAATGAAGCTGGCAGATGTCCACCACATCTGGCGCAGACGCCGACATGTGGTATGCTGACATGACACTATTCATGCCGTTGACAGCCGTTAGGTGGTGTCACATGTTAGTTACAAAGGTGACATTAACCTGCTGTGACAAGCCGTGAGAGGCGGAAAGTAGCCTACTGGGCATTGGTTCGACTGATCCGAGTATTGTCCGATATATGTCACCGGTGATAAAGAACATTTCGCGTATGTGCGTTAATATGACAGATTGTGAGGGTTCAGATGATGGAAGAGTAACGTGTGACGGAGGTCTACACGGGTGTGAGAGACACCGCGACAGAGGCGGGTGAAGCCACAAGGTCTGTGGACGGTGGATAACAAGGCTCAGACGGCGACGGTGGACGAAATGGGCCTGGGTGACGGTGAACTGTTACACACCACAAGAAAGAACGGAGTACGACAGAAGGAACTGAAGAAATGACTGAAGAAACGGAAGAAATAACAGCAGATGTCCTTCGATACCTGCTTCAGGTAACAAGATGTTCCTAGGCAACGATGACAAATTAGTGATTGAACGCGCAGCGGAAGACGGAGGCAGAGGCGAAGAACATAATCAATAACGCGTTAACCGGCAGTTCTCGGCAAGAAGGAAGTAACGTTCAGAAGGTATGTAGCTATACATGTTTTGATGTTCTGAAAACAGTTTGCTAATCAATGAAGCTTGAAGGACGGTATACAGTTGTCGGTCAGAACATCAGCCTAATTGATAGTTAATGTGTGTAAACTGTACATTGAATATGACTGTGACATCAAACTAGTAATCGTCGTTGTGCTTCTGCAGTTAACATTATAAAGATTTAATACGTACATTTTTCATTTCCAAAATGTACATGTACGTACGCGGCTTGCTGTATATTTTTCCATATTTCTGGATCACGTATACAATATAAGTAATGACGTCAAACATAGGCGGCAAATGAATGAGTTGGCAAATAATGGAGATCGTCTGGCATGTCGTTGGTGTGGCTTTACTTTAGAGTGTAACAGTTTGGTAGATACCTTCCGCTAATCTGTCACTTCTGTCAAGGTGAAAAACGCACAGAAACCGCGCCGCATTGTAATCGCATCAGCGTGGCGAATTAATAAAAAACACAATTCAAATACTTTTCAATGTAATGAATTAAGTTGTTTATTCCATAACTACATGCCGACCCCCAAAAAGATTAGATAAAGTTCACGAAGTACTAACAACCGCTATTCAGAGGTTTACGATATTCTAGTGCAGTCGCTGTAGGATTCATGTAACAAGTGAAATGTCACACACATAACTTCATTCCACTAGTTCACATAAAGTTGCTAATTTAACTCACCTTTGAGCAACGACATGTGCATGCTGTCAGTTTCGTTTTTCCACACACGTTTAAAAATGCAAACCAATCCACTTTGGCACCGACATCTACATTTAAACATCCATCAATGTGACAATTTCATCATACTTTTTACAACATAACTAAGCCTAATGCCTATTCTTTTATTTGAGCCGTTCATTGGCATTTGTGCATCCTGCATATTCCCATTTGATTAACCAATCAACTGCTAAAAAGGTCACCACTAGAAACTTATTAGTTGCCATAGCAACAGCCAATGGGAACCCACGAGGGCGGCAACAATGGCGGAATAACAGTGACACGTCAGCAAATAGAACAACGTATTGCCTAGAGTAAAACGACAGATTCATTGGACGCCAGAAAATGAAGCTAACATTATGTGAAAGGAACGCAACAGAAATGCTACAAACTACACTTGACATTTGGAGGGACATGGTCATGGAGGTGGCCAATGCCTGAAACAGACAGGGCACAGATCGGACGATAATACTGCTACTGGCATTAATACGATTCTACGTTATGATATGATATCGATTATATACATACGCGAAATATCTGAACACATCATTACATGTATACTACACCTGAATACACTAGCACAATGTTTCGAACATAATACTGCAAATGGTGGCCAGTAATTGAACATTTTGAAGCAATGTAAATCGTACAACGTAAGAAAACAAACCTTATCACCATTCAAGATTAAGTCCTCCCCCACTATGAGATTTGGTTAATACATTTTAAATCACTCCGAAAACAAAACCCGTAAATCAGCAAAATATGCTTACAAACATATATATCAGTCCAACAGGGATGTCAACTACAAATATCTTAACAAATGTCTAATGCATCAATGCAGGTAGTGTTTAAGGTCATTCATATGGGACAATTTCCATTATGAAATCGTGCTTTGCTAATTGAGACGTATAATGCTAATCAACTGGTAGCACTCTTAAGCTAAACAAGTCATGAAAAATAAAATGTAAAAAGAGAGGTTTGCCAAGATGGCATTTCACAAATAAACTGGCCACCAAAGATGAGCCAAATAACCATATATGCAAATACAAAAAAGATGCTCCAAGATTAATGGAAACACTATATCATGCATGGCAGCACATAAAATACCCGGTAAGATATATTGCACTGGCAACACTGAACACAAATGATTTATCATCAAATCATCCCCTCTAGTCTCGGTTGAATAAAAATCAATCAACTCAATATTTCCTCCATCATGAGACTGTCTCTCTGCGTTTTCTTCCCGCTGTAAATGAAGAGCTGATGTCGCTCATTTTGAGCCGACTATGAGATGGTTTCTCCGCCGGCGTCGAGGTGAACCAGCCTGGCACTGATGTCCCACAGTTTCTTGGCCTTGTCATCGTCCTGGGCCTCGGCAGATGGCGTCTTCAGTCTACAGTCACTGCAACCCAAGCCAAGTCAAACCTCACTTTACAGGCACCTTTATAATACAGCCACCTCACAATTACGGTCAACAAAGGATGCTCACAAATTATTAATGTAACATATTTGAAATTAGTCTAGCTAATACAGTCACCTTGCTATTCGGGTCAGTTCTGCCCAGTCACAAAGGTGACCGTAAAGTTTATACGCTGACGTGTGCTGTATCAGAACATGATAATTTCACACAAGTTCTTTCTCTGCTGTCTTGCAAATCATTACATACCTTGGGTGTTATCTGCACAATACGCCGATACATAACTGTGTTTATGCCAATCATTTTGTGCTTGCTGCCACGTGGGTGATTAATTATGTAGCCTGACTAAAATGAATATTCACGCACAGTTTTGAGTTTTTTCAATCATCACCGAAACCTGTATTCCGTACAATAATGTGTTACATTACCATGTGACAATATTTTGAATCTACCATAACCACGTAAGATTCATACTGGCATTCCATTCTGTCCGAAAAGCGCATTTCCAGATGAGCAGATTACACAAGTCAATCAACTGTGGTGTTCCATCAAGCCACAGTGTGGCGCCACTGTTACACAATAATTTGTTCATGTGCACTTTGAGAATATGTACCAGAAAATTCTGTACAGCGTACCATATAATTTATATGTTACATGCTGTGAACCATATACAACCATATGGTACACAGCGATAATAAATCTACCCACCCCATAGAAAGCCACAAATATATATATACACAGATGAACATTTTACAATTATTGGTGTATATGTGGTAGGATGTTTTGCACACAACTGAGTGTGACAGTGTTTTGTGTAGTAACTTAAATGTGGCTGAATTCCTTGACTTGCTGCCAGAGTAGGTGAGTCTGTGGTCAGGTGCATCAAATGTTGCACTTTATACTGTTGTGACGATTAAATACCAATGGTAGAACATAAGAAACAATGCCAATGGTACTTAATAAACTTTGTAATGCAGAATACTGAACTGAAGAGTAGTTCAACTCAGTTCACAAGTGCATACAGCTTTACTACAATTGAATATTATAATATATACATATCATCGCGTAAGAGCCATAATGACCTATCTGCATTTTTGCGTAAACTGGTTGATATGATTTTGTGGCTTTACCTTTCCATTCTGACCTATCAGCAACACATGAATAGTGCTGCCCTCTTCTGGTTATTGTAACAATATCATCTAAACTTATAGATATGTCAGAACTGAAGGTAACAATTGCATAAACCCAACTTATGCAAAAATACAGATGCAGATATGTCATTAGTAAAACATAATATATATATATATATATATATATATATATATATATATATATATATATTATATATATATATATATTATACATAATATTATTATATATATATACATGTAATATATATATATATATATACATATATATATATATATATATATATATATATATATATATACATTATATATATATATATATATATATACAATATACAATATTATATATATATATATATATATATATAATATATATATATAAATATATATATATATATATATATAAATATAATATATATATATATATATATATTATGAAACAGTTCGTATATCTATATTATAATTTTAACCTTAAAGAACTTTTAAATTAGATGTATAGCATGATGACTGAAGTGAATTGCACCAGTAGACTACAAGATAATTGATGGTATCACCTCCCGGAAATCTGACATATGGAAACGATCTAGAGGAAGGGGACCATCTGGCAGAGGGTGGCACAAGACAGGCAGGTCTGGAAAGAGCATGCCGAGGTGTTCGCCTAACCACGGCTGCATAGTGATGACAGTAGTTATGTAGACCACCCAGTGTTTAGGGGGATAACCCTAACCCAAGCCTACCTGAAGTATTTGCCAGAGTGTTTCTCGAGCCCCTCCTTGACAGTGCAGTAGATGGTGGTCTGCGCCCCCTGTAGGGGGGTCTTGAAGCAGAGGTAGATGAAGGGTTTAAAGAGCATCCTCTTATACCAGGCAAAGCCAGCTGAGCCGGTGTGTCGCCACAGCTCCGTCCTAACCACCCCCGGGTGAAGGGCGAATACAGACACCCCTGTTCCTGAACACAAGGCACACATTTTTCATGAGGCATAGACGACATCCACGTGTGTGTGTGTGTGTGTGTGTGTGTGTGTGGGGGGGGGTGTACCTGTTCTCAAATAGCGGACAGATAATGCTGAACATAAAATCTTTTTTATTGTAAAATCTTAGCTTAACATAATCTTTTTTAATATATTTTTTATTTGAAACAACATTTTAGACGTAATATTTATTGATTTATTAGCTTAACATAACAACAATTTTAAGTAGATAATTTATCATTTTAAATATATGTATTTAGTTAGTAGCTTAACGTAAAATATATATTTTTCTATTTTAAAGAAATCTTATATATTATTTATTAGATTAAAATAGTTATTTTTAATTTATCGTTTTAAATTACATTTTATAAAACTATAATATTACTAGCCACATCTCATTGGATTATATATAGGCTCTCAAATGCCCGAACACATTCCTATTTGACATGAAATGTACTTGCATGTTGAAAATGGCATTTTATTTCCATATATGAGTTTCAAATTAATAAATTTAAATATTATATTTTACAAACATTCATTGGTCAGAATCCAGATAGAACAACTTCTGGTATAGGAAGAGAATCATCATCATCATCATCATCATCATCATCATCATCATCATCATCATCATCATCATCATCATCATCATCATCATCATCATCATCATCATCATCATCCCCTCAAAACGATGATCATGTGACAAACACCACCATGGTCATGTGACAAACACCATCATGGTCATGTGACAAACACCATCATGGTCATGTGACAAACACCATCATGGTCATGTGACAAACACCATCATGGTCATGTGACAGAAGAGAACAGTACATGTTGATGCTGGTGATGTCAGTTTGGTGCTCCAGTGTGACCAAATATTGATTCTTAAAGGTATCTGCTTAAATAAAGTAATTCAAGAAAGTACGTAACAGAATATGCTACTGGTCTATGTGATGTTAGGTTTGATGGTGTTAAAAAAAGCATACCTTTGAGTCGGCGGTCGAGTTCTCTTGTGAAGAGGACGTTAGCGAGTTTGCTCTGACTGTACGCTTTCTTTGCAGTGTAATCCTTCTCCAGGTTCAAATCATCCAAGTGCATGTGCCCGTCTGAATACAAGACAATATAATACAATAGTACTTCTTAAGTCCTCAGGATAAAATTAGTTGCTAGTCTGCAAGGACGTAAAATAAATATACATATAAATAAATTACAATAGTAATAAAGTTATATATTTAAATACATCCAAGAGGAAATGAATAACTACAATAAAAAATAAGTGATAAAACCATAATAAAACCACAGGTCATCAGCTCTGGCCCACTCAGTGAGACTGCAAAGGTGGCGGAACAAAGGACATTAATTAGTTATTCATTCTACTAATAGAAGAGCTTTCTCATAAGCCAGGGATCATCACGCAGCACTACAGTACCCCTGGCTGATCATCTCCACAAACCGTAGAAGTGAGCACAGTCGAACTATAAAATTATAGCAACTGACTTTGCCAGTTGCTACTGTGTCAGCCGTGGGGACAGCGCAAACATGCACCCCAATTTGAAGATGGGGTGGGGAGCCCATTATAATGACTCACTCGCATCCTAAATATTGCATGTGTAGTGAATAATGTTCTGAAATCACCCAAATTATATCACATGATATCCTCAGTCCTCGTGGGTGAATTCATTGGCTGAAGCTAAAATAGGAGATTGCAAAGGGATGTGGCGGGGTAATGTAGGCTGGTAGTGATGAGGCTGAGTTACATCGAGGCAGATGAAAGTGTGGGCTAGAGGGAAGGAGTTTGTATTGTGGCAACAAGGGACGTTTGGCATCCAAAGAGATCTTCCTTCCATTTCTCCCTGCCCTTGGAATACAACAGTATGCAATGTTTAACATGTTCCCATGGCAACTGTCTTCAAGTAATCTATTGAGTGCAGTCAGGTCACAGCCAGGTCCATGTGTTACGACTACTAGGTATTGTAGACTAACATATTCCCTCAAACAGTTTGATCTCCTCACTGACATAGATGTGCTGAAACCATCTCACAATCTGTTTAAGCATTACTACTTTTACTAGCCCGGAGAATGGTCTGGAAATTTTACAGTTATGACGTAACCCCGCCAAGGTTTCTTGACTGATAATTATTAAATTTTTAGTTGATTTATAATAATTTAAAAACCTTAACCACAATTTTATTTGTCCGTTGTAGAGAAACATTTATTATAAGTGGTTGGTGGTAATTCAGAGAAATAACTAATATCACACAATATGTCATAACTAAACTGTTTTAACTGGCATCTTATTATAAATTGAGATTGCGATACATAAGTAAGTGTTTCTTGAAATGTTTCACTTTCTGTTATAAATATTATATATTTGGTCATGTTGTGCTTTTTTAGTAAAATATGTATCAATAATGTTTTCATTTTCCCAGGTTCATAACCATAGTATATATGCCAGACAATTACATACGTATATATTCCTATCCTATCTGTATATCATATAGAGGACTAACTGGTGAAAACTATGTGAGGTGAATGACAATATCAGAAATGCTGTAGTATCATCACTGAGCAGCCATGGTGTCCCGTGGTTGGGTGTAGTCCTCAGCTTGTGGTTTCCAAGTCATGTTTCCATGGCAACTGTCTTCTTATGCTATCCTCTCCCAAATGGTGCTCAGGTTAAAATCCGGTGCTGCCATGTCAAACCTTGTCCGTTCATTCTACATTGCTCCAGTTCAGTTAGATGTATGAATGAGTACTTGGCTATAGACAGTGGTGGATATTTTTGTACGAAGAGTCTGTGTATATTAATTGCAGCATGGTTGGGTGCTTCTCAGAGAAGTCGAGATTGTGTTCGATTGAACAAGTCTGCCAGGGAGTAAACTGTAAAGCGCTTTGATCCGTCCTGAGGATCAGATACTGTGCTATATAAGAACTCGCCTTTAAGTATAATATATATATTTGTGAGTAAACTGACCTGGCATTCATGAATTGCCTTGTGATGTTGATCATGTAAGTTATGAAATATGCAGATGTTATCTGCCGATAACTCAATTTCTGACACTTACACGAATGTACCATAGATGACACATTGACGATTCTACTGGGTGCAGATGACTTGATTAGGTCCAGCAGTAGGTTGGTCAGTAGGAATGGTCCAAGGTGATTCACAGCCAAGTGCATCTCATGTCCGTCAGCTGACTTCTGGTGGGGGCACCACATGACACCTAGACACAGCACCACATGACACTTAGACACAGCACCACATGACACCTACACACAGCACCACATGACACCTACACACAGCACCACATGACACATACACACAGCACCACACGACACCTACACACAGCACCACACGACACCTACACACAGCACCACACGACACCTACACACAGCACCACACGACACCTACACACAGCACCACACGACACCTACACACAGCACCACACGACACCTAGACACAGCACCACAAGACACCTACACACAGCACCACACGACACCTACACACAGCACCACATGACACCTAGACACAGCACCACATGACACCTACACACAGCACAACATGACACCTACACACAGCACCACATGACACCTACACACAGCACCACACGACACCTACACACAGCACCACATGACACCTAGACATAACACCACATGGGCAATACGCCCATGATGTCGAACATTTTATTAGAATCTTGGTAGTTACTGACAAATTTATTGTGACATGGTCCTCCCAGCCTCCACAATACATCAAACATTTTATTGAGAATCTTCCACTTTGAAACTACACTCAGATTTCAGAGTTAGCCATTTATATGAAAATTCTGACCACAAATTAACTCTCTTAGTTCCTTTACACCAGCTAGTTAGTCATTGTTTGTTTCACTCTCAGTACATGTTATACTCACGTTTGCAGAATATGCTTGAAAAGCAATATGCTTCTACTTTCTTCCTTTCTGTTTTTAACTTTTGACATGTAAAATATCTACCTATTTTACATGCACTTATTTTCAAATGGAAATAAATCATTCAACCAGTATAAATACTACCCCACAGTTGATGGCAGAGTCTAGCGGTGTGACACATTACCTGCGTTGTTGACAAGGACGTCCACGCGTGGCTCCTTCTCTATGACTTGTTTACAAAACTTGCGAACGGACGCGAAAGAGGCTAGGTCAACAGCATAGACAGTGACAAGACCGTTGCCAGTGCTCTGTCGAATCTGTGCCGCTGTCTGTTCCGCCTTAGCCATGTCTCGGCATGCCAGGATCACATGGGCACCTGGAAGAACACGACACAATCTGGTTCCACAGGTATTTATGGTTGGATGGTTAAAAAAACTAAGCAGCAAAAAAGGTCTTTCAAAATCATCAATATTGTCAGTTATGCCTTGAAAATGGGTGTCACAACAGTCACGTATGTTTGTAGTTTATTTCAGGTCACAAAACACATTTCAACTGGTCTGTATGTGTATTTGTTAACATCCATGTGTGCAACAAATAAGTGTGACTGGCAAAAATGTTACCCAGAATATGGCCCTGCCCATAGTGTGTGTGTGTGTGTGTGTGTGTGTGTGTGTGTGTGTGTGTGTGTGTGTGTGTGTGTGTGTGTGTTTGCCATCATGTGACCACATCCCACTTTGACATCATGTGACCACATCCCACTTTGCCATCATGTGACCACATCCCACTTTGACATCATGTGACCACATCCCACTTTGACATCATGGTGACCACATCCCACTTTGACATCATGTGACCACATCCCACTTTGACATCATGGTGACCACATCCCACTTTGACATCATGTGACCACATCCCACTTTGACATCATGTGACCACATCCCACTTTGACATCATGTGACCCCATGAAATGTGCCACCTACTCCTGCCCTCAGTACCTCGTCTGGCGAAGTCACGTGCGGCTACTTTGCCGATGCCTGTGTTTCCACCAGTCACTATGATGGTCTTTCCATCAAGCCTTGCCTCACTCTTGCACTCGCCTCCGCCAAAGTACCTCCTCAGAACCAACACACCCACTCCTGCAACACAGCATCTTTATAATAATAATAGTAACACTTCTCTAATGCGTATATCTTTGAAAATTCAAGTTCAGAGCCGCAACAAACAAAACCTTTGGTGTAGTCATAAACGTGCACAGGCAGAAGACATCATTGGAGCACAGAACCGCCAAACATTTCTGGTGGGAAAGCAATTTCAAACAATTGTATGTTTAGTTTTTTATTAAAGATGGCTAAATGTTTCAGAAGATTCATTTGCAATAGAGAGTTGATTCCAGGTTACTGACGCAGCTACAGAGAATGCAGCTTTGACCATATTGAGTTTACGTTTAGGAACAAAAACCTATTTGGAAACCGTTGATCTAAATGTTCTAGCCTTCTAGGGATATCAGAGAAATGTAGCAGATTATCTAAGTTTGTTGGTTGTTGACCAGAAAGAAAACGGTATGTAACAATTTAAATTAAATTTACATACAACTGGAAGCAATTGCATCTACTTAAGAAGGTGTAGTTATGGTGAGAAATGGAAGCCTTAAGTACCATGCTGGGTAAACAATTCTGTATACGTTGGAGTTTAAATAAGTGTTTTTGGCTATTGAGTTACAATAGTCGAGTTGACTATTAATCTGAGTTACTGATATTGTTTTAACAGTTGATAAAGACATATGATGCCAGATTTGATGCTTCCATCATGAATATGATGGAAGCATGAAATACCACTTGGATGGTTTGCCCAGATTCGGTACAGCTGACCAACCAACAGAGAAGTGACTCTGTTCCAACTAGTTATCTAGTTATCTCTGAGTATGGATGTCAGTCAGGTCTGGCTTTCTGTTAGTCAGAAAGGTATTTCAGAAGAGACATTGCCAGAAACTTCTTTCAGACAAGTTTATGCAGCCTGAAATGTATCGTAAAATTAATAATACATTATTGTTGGATAAAAGAACACATTTATGTCATATATTATTGATCAATACAATTATATTGTACACATGTAGTGTATCACTGATGGATCTTGTCCATCTAACTAGCATATATATATTCAATTTTTGTTTGAAAATTGCATCCTTTACTGCATTGATGAGTACTGCATTGGTGATAAAATAAAGGTGTAGCGCAGTCATACAAATAGTTCCGCTTATTCCTGTGAATGTATCAGCCACTGCACAGGATTTCTGAATGAAGCTATTTGCAGAACATGTACAGAAAAAAGTATCTCATTTGTCATCTACAAAAAATTCTAAAAGTTATGGTTTTCTCATGAACAAGTTAACTACTGTATGCAGTATGACATTACGTGAATTATTGCACTTTGCCTAGATAACAATTAAATGTAAATGCATGTGACCTGTCAATGTGTTCTCTTTGTCCTATGGTTTTTCACATAGAAAAACATTTGGGGGTCTGAATTTCAACAAAAACGTGTTGTAACATTAAAAAGATATACATGTTTTTTAATAAATGGAACTTTTGCCTGGCAACATGATGGACAGGTCACTGCTTTAAATTATTCTAGCCCAATACACTTTTCAATAGTACTTAAGAGACTTTTTTTGGTCATACTACACGTTAAATGGATACAAATCCAATATTTACTGCAATTGTTGTGGTGTGAAGGAACCCTGTTGTATTATAAATAAACAGCTACAATTTACAACATGCAAGTAACAAACGTCAAGAACAAATATTTCAAAATTTTAGCTACATCCGTGCAAATGGAGTAGGCCCCTACAGTTACGGGGTTAGGTTTTCTGCTAATTTGTTTAAAAACAGGAAGATTGTGTTTAGAAATTGTACATTGTAGAACTTGTGTTGTGGACTTGTGTGTTGTGTTTTTCATCATGTATGATGACTGTCTCTGTGAGTAGCTGACTATAGTGATCCTCAAGATATCTGCAAGCATTGTAGCCTTGATTGGTTTAATCAGATTCTATGAGGTGGCAGCACTTTTCAGCCTCTCAACTCCGCCGGGAATATTAATGGCCTGCCAATGTGTCCGACAGGGCGGTCTTACCCCAGATTAGGGTAGAGATGCTGATTGGCTCTCAGGTTGAATTTGAAATAACAAATAAAAATAACAATATATGTTTACAAGATAATGATATCCTACGAAAAGTATTCAACACTGAACTTATATTCACATAAAAATAAACAGAATACACATTTGTAATTGCTTAGGAAGCAGGAATTAGACATGCTGATTAAATTTGCTGTCACGCGGAAAAAAATTTAAAAAGAATAAATACGAATAAGTGTGTATAAAGCGATACTATTTTCGAGTTTATTTTAAACGCTGGTTGTATCGACACATTACATAGAAATAATGAAAATGTTATTTTAAATGCTATTTTTAAAGAATTTATAATACTGAATTAATGAGTATATCAGTCCTGTATCTAATGGCCCAGATAACATTCAAAAGTGCTTTAAACCACCAGACTAGACTGTCTTCCCGACGTAGTTACGGCTTACGCAGCCGTCCGACAGTTGATTAAGCGACACTACAAACATTAGACGATTCGTACCACTGAGCAGCACCATGCATAGGATAATGTCCAGTGTTGAACTTTCAAGAGTTCGTTGGCTAAATTTAGCCCCCAATATAGTTAGGCCCTCGAACAGTCGATGTGATTTTTTGACGAGTTTCGGGGGTCGAATTGGAGTTTTTTTAGTCTCAGTTTTTCATTATTCTCCACGTTAATTCCGACGCTAGTGTTGAAACTGGTAGCCGGATAGAATTTGCAAGACAACATTTGTAACACTGGCCATTGCCCAGCTTGCCAAGGCAAGGGCACCGACAATGACGCGTCCGTGCAGCCTAGCCGCAGCCAGGATAGACGGTGTCAGCGAACGACCAGCACTCAGCTTCCAGTAGCGGATGCCTTACTACAAACAAAGCAAGCCATCTATTTACACTCGACCTATGTGTACTATACTACATACCGACTGCAGTCACCGACGTGAACAGTAAATAGTGCTGTCTAAATAGGTTCACTAATTCTTGGAATGGGATCTTCCGAATAAAATTTCCCCACGCATCCATTGCTCGTCCTTCGTCTACGACGTAAACATGTTTTCACGGGACAAGGCACGTCGCCGGTGTCTTTAAAAACAGTGTCGCCACCTGGTGCGTTAGAAATGTTTTAGTTTTCATAACATCGCTTGGAGCGTGTATAGTCCTTGACAACCGTAGCTACGAAGCGTTGACAACCATTTAATGACATCTGGCGAATATACTGGTACTAATTCTTTGATCCATTCGCAAGATGTCACTACCATATCGCACGGTCACTGCGCATGTACCCGGTTGTCCTCAGAAGTGTACGATTATCACGTTAGTTGATCGCGGTCGTGTTGACGTTCTGAACTTACAATGCGAACATGAACTTATACGAAGCCACCGAAATCATGCTTCTTTCGCGCGCAACATTTCACTTAGTGTATCGATAATAACAAAGGTAAGCAGCAGTAAAAGACAAACGATGAATGTCAGATGTTACTAAACATTATTTTAGAATTTCTGAACTTGGACGATCAACTGGGTCGCGTAAATGAGGGACCTATTTCTAATAAAAAGTATTGTTTTCGGTTTTTAGAAACCATTTAACACGAAAACACTTGTAGATATTAGGTATCTGTATAGCAGTCATTTTGTTATATTTTTCAAGCAACCGTCGCTTAAAATACGTTCACAACATGGGTTTCACCTGACGGCCGATCTCGGGTACATGACTCCGTAAGGGCTAAGACGTGACGTCACTGTTTATGTAACAGTAGACCCAATTACCGTATAAGTAAGGACAGGACCAGGTCAACACGTTGTTGCCAACTCAATTCGTATAGTGTATAGTTAACGCCATGTTGACCTTTGTCCATCACAGGTAGGACTATAAGTATAATTGAACGGTATATATTTCGGTAACCTATAATATTCATGCATCAGGCGTGAGTCCGCGACAGGACAGGTTACACAATTTACACACTGTAACTAGGCAAGTTTCGAGCATATCCACATGCCGGGCCCTTGCATAGCTGTGCCACTCAATAGAAGATACCCAGACAGGCAAGCCTCATAGCCTGTGTAGACAGAAGCTAGACATATCCGAAAGACTGAATTGTTCTTCCCTATTTCGTTGTAATATATATGCCACTTAGCTATAGTATTGGTGTAATTTATACAGGTGAGCTGACAGCTGCTATGGTGTGTTTTGACGTCCAGTTTGACCAGAAATCATTATCATATTGCTATATGTTTACTTAATTAAGTGACGTATGTGATTCAGAAGTTGTACGTACTTTGTTGTTTGTAGATCATGTTGAGTCTTCTAGAGACGCGTGCTGCCTCATGCTCCCGCTGCCTACAGCTGAGACAACTACAGGCGGTACTTACCACTGACAAGTAAGTTACAGTCATCACCCATGTCCAGACCTCTAAGTTCTCTATCATGGCTTGATATGTGAAGTGTTTTTGTCTAACTGACAAGTTTGGTGTTCTTTCATATTCCACTTAAAAATACAAACATCTTGTATGTCCTCGGTTAATTTATAATGTGGTTACATCAATTTACAGATATGCACAATGTTTTCTTATTCTGTGTGACTATAAACACGGCCAATGATTAGGCAAAATACACTTTTAAGATGTGCAGACATCCAAGAATGTATTAATAGATACTTACATAGTGTGTAGAATCGTATGGCCAAATACTTCATTAAAATATACGAAGTACCTAATATGTCGATAGTGGATACCCTAGTTGTAGATTGATACCCTTTTGAGATCACCTAATGGAGTGATTTTTATATTTATTTCTGCCAGCCGCTCAGGGAGGGCGCCACTGTCAACCAGCAGCAGTCGGATGAGTGAGGTCGCACGTACCTACTACGAGGTGCTCGGAGTGAAACCCAGTGCCAAACATGGTGAAATCAAGAAAGCATTTGTTGAGATTTCGAAAGAGGTGATTAGAAACCCAACTTACCATTAATTTTTTTTGTACGGTAATATATTTAAAAATGTAAATAACCATATAGAATTTATAATGTATTATTAAATTTGGTATTTATGCATACACGCATGCACAAACATACACACACATAGCATAGCATATTCTTTTTGTTCCCAGAATTAATAGACCCTGAAGCTTTCTCAGTTGTCACTTCTTCTATGGAAGTCACACCTTGTTAGTGTCACACCAGATAACAACATGTTGTCATCATCTAAACATTTACGTTTTTAACAGTGTTTACGTCTCTTAGCTCCTTACATATATCATCCATCTGTTGACAATTGTAATATTGTACATATAAGTTTCAGTATTATTGTATGTTTCAATGTATCTCTGGGCCATTGTTTCCAATGATCGATTTGGACAGGAGTGACCACAGTATGCAGAAGTTGTCACATCACTATTCCTAGTACATCTTTTTAGCAGTCGTATCTAATTTGCTGTCTCTGGTAGATTCACCCAGACATGAATCCCAACAACCCAAAACTGCACGAGCAGTTTGTGAAGCTGAATGAGGCATACATGGTGCTGAGCAAGCCCCTGGCACGCAAGGAGTATGACATGTCCCTGGCCTCACGCATCAGTCAACACCAGCGCATGGCCCGCAACATGCACGGCAGTCACACACCCGACTCATCTAACAGACCCGGGTCAGATGGACCACAGAGCGCCACCTATGAGTGAGCAACTGTGACTGTATCTAACTATGTTTAGCTGTTTTTTATCGGTTTCATGTAATTATTTGTATCTGTGCATTATTTACAGTGGCATTTAAACAATATTTATATTTAACCATTATTATTTTTTTTTTTATACTGTGTGGTTGGTGTAAATTGTGTATAATTGGCTCAGCCATAACAAATTATTATGCATACACTACTAAGAAGTTACAGAGCGCAAAAATAAAATTATATGTTTTGTATCTCTAATAATGGAAGTTATAAAAACTTTAATCAATTGATTTGAATGGAAATAGCAATTTTTTTAATTAAAATCACGCGTCCCACGCCACATGCTTGTGGCGGGGGCGAGGCCAGACTAAACACAACTACTTGTAGACCTTATTAGAGCATTCATGACATCATTGCTTTTCTCCTGAATAATACTAACAATGTTTGAGAAGTGTAGATATTTTCTGAACCTGTCTGCCATTTGCTGCAGCGGTGAGGAGGAGCGAGTGTTTTGGGACGAGAGCATCTGGTACATGCGAGACCGAAGCAAAGACTATAACGCCTTCTATAACGAAGATACGTACTATGGCGTGAAAGGCATCAAACGTTTATCAAATGGAGCTATTATAGCCGGTTGCTTCCTAGTAATTGGCATCAGCATGGCCGGGTTTGCAGCCAACATGAAGTAAGTGGCGACGTTTACACTTTGTGTAATTCTGTTGTGATCATTTGTATTTACCTGGATCTAAATCCTGGAAGCATTATCCTACACGTTGCAAGCAAGTCCATATGTACTGTTAATAAATGTGTATGAAAAAAATTATACTGTAAATTTTCAAGGTTCCTGTTACCATAACAATATTTTTTATAATAGCAATGTGTAATGCTTCTTCACCCCATATATATTTTTATTTTATAAGGTTTTAATACCATAATTTGGTTATAATTACAAACCAATGTCAAACCAGCACATTTCAGATTACAAATTCTTCTACACCAGTATGGTAGGTAACTGAATGGTTTGTCGCCCTCCCCCTTGTCAGATCAGTAGAGGTGGGAACAAATAAATGTAGATACAAACCCATTGTCCTCATTTACTTGGATCCAAACCTATTTTATGGATGTCTTGGGGTTATTCACAATGGTTGGACTTATTCATAGAGAGAATGGTAATCGCTATATTGCCCCCCCTCCCTCTCCGTCTCTGTCTCCCTCTCTCTCTGAATTAATACTATAAAATGTTGATGGCTGTCTGGATTTCAATATATTTGTGTGTTTGTATGCATAAATATCTCACTTATTGTCTGTATGTATCGAGGATTGCATCGTTTTGCATTATTTTGGTGACTGAATTGATTGTATTATACAGAAGTGAGTAACGGCACTGACAACAAATGGTTGATAAGCTGGTCACCTTTTGCCACTGTAAGGTTGTACTTTGGGATAAATGGCTTGGGCAACTGATTGATTTTTTATTTTATGCAAGGCTTGACTCCTTGCTATACTACTGTGGGAATAGTTATATATGAATAATTATTTAAAGAATGTCAGTTTCCATTTTTAAAGCATTTTAAAGCTTCCAGTCCTTCTCAATGGAATCAACTTCATAAATTTCTAAGTTGGCAGGGACATATCAAAGCAAGTTACACATTTTAAATAATATCATCTGTCAACAGTTGTTGGAAGTTGACACGTTAATTGTAGGTATTTTGTCACTTATACAATGATCATTTCAATATGGAATATTTTGTTCATGGTGCCAAGATTTTGTTATTTTTTTAAGAAACTTACTTTGGAGCATAGTTAAACATACAACAAAACCTGACACGAGTATGTGACCAAGGCTCATAGCTGATGGGTTGAAACATTGTACGCTTCATAAACTATGCTCTAAAATAAGTGAATTTGTTTTAAAAAAATGTCATAACAATTTTTTAAACTTAAAAATGCAATTTCCCACTTCGATAACATTTTAAAAATATTTTTTATATACACACTTTTCCGTTAGACTGAGGCGAGTGAGTTGTCTGCAGCGTGTTGTTTGTTGCTTCAGATACGGCCAGAGGAAACACGTCGAAGCGATGAAGGTAGACGCAATCAATGTGGCCCACCTGGAAGAGGCCAGGCTCAAAGCCAGGTGAGGTCATCAATGTTTGACCTCGTGGTGACCCGATGTCTGTGTATAGACTGGCTATACATTGTGTTAGGAAACTGATGCACCAAACAGCGCCAACCAAGTCCCATGAGGCACAACAGAAAACTCCAACAGCAACCTCCCCCCTTCATGCTTGGAATAACCCTCCAGCTGCTACCCCCATTTGATGTTCACCAAACACTGAATAAACCTTTAGGTTTACCAAACAAATTCCAGCAGCACCCCCCTTGAGGTTCATCTGCTGCATCTCTGGTTTATTTATTACACAGTTCCCATCGTTTTAAACTTTCCTTTATAATCTTGTTAATTAATCCACCGTGGCTCTTTGGCATATTCATCCATCTGTTAAATTACGTACGACTTATCTGTTTTGGGATTGAACAACTCTGACGTCTTAATGTGCCTCTGAGCTTGGTTTGCCGAGGATTTGGGAGCAATTATTTATGCAATCTTTGATAAATGTGTAAGTATAAAATATGTGAAAATCTGCCATCCGAATCCGTGCATGTGTGTGCCTGCTACAAACAAGAAACTTACTTAAATTTAGTGTATGTTGATGTTTGCATAAAGCGTAGAGGTCCTTGAACTGGTTGTGCCTAGAGATGTGACTAGAGATGTGAGTAGAGTGACTGAATGTGTCGTCTGTCGACAGACAACGTGGCAACAAGAAACAGCTGGAGATACTGAATGCACGCATGAGTGAGCGCGCAGACAGCGTCCAGCGCAAGATGTGGGACAAGAAGAACTGAAGCACACACGCATACACACACACAAGTAAGCATCTTCTCAAATTAAATCAAAAATACGCTTGTTTATCTCTCATGGGGTAGAAACAACTCAAAATTTTCTGATAGTCAGCAGGACTACTTAGTTGGGAAATCTGGTAGTCCTCAGATATATCTGGCCCAGATGTAAGCAAAATGGCATGACAGACACAAAATTGGACAAATATTCCCAAATGTTTTGGTTGTCCATTGGACTACTGCTGTCATCATCTTTGGTAGTCCAACCGAATTTCTGGTAGTCCTTGGACTACCGGACTACCACTATTTCGACCCCTGAATTGTTGTACAAGAGAGTACAGTAAAAACACATTCCAAGAATTATATATGATTAAGGTAAAACAGTTGTTAGGAATACAATTTACATATCACAGAATAAATAAATAATAAAAGCAGTTCATCTCACATCTTCTCTCTCTCTCTACATCTTCTGTCTCTCTCTCTCTCTACATCTTCTGTCTTTCTCTACACCTTCCGTCTCTCTCTACATCTGTCTCTCTCTACACCTTCTGTCTTTCTCTACATCCAACTGGATTGTTTAATCATTATTTTGACATGAGCAACCCATGTGCAACATGTGATAATTTTGTATCGTAATTGTTTTTGATATTATGGAGTTGTTCGAAATTAACAAATAAAACCAACAGTTAACAATTAATGTGGTTTCCATTTGCTCAATTATGCACAATTTTAAACCATTATTTCTTTTCCAAAGACACTTGTTGGTGTCATTTTCCCAATGTGTATGTGTAAGACAACAGTGTCCTAGTCGTGGCCCTGTGGTTAGGAAGTGTATGTGTAAGACAACAGTGTCCTAGTCGTGGTCCTGTGGTTAGGAAGTGTATGTGTAAGACAACAGTGTCCTAGTCGTGGCCTGTGGTTAGGAAGTGTATGTGTAAGACAACAGTGTCCTAGTCGTGGTCCTGTGGTTAGGAAGTGTATGTGTAAGACAACAGTGTCCTAGTCGTGGCCCTGTGGTTAGGAAGTGTATGTGTAAGACAACAGTGTCCTAGTCGTGGCCCTGTGGTTAGGAAGTGTATATGTAAGACAACAGTGTCCTAGTCGTGGCCCCGTGGTTAGGAAGTGTATATGTAAGACAAGTGGCCGTGTGGTTAGGAAGTGTATATGTAAGACAAGTATCCTAGTCGTGGCCCTGTGGTTAGGAAGTGTATGTGTAAGACAACAGTGTCCTAGTCGTGGCCCTGTGGTTAGGAAGTGTATGTGTAAGACAACAGTGTCCTAGTCGTAGCCCTGTGGTTATCAAGTACTTCTGTTTGTTCCAGAATTTGTTCCAGCAGGTGCTTATAGGAAGGAAGTCTTCACAAGTGTTGTTGCCCAATACTGGTCAAGGAACTTCATACTAGTGGTCAAGTGACACAAGACCAGTGGCAAAGTGATACATACCAGTGGTCAAGTGACATGATACGTTGTGAAGTGTCTCAGACCAGTGGTCAAGAGTCTCTGACAAGGGGTCAAACTGTATCAGTGGTCCTGCTGGTGGTGTTTATGCAATATTCACAATGTCCTGCAAACTACAAGAATGCGTCACCTCAGTGGAACAATCCACAACAGCGTGCCACTCTGCACTGTGTTAACACTTAACACATGCACCTACTACAGCGTGTTGACAACTTTACCAGTCTCAGAGACATAGATGTTTCATCAAGTATTTGACGATGCAGCTACACCAAACATATATCCAACATGAGTTGTTTTTACACTAGTTTATAAATCAGTTACTGTGGAGTTCCCCCACAACTGGGTGTGGAGGTGACAGGTGTTTTTATACATTCAGCCTTTACAAAAATCGTCTAAATTTGTGCATCTAGGTCCTACACAAAGGAAAATGTCGGGTTGTTAAGGACGTGTGTTAAAATATTTCATTATTTACCAATATATTTTCCGACTAGTTCTACAGTGGGCATTGCACTGCATTTACAGCAAGCATTTACTTTTGTGGATGCATTCGTGTTTTCATCAACATTGGTTAATGTTATTGGCAGACATAGGCAATTTCGAGGTCCCAGACAGGGGACTTATCAGCATATGTAATTGCCGCGGATGAGTTGGCTTGAAGTTGACTTGTCAGTGGTTTGATGTAAAGTATTAGGAGATATAGAACTGTTTACATGTGTGGTTGGGTGATACTGGTGGTCACGTAGCACAGAGGAGAAATGTTATCTGGTGTATATACATAGGAAAAATATAGGAAAAAATAAATATACAAAAACACAAATATGGCATACTGTTGTTGTGGGTGTAAAGTGAAAACCTCCATTTAGTAAAAAGTTGGCAAACTGTTGTCTCAAGTCGGTGACATCCAAGTCACATTAGTAATGTCCACTCTTTTAAATCAGTTCACCAATGTTTCATTGCTAGTCATTTCTGATGAGTCGCTCTAAAGTCACAAACTGGTTATAGTTATTTCTCGTCTCACTCGAGTTGCTGAAATTCACGTCACCTTAAACCAACGACGTCGAGAAAACTCAAGTCTGGTACAGAGCAAAAGAAAAACACCATCTTCAAACAAATACATACTCGTTAGTGTATTCTGATCAGCAATACAATACAATACATTGCAAACAATATTGCTTCAAGTGTATAGGCCTCATCAAGACGACATCGCAGTCACAGACTGTGAAGATCACGAATGATCTACCGTTTTACCTGAGAATAAATACATTGACAAGGCTTGTCACAAGTTGATGACACTGGCACTGTGATCTGCCTCATGGATACGATGGTGTAATGCGTGTGATTTACCTGCCACATACAATCCAGCGAGCACGAGTCTGCCCACAACACTACTACATCACGTCTGCTTTCGACCAACCAAATAAAAACAAGACAAACCAAAACTTGATCCCAGCCAAGACTAACAAAATGTGACAAACCATAAATTATGCTGAACTATTATAACGCAAAATGCAGAGTTTAGATTACCCAGGCATTAAAATTATAATATGATCCACGTTCTGCAAAATGTCAACAGTTACAGTAATGACATATCTTGCACATTCTAAAGACAAGATTTAACTTGGGACTAACGTTTCTTAAACAGTCCTTCCTGTATAACTGTACACATATGACCAGTGGAATGGTTCGTTCTGTGCAACCAATGAAATGGTCCGTCCTCCACAATCAGCCCAATGGTCCATTCTGCCCGAGTGGAATGATGTACAATGAGCAAATGTCTAACGTGTACAACACACCACTCCATTCTGTAGTGGGCCTCGAAAAAGAAACCTTACCGTTCCCACGTGTAATTGTCTTCTTTAGAAAACTGACGATATTCGTAAAAAAATGATAACATAAACAACTCAATACTGTTATAATTATTAACAACTGTCACAGTAACGGAACAAAATAAAAAACATTAAACAGAACAATGGTCAACAGTCAACTGCGATGGTGCATATAAGTTAGCCAAAATTTGATGTTACGTAAGTCGGCCAAATGAAGCACAATTACAAGCATGAGCAACAGGTGATAGATAACATGGAGAATATAACATGGACCATCATCAGTTTCCCATATTGCACTATCGCGGTGCCAAATAAACCATCTGTGTTGTTATTAACATTATTTTCTCGCAATCTGAAGCTGTGATGCAATCTGCTGGTAATACTGCTAGGCTTGGTAGCCAAATTACTCGCTAATAAGCATTCGCCTTTAAATAGCACGTTTTACAATATCGTACGATGATGAGCATATGAAACATTTGTTCGCAACCCAGTTAGACTGGACACCACTGGTGTTTACAACAAGCCACACATATTAACGAACAAGGTCTCTGTAGCTCAAAGCTAAGAACAACAGTTGTAGGAACACTGAAGAAACACAAACAAATCACCTCAAACTGAGCAAAACGTTATCAACTCGCTACGTTACATGCAAACTCCGATTTGTGCGTTTTGTCATTGGTCAATGATTCATTTGAACATTCCTGAATGTACAATATCGACAACCTTGCTTGCACTGCAACTGTATTTTAAACAATACTGCAAATGTTCACAAGTTTTATACAACATGCAGTTTTATTTTGAATAACTAAGTCACTTTGACACAGCGGCAAGTACCTTCCACAGGCAGACAGCATCTCACCTCCTAGTATGAAGAAGAGGCCACGATGAAACATTATAATTACTTAGCTACATGAATATTCATGTCGTCATTCCAAAGATATATATTAGTGTGTACCTCCACCATTTGACAATTTTTTTAGGACCTCGAGATATTTTCACCCGGATTTTTAACATTGCTGTCGTAAACATATATCACAAGCAAAACAATGAGCATGCACCCTGAATTGATCCCCTGGCAAGAGATACAGGGAGACAGTTCCACTGCACCTAAAGGTCAAGCAGCAGTACACGGGGGTCTTCGACTGTGGCCTTGATGGTTTTGAGGAAGACCACCGCCTCTCTGCCGTCTATCAGTCGGTGGTCATACGTCAGGGCCACATACATCATTGGGCGCACTTCAACCTGCAATATTGGATGCCACTGAATCAATTCTCAAGGAAAATAACACTGGGGTGGAAGTGCTGCATCAACAGCGTTGTGCAACGGGAAAAGAACATTATATTAATAATTGTTTCAATAAACTATTTTGGTACAATGGACAGCGAGACATATTACGTAGGTCATGATTCAGGAAACTGACAATACAATATAATATGTATGTGCAGTGCCGTTGATTCAGTGGTACTATAAACTTATACAAAGTAGGCAAACTACATGGCTGGGAGTTTCATTTTTCCAAGACATTTGTGTGTATAATACTACAGACACATACTGGACGATATACAAAAAGTAATTGCTGTAAGATCTGTAATGCAAAATAACATGATAAAATGTAACAAAATCTGGTTGAAGTATAATAAGCCGTGCTGACTGATAACATATGTTAACTGCTGTTTCAACAGGAACGGCTACGTAGATGACACCATTCGCTATATGAAGCTCTCAGGACTCTATTTTGAGAAGTTATTTTTGTTTTATCTTCAAAGTTTGAAAGAAATTATGTAAATAAGGTGGACGTACATTATAAAACAATAATCTTAGAGAAATGTTTCTTGAAGATTTGTTATTGAAAATATATGATATTAAAGATTTTGTTTTTAAAATAAACATGCAGTCACTCCACATAGCTGCAGCCAGTCAATGAATGGTCTTTAACTGAACATTCGTTGTTTGAAAACAAATGCTATTTTGAGCATGCATTTTAATGGGGATTTTATGGGCGTTTGTGCACGTCAAAACGTATAATAAATTGTCTTATTTTTGCGTTTTGCCATGAATCCTTCAACAACCTTCACCTTATTAAAGTAATCACCAAATGTTGAAGTTTAACCAAGACACAGCCATCCTTCAGCTTTGACCACACCCACCTTGCCATTGATGGCGACTGGCCGGTCAAAGATGCCGTGCATGCCCAGGATGGCGGACTGGGGTGGGTTGATGATGGGTGTACCAAACATGGAGCCAAACACCCCCCCATTGCTGATGGTGAAGGTGCCTCCGTCCATGTCCTCTATCGCCAACTCATCTTTCTTCGCCTAGCAACACACAACCAGGACCCCGGTGAATGGACCTGCGGCTTCTGACAACTAAGGACCGTTTCACTAAGATAAAGACCTCTTAAGGAAAATTCATCATAAACAAAATGTTTTGTTAAAATCAGTGCCTTTTTTAAGAGCTCTTAACACCGTTTGTGAAATGTTCGCCTGGTCTTACTTATGACAGCGAAACTAATATGGGAATCATTTCGTTTTAAACAGATTGATTTTAGTGTAGAAAGGGACTTTGAAATGAAGACCTCAAAATGTCACTTAGAGTTTCCAATTTTTTTATCTGGCTGTAAGTAATTACGCTACACTCACTGGTTAGCATTATGAGTTGACAATGCCACGTGTCATTCAGTGAAAGTGCTGAGTACCTGAGTTACGTAAATCTATCACAAATTTTAACTTAATCTGTGCCAGAGGGCCACAAAGTTGACTTTTACACATGCCTAGTGGGAAGTATTCACATGAATGCTTCCCGTGCTCACAGTGCACTGTGAACATGGGAAGACCTAAGGTTAGGTGGGTTCCCAACGTGAAAGACTGGACAGATACACGAAGACCTTCTTTAGGCAGGTGTGTCATCCAGTCCCAATAATCATCTCAAGGCTTGAAGGAGGGAATATCTGCGTATAGTTATCTTACGCTACAGCCTATTTCACCAAGGCAGCAACAAAGCAAAGGCATCTGTTATCAACATTAGAGTATTTTGATCTTAAACCGGGTAACAGTAAAGTCATCTGGGAAGTCGCTTACCACCTTCAATACTTCTCCAGCAGGAGGCAAACAAAATACGTAACTTCACAAGAGACTTGAAATAACTTCACATTTTAACATACATTGACAACTGGTAGATGAGAGGGCAGAGGTCTCTGCTCCAAGGAAGCAAATTAACATAGACAGATTTCAGTAGATCTTGGTTCCTCAGGGACATGCACAAGTCTACAAACTGCAATGCCTACACACCTGCATACTAACGTACACATTACTGACCAAAGGTAAGATAAAGATGTAAAGAGTGCTATGATTCTATGGTTGATGATAACACACATACCTTTTCGCCCAAAGCTGCTAGACCTAGCTCTATGTGGGCATAATTCATCGCCTGCACATCGCGTAAAACTGGCACAACTAAACCCTACAAGAACAAGGGAAATAATTAGATCAACGCTGCTGCAGCAACATCCAGTTTTGCACATTCAATTACCAAGTAACTGATTGTAATACCTGAACACATTACACACATAGTTTTAATTTTATGTTACCATTAACAGCACATCTAGTACTCTTCTTTTTTATATGGCGCTTTACAAAACATGCATTTGAAAAAGCACCTGTAGACAACAATGTGAAAGAAGCACGGATGTAGACAAAATATAATTAACATCCACATCAATAATACCCACCCTAGGTGTTGCTACGGCAACAGAGATATCAACGTAGTCCCGATACACAATCTGTTTTTCGTCAATGACAGCATTGACAATAGGCTGCATTTCCAGGGCATAGCTGCTGGCTCGCACAAACGCTGACATGAAGCCGAGCTTAATGCCATGTTTCTTGAGAAAGGCATCCTTATATTTGGTCCGCAAGTCCATGATGTTACTGCAACAAGGATCATGTGTCAGTCTTGCAGTTAGACAGACGCGTCAGTTACATAAATAGCTACAAACAGCCAAACCGATCAAATACAAGCATAAGGTACATTTAATATGCAACAAAATTTTCTGATATTCTGATACGGGCCCACCTTTATTTTTTAAACAGTAAACATTTTAAATAATTGTCTGATAATGAGAACGCAAAGGAGATAAACCATAAGAACATCTGTAGGTAGGCTTACTTTGAACATATCATAGCTAACAGAAGCACATACGCTAGGCAGAGTTAGTGACATCTCACCTCATGTCAATCTCGTTGAAGGTAGTGAGCATGGCGCAGGTGGTCTGGGCTTCCTTCAGTCGCTGCGCTATCCTCTGTCTAATTCGCGACATTTTCACCTAAAAAATAAGCAAATACATTTTTCCATCACTTGTCGCTTATGTTTAATAAAATGTCACTATGTCACAAAGAAACCGTGTGCAATGAAATCCCAGTAATTCTTATAATTACAGGCATGTATAGACAGCAGAACAAGTTGTGTGTGTGTGTGTGTGTGTGTGTGTGTGTGTGTGTGTGTGTGTGTGTGTGTGCGTGCGTGCGTGCGTGCGTGCATGTGTGTGAAATAGATACGTAACCAAATAAATAATCTCATGACAGACAGATTTGATGTTTCTGACAACAATTGGAAGGTTATTGGTATATATCATGTGGTATGTACACACTATTGAAGAGAGATCAGTGCATTAATCCAGTTTATTACTATGTTATCATTATTGTTGATCTAGACAAGAGACCTCAACTACAACACTCACACATACAATTCGAAGACAGCACCAAACTCTGCATGACCAGGACACAACAAAACAGCAAGAAACCATCTAAGTAACTCCATCACACTGTGTTCACATGAAAGAATACAACTGACCATCTACAGTGACCAGTGAAGTAGCCACTCACCCTGTGTTCACATGGAAGAATACAACTGACCATCTACAGTGACCAGTGAAGTAGCCACTCACCCTGTGTTCACATGGAAGAATACAACTGACCATCTACAGTGACCAGTGAAGTAGCCACTCACCCTGTGTTCACATGGAAGAATACAACTGACCATCTACAGTGACCAATGAAGTAGCCACTCACCCTGTGTTCACATGGAAGAATACAACTGACCATCTACAGTGACCAATGAAGTAGCCACTCACCCTGTGTTCACATGGAAGAATACAACTGACCATCTACAGTGACCAATGAAGTAGCCACTCACCCTGTGTTCACATGGAAGAATACAACTGACCATCTACAGTGACCAATGAAGTAGCCACTCACCCTGTGTTCACATGGAAGAATACAACTGACCATCTACAGTGACCAGTGAAGTAGCCACTCACCCTGTGTTCACATGAAAGAATACAACTGACCATCTACAGTGACCAATGAAGTAGCCACTCACCCTGTGTTCACATGGAAGAATACAACTGACCATCTACAGTGACCAATGAAGTAGCCACTCACCCTGTGTTCACATGAAAGAATACAACTGACCATCTACAGTGACCAATGAAGTAGCCACTCACCCTGTGTTCACATGGAAGAATACAACTGACCATCTACAGTGACCAGTGAAGTAGCCACTCACCCTGTGTTCACTGCGGCCACCAACCGTTGGTACCGCTGGCATCACCTTCACACTTGATGTCGGCGTGGAAGTCATCGGTGCCGTTGGAAGCGGTGGTACCGGCGGGGGTGCGGTGGGTATGGGGCCTGGTGCCGCTGGTGCCGCAGCTGCTGGTGGAGCAGCTGCCGGTGGTGGAGGCGCAGCAGCGGCAGGAGGTGGTGGTGGAGCCTCAGCTGCAGCAGCCTTTGGTGCTGGAGCCTCGGAGCCAGCCGGAGGAGCATCTACAGGAAGTGTCATAGACACATCCCAATGTATTTGATATCTTCAGTTTGTTTGAATGTAATGTGCATCAGTTATATTGCAATGTTTATCAGTTTACTACGATATAATTTACGTTTGTAGCACCGCTGAGCAAGTGTTTTACTTGGACACAGTCTCATATATTGATAGTATTATGACACACCACAACAGTTGGCACTGCGAGGCACCGAGAAAAGCCACAATATATATTCTTAACAGAGAAAGTATACATTTTCAGGGTTTGGTTTTTACAAATAATTATCAATTTACTACAAATTTTAATAATCCAATTTAGAATTTTAAAAGTTATTTGATGCATATTTTTCACATCTGATTAAATTACTGGGATGTTCACGGGACTAGTATTCGCCAAAGGACACTACTATTTGCTTCTTGCATGGCTGTCTAGTTATCTATCTGGTCACAAGGTGTCAGCACTGGTGACATTGCACAGTGAATGCAAACAGCACGGTCTGTGCCACCTAGAGAAGACACGCCATGATGACGTCCACTCACCAGTCGCCTGGATTTTGTAGATATCTTGGCCAGCCTGTACAGTGGCGCCATCTTCTGCTAACAGTTCCGTTATCACTCCGGACACTGGTGCCGGAAGACCAATAGACGTCTACAAGGATTCAAGACACTTTTACTTGCAATTGAAATAGTTGTGAAACTACTATAAGTAATCACTTATACCTAATGTTTTACTTTACAGCCATTGTTTACACAACCACTTGGCCACACGTAGGGGCAACTGAAACCAGACAGTATCTCCTTGCATCATGCGTTCACAACTATCCACGAGAGGGCGCCACTGACTTGATGGTCACCTCAGCCAGTATTTGGCACATTTAAGGTAGAGTACGACTTTAGCCAATGAGGATTAACCAGGGATATGAATAGAATTTGTTAGGTAGATGATTAATGATGTAACTGTATGGAACTGTCCAGCTAAAGACAAACCTCCGTGGAGAGGTTACTGAATCACATCAGAGATACTGGGACACACTCAGGGTCAGGAAACCAGGTTTCACACACACCTTGTCCGTTTCTATTTCACCGACGTTTTCATCCTCTTTAACATAGTCTCCAACGGCTGTAAAATAAGAACTTGCACCGTGACTGATACATCATACACTACACAGGGGCTGGGAACACAAACACAACAACATTTAGAAAACAGAGCCCCTTCTACACAATTTATAAAGTATGAAATAGAGACAAAATTACCTGATTAATATATTAGTACAGGAACATGCCGACTACCTTATAAAGATGGTTCAAGACACAACTATCACGACAGTCACTTTGAGTAATAATAACAGTTAAAACTATATCTACTCAGTGAACAAACTAACCAGTATTACAAGAGTACAGTCAGATAATACGCCGACTACCTTATAAAGATGGTTCAAGACACAACTATCACGACAGTCACTTTGAGTAATAATAACAGTTAAAACTATATCTACTCAGTGAACAAACTAACCAGTATTACAAGAGTACAGTCAGATAATACTAACTGGTCACATACTGAATTATCATGAAGAACTTATATGTATTAAAACGTAAACACTAACAGTTTACATTCCAGTTACAACAGCACAGTACCACAGTATTAAATAAAACCAGTTTAACACAGTCAAATGAACTGACATCATAACAACACAGCCAAGATGGCTGACAAGTTTTACGAGCCAAAGATAAGAACCGAGGAAGGGTGATAAATATGAAGAGGCCGACGATGACACAGTAAATAGATGTATCATAACAGTGCTACGTCATGACAAATGTGAGGGCCTCAGTGTCCCTGCTGTCCTACCTTTGTCCCACCTCACGTCCCCTTCTGTGATCGAGTCGGCAAATGCGGGTGTCTTCACAACTTTAATCTCACCGTCCCCTGCAACATGCGATGACAAAATTCAAGTTTTGTGTCAGCAACGTTATAGCAAATCTGCCAAGTACCCGGTACTCTTAAGGAATTGCATGGAATCAATAGTTCTTTGTACTACAATGTTTTATTTAACATTACTTAACTGACATCTTAATGTTTCAGCTACTTACTGGTTGAAGTTCAATGGAAGGTGTAATTATGACGAAAATTATTTGAATAAAATTACAATTTTTTCCTTCAATCACATGAACATGTTCACCCATATATCAAAGAGTTAAAAAACCAGCTTCAATAAGAAACTTACTGACTTCCTTATAAATCATTACATATTGCAAACACTGGTGTGTGTATACAACGATCATCAGTAATGCGATAATGTCGTACTGCTTTCAAGAAGAGAAACTACCTGGTACATACGGATCACATCATACAGACACAAATGGATATGTTTTACGTACAAACTTGCCATATCTTAAGGATCCTTAATCAGCTGGAATTATCTCCTAAGACCAACATTAGGACACAATCAGAACCATAAACCTTCCAAACAGACCTATAGATGAGGGCCAGCCAAGTTCATACTGACCACAAATAAACACGGTCATATCTACCTAACAAATGTCTATAAATAAGTGTGGGCAGTCGCATGAATAGACGCATATCTGAGGTATCATTTCTGTTTCTCGCTGGACCTCTGGTGGCAGACAGCATACATCACAAGGTAAATGAGCTGCTCAATGTATTTCTTCATAAAATTATAAGTTTGTTTTTTAATATTTCAAGTTTTACCAAACATGTCATTTTGTTTCTGATATTTAACTATGAATGCTAACCCAATAGAACCCTACAGAACAAGTAATTACATCAATAACGAAGAAAAATAAATGAACATGAACCATATGTTTCTATCTTAATGGCAGATTTATCAAACCAAACCCCTTTGTTATTTGGAATTCCTAAAAACAAGATTTTATAACCAGAATAAAATACGGTCAACTGCAAGCTGACAATATCACACAACCAACAGAAAATCTGCATTATCATTAGT
The DNA here is from genome assembly GCA_025642075.2 of Ridgeia piscesae. NCBI lineage: Eukaryota > Metazoa > Annelida > Polychaeta > Sabellida > Siboglinidae > Ridgeia > Ridgeia piscesae. The sequence goes on along the minus strand of JAODUO010000015.1, from coordinate 431,697 downwards.
TTTATAACTATAATCTGCTCTTGCAGAAAGTGGTCTAATCATGCATGGGTTGGACAGAGAATTATTCCTACAAAGCAACAACAGCAGGCTGCAGATATAAGAACATTGTATACTGAGAGTATTGAGACTTACATAGTGCAGGAGATGAGTGGAACCACCTAGATCCCAGTGGGTACGAAATAGTATGTTGTCTCCTGCACCTGGAAGAGACAGAGCACAGCTTACAGACTCATACAGTCTCTTGCTCCTGTAGTTGTTACGTAGCTCAGGCCACCTGCATTTGCTAGATGCCGCGTAGAGCAAATAGCAAGACAATGGAAAGGCACGGTGCACGATACTTTTCGCGAGCTGGTAGTCCATCGGACTAGCTGACTTATAGATGACTAGTCCTGAATTGGTTTTACTAGTCGTTAGACATTATTACATATTAATTAAACATTAAATATATATTATATATATATATATATATATATATATATATATATATATATTGGAATATTGTAGTGTATGCTCTATCATCTTGTTCTATGGTTTTACTAAAAGTAATACTGCCATTTTTCAAGTCATAGCTAGTCCGAAAGGATTACTCTACTAAAACTGTACTAGTCCGAGCTCTAAAACTACTCGTCCCGGACTTACTTCGCACCCAGGGAAAGGTCTAAAAACAAAAATATGCAGAGACAGTTAAATATTTCAATTAAATTAAATTCACTTTAATGTCCTTAAAAAGGATATGTCATGTACAGCTCATGATCGCATCTAAAAATATGTAAGAAAAAGACTGTCACAAAATACGTAAAGAGCGTGTGATCAGACTCAGCAGCGACAACACGAGCGTTTCTTCAGGATTGCGTGGTTGATCATTTGGGGCAGCACTGGTGTAGGTAAACCAATGATCTTGGCAGTAACGTGTGAGATTTTTAAAAGCCTGGTACGGTTACACACGGAAAGAGCAGGATAGTAACAAGTTTTGCAATACATTATGAGAGGCTCAATGGTGCTACAGTGTAGACATAGAAGAAGTTTTGAAGGCTCGCAGATTTTCAAAGAACATGCAGTCGCTGCTGAGACTTCTTTTGCACGACTGTAACATGCTCTGTAAAGGTCAGTTTCGTATATAACATAACACCAAGGTACTTGAATGAATCGACTTGTTCTACAGGTTCACCATTGATGACAACAGGACAAATAACAGTTCTAATGTGACGGAAGTCAATGCATATTTTTTTCGTTTTTGGAAACAAGAGTTTTGAGGTGCAAACAGTTGGTACTGCACCAACTGGAGAAACGTACCACTGAAGAATGATATGATTGGTTTGAGGCAAAATCACTCAAAAGAGCGAGCATGGCTGTATCATGAGAAAATCTCACAAACATGGTAGATGGATCAACACTCCGAATATTTGTTGTCAAACTACCATATGTTATAGTCTGCTGCAGAAGCCGTCAAATTTGAAGAAGACACGCATGCGTCTGCAAGATAAACAACACAGCAATCTTGTGTGTAGCAAGACAGCTTGTGTGGCAGTGAATAAAATGAGCACAGTCGACATTGTTGTCTATTTCACATATTAGCATGTTTGTAATTTAAGGAAATATTAATTCTGTTATAACACTAGCCATTCTTCTAAAATCTTAAAGCTTCGTCTATGTTGGGCATCGTATATAATATATATAACGTGGACATGAGCTACATGACTAGAAGCAAGCACCAAACGTGGACTTACTTGTGCAGCAGCTGTAAGTCACTGTGTGGGTTTCTAATGTATTCTGCTGCTGAAACAAGGTATCATAATTTCTTTAAGTTACTCTTTATTGAATGGCAACGACTGATTAGTATCATGCATTCAATTCATGTGTCACTTATATACAACTTCAATAATACATAAGTTTACAAGTCAAAAGAAACTACATGTGCTATAGTGGTGACGCCTGGTGGCTTGTTTAGTACTAATCATTTTTCACACACAAGTTCACAAAAATTACAAATTTACAACAGCATGAAACATAAAGTAACTGTTAACCATGAATCAATATTTGTAGGATTCAAAGTAATTCAAAACGAACATACCATTTGCTAGCTGCTTTGCGGCACACGGGACCGTTGACTGAAATGAAAGAACGATTCATGGGGGGTAATGTTTACTCAAAATATTGTTTCCTGATCATTGTCAATTTAATGTTAATTTCAAGTGCCACTATGAAACAAATTGATACCAAGCATATACACAACCATTTCATAGTGTACCATTTTGTTTTGGCAAAGCAAGACTCTACTTTATGTGATCTATCCAGTTGACAGAAACAATTAGACGGTTTGGACCTGAAGGACTGAAATGTAGTTGTTGTCGTGCCAAAGGTGTGGGTTTTATGACTATCCACTGCCTGCCTAAAGGAAAATATCTTTTTGCTTGTGGCAATAAACTGACCACTTTGTTCCTGTGAACAGTTAAATTGTGTGCGATAAATTCAATACTGAGCTGTGGGGTTGAAGAGTTTCTCTGATGTGTGGAAACTCCTTCAGGCAAGTGTGAGCACCTACCTACACCACTGGCAGCAACAGATGGGCTCTGTTTGACGTGCGCTACCACTGTGCTTAGTTCTACTCCATAACATATCAATGGTTGTACACTCCCACTCCATGAAGCAGTTAATGTCTATGATAATTAATAAAACACTTAATGTATATCTACCATGTACACCAAATAAAATTCATGAATCAAATATATTAAATGTACTTCCTCTGGATTTTATTTCAGAGGGAGACTTGTTTTCATATATAATGTGGTAATACTAATTGTGATTTTAATAGCACCAGTATCTGCTTAAAACAAAAGATGTTAACTAATTTATTAGAGCAAGAATGTTTTGGCAGTAGCTAATGTAGTGACACATGGCTTGGTAAAACAGGACCATTGGTTTTGTGAGTTCACAACAGGGTTTTTAACATGCCTGTGCTATTATGAAATATGAATGACTAAATGACAATTCCAATTCTTCAACATTCCCATCTCATTTGTATGTATTGGTCCATTGATATAATAATAGCCACACACTAAATATAACTGAATTTTGAACAACTACAGAAATAGGCTATATTTTCATAAACAATAGATTCACTGTGTGACCCCTGCCATTAACTAGATAGGTTAAACTTACCTTCTTTAGCAGCTTAGGTCACATTGACTTTGTACTTATTATAAGTATTATAAGCTATTTATAAACACACACAAATAACATGTGGTGTAAAACAGTGAGGTTACAAACGGAAATTTAGTTAGAGAAGCCTAAATTAACAACACAGCTTAATTCAGCTGCTGAGATGTTGTAGGAAATATGCAATTTGTCATGATAAGGTCACTGATCAACAACAGGTCACAGTGACCTCACCTATTACTGCAATGTGAGGTCTGCGAATCACTGAATGATATAACTAACTACAACATTTTAGCATCAAGCCTATCCACAAATTAATATGCATATTGTGATGGATATACCAGACAATAGTAGAGAATTTATTTTGTTTTGACAGGTGCTATTTGAACACTAACAGTGTTCTGCCGTGGCGGCGGTGCCGCTGCGTTAATCTCGTCTATGATAATGTCAATGCAAGTGTTGTGTAATGAGAGTTACTCTTGTTTGTATTTCTGTTTATTCCACGTTTACATGGTGCAACCGTGTAATACCTTATTCGTTAATTACAATATGTGTTTTACTTTCATTCAACGTATGTTACTAGCGTTTGAATCTTTGATTGTAAGTAACTAAATGTCAAGGACGTATTATGCAACATAAACTAGCCGGCAAGACATCACTCATCATATACGTTTCTGCTGGAAATCCATACCACAAGACAAATGTGGACATGTTCAAATGTAGTATGGCAATATACTATATTGTATTTTGTCTGCGTGACAATACAGCTTTCATACGTATCGTCCACAGACTATCATTATCAATGAAAACAACTTTCATGTGTCCGAGGTTAGTTGTCTTGTTTACAAGATGCAAGGTCAATTGCAACTTATACGCTGCGTTCAGTGTGACATAAACAGCTGAACGTTGAAAGCCATTCGCCTCCATAATTTAGACATTACCTTGTTTCTTGCTAACTGAAATCGGTTGGCTACATGAGATATAAACCTTCGCGGCGCGCACCGCGAAGCCACCAACATAACGGCTGCCATTGGAGAAGAAAACAGTGCGCATGCGTCGTGTTGGCCTATCAGAAACGAGATAGACAGGACAAACTTCTTTGTTGGTGCGATTCTTCATCAGTGTCTTGGAGTACAGTTGACGCATTGACATCAGTAAACAGCCGGGGATACTATGCAGGTAAGACTCTGTTTGTCGATTATGTCATTCAACAATAGTATTGGGTCGTGCGATTTTGAAAATGTGTAAATTATTCAGGGTGTTGCAGGACATTTGACGACACACCTGATGTCCCCGTGATCTTGATGTGCAGTTTTTGACATATCAAGAGTGACACTTTGGAGAGACTATAATAACTCCAGCGGGGAAACATCTCTTTATTTTAACTCAACCAGATGGGTTTAATAAATACGTCTATACATACACTATACTGTTAATTATGGTTGAAAATAACATTATAATAACTTATATTATGACTTATTATAAGTTCAATCTTTAGATGATTATGACCAAATATAATGCTAATTGACTAGTTCGAGATGAACGATATCATTTTAATTGCATCTGCTTTCAAATGTAGTCATTACCGCGTTTGCTGTTACTATTTTGACCAAGTAAACACATTTTTTTAAAGTTACGGACGAGTATGTTGTTGTTTAAAATAGTTTCACTAATAATTATTATTATTGTTTAGGCAATAATATTAGGTCTTAGTCATATTTTTCAATTGTATTAAATATATACTGACAAATGTCTTGTTTATTAAACGTGCTAAAGTGAAATCATGCAAGTGATCTAAACGCATAGAACTGTGTTAATACATACATTCATAAACATCCCATCATAACCGCGATTATACTTAGCCGTACATTGGCTAAGCTTCCTACGTTGGTAACTTCGCGGAATTGGGCGTTAACATCACGACGAATGTTGTCGGAGTGTCCGTCCATTCGTGCTGGCGGACGTGAAAGTCCACTTACAAGTGTTGTATACGCGTGCCAGCGACAAAGGGTGAGCAACGAAATATTTGAATTTCTTATGGGTCGCGCTTCGCTGGTTTTCTTGCTTTGTTCTCGTGGTTTACGGTGACAGCTGTGCCGTGAAAGACGGCGAATTACTTGGACGGCGGGTAGACAATGAAGACGCGTGCGGCCGCGAGCGACCAGGTCCAGCCAACACCTGCTTTCTGACTTAACGCCTCAAATTGATACTAAAAAGTAAACGGTCGTTCTGCGCTGTATGTTCGAATTCTGCACCAAAAACTTTACGTGTTGCCGTTAGGTATGATGCGACATTAATGTAGTTAAGCATATTTATTTATAAGTTCGTGTGTGGTCCGCCAGTTTAGCTGTTTGTGGAGTTACATGCATACGGTTGATTTCCATAAATTATGATTTGTTCAACGCAACATTTTGTTGCATTGTAGGAAGTAAGTTTAGCACAATATTATATCATCAATTAACAATACAGTGTCAATTAATCAGTCTTCTTATTTAAGACACAACATTGCAATCCGTTAAAAATATATACACCATAGATAATAGAAGATGTATACAAGAAAACAGTTGGCCATGCAGTACTATAATACTAATAACATTTTATTTTATATCAGAACATAGTTACACGACTTACATATAAATCACGTATACATATAAAGGTTTTACTTAATGGTGTATAATATAATCGATTGCCATTCGATATCACTGATCACTGTCTATTATAATATATAATATATAATATTTATCAGTATTATATATATATATATATATATATATATATATATATATATATATATATATATATATTTTTTAAAATATAGCTTAGCAATGGTATTTATCCGTTGAAACATCATTACACACATAATGAATACGACATATGGGGGTATAAGACGTCAAACATAAATATGATACCGATAATCGTTCACCGCCCCCGCAGTACTTGGCTTGAGTACGGACATCGAGCGGTGTCTTCAGCTGAATTCCTAATAAGCCTTTGAATGTTAAACAGAAACGATTAGCATAATAATGCAAAACGGAGGTCAAGAAGTCCGACCGAGTGACTTGTCCACGCGTCTACATAGGCGAGTGCTTGTTTCTGAAAGGATGACTGGGAAAACACAGCGTTGTTAATTAACTGTGAAATAGCCTAAGATAATCTCAGTATTGGCCCGTGGTCGCTATGTAATACGTGGACTATATGACTGGAGTGTATTATTTACATTATATATAATAAAATTACACGAAGACATTTCTATGGATTAGTCAGCTAATATACACACACACACACACACACACACACACACACACACACATATATATATATATATATATATATATATATATATATATATATATATATTATTAAACTGTGGAATCCGTAGAAACGTCTTCAGAAAGTCTGCTTGTGGTTGTGTAATCACAGTAAGTGAATGGGCCTGCGGCGTCTGACGTCGCGAAGAAGAACATCCTACAAGGACATGACGGTGTATATTTGTTAATCCGATGAAAGGTTCCCTGAAACCAGACTGCTGTGCAAGTGTGTTTAAGACTACTCGTCGCCAATTTAATCGTTTATGTATATGTGTGCGTGTATATATATATATATATATATATATATATATTTTATATATATATTATAATTCACTACACCAATATACCTCTGATGTTGTAATCATTACACCACTACGATCTAGTGGTAGTTGGTTGTATACCTTGCAGTAAACTATGCAGAAAAAAGTTTGTGCATCAGAACAAAATTATTATTTTAATCAATATATAATATTTGTATTATATATATATAAAATATATATATATATATATATATATATATATATATATATATATATATATAAGCAAATGTTACACGGATTTTAAAAGAAAGAAAATATGAGCACGATAAAAGCGGTGTGACATTCGGAGAAAAAAACACATTAACTGAACAGGTGGCGTAGGCTTCACAGCAAATGTTTATCAACAATGGTGTGGTGTGATGACACAGGAAACACGTGTAAAATTCAAATACACGGAATGATTGAGAGTTCTGATAGGAGAACTGTAGGAAGTCGAAGTTTTTGCCGTGAAGGCGAAAATTATTTACACCGTATCCACGTTAAATTTTGACGTGGATAAATAATAGTTAGCCCGAATTTTGTTCCGTATTATAAGTGTGCGGCTATGCTATGGAACACAAGGGTCTATAATATACAGATTGGTGACAATATTCGTTTTGAGCGAGAACATCGAGAAAACTGAACAGATCTGATTAAAACGTTCGTTTAACAGCTTGTGACAGAATGGCTTGCCAGTCGGCGGAGCGTGACAAAACACACCTCTTCTCGGATGTGCATCTTTCCTTCGACCATCTGTTGAGCTTCCACGGGACCCGTGTCAAGTACTCTCACCAGCTCCGTGTCAATTGTTCTCCCTCCGCTGCCCCAGGGCATACACGCGCACGCCCTCTGGTCACCCACGCGTGACGCCTGCTCAGCCGCGCGTGACTGTGACCCGTGCCTGTCGCCCAACGGGGTCAGGGAAGTCTGGAACACCGGCGATGTCGACGCAGTGCTAGTTCCTTTGAACATCCACTCGGATAGCCGTTGACGTAGGTTTTCATCTGTGGGGTATAGGTCGGTCGTTTCACGTGTGGTCAGCCATTTACAGCGTCGCTTAGACAGCAAGTGGTCCCTCGACGACTAGCGCCAATACAGTAAAGCTCCGTCTATTCAGCGTCCATCGTCGCTTTATGTGAACGACAAACAATTGCAAAATCATTTTCCTTTGATGGGGTACATGCACTTGGTCGAAGCTCGGCGCATCGATCATAGTATATGCATATTGAACGCGCGCGGCGTTATATAAAACGCTGTATAGCTTCGGCGGGATAATTGACCGGCCAGCGCGTAGTGCGAGTATGATTGTGTCCCGGCTTTAGGACTGACGATATCAGTTTCGATTTCCTTGCCGCATTTAAGTACAGGAAAAACGAACTTAAAACTGGGACAATTTGCGCAATTATTGTAATCAACACTGTCACTGAGCCATCCTTCATCGACGTGATTACTGCCTTTGGTTACTGGTGACCAATGTAACACACGTTCTGACAACAGTCTTTTCTTCTGGCGCCAACTCATGGCTCAACTTCGAGTAGCAAAGTTGTAAGTGTTCTTGCATTCTGATGCGTCTACACAATAACTATGAAGTTGCAGTTATAATAAAACGAAAACGCCAATATCCCAAATAATAACAACGGTTTATAAAATAAAATATGTTTAAATTACTTTAAAAAAAATATAATAAATATACCAATAGGATATAATATCCTAGTGGTTTCGTTGTACTTTGCTTCCAAGCATACTGTTCGAAGATACGAAGTAATTTTATTGATTGAACTGAGCGTTGTTCTATCCAGTGATTGCTGTCTATCATAGAAGTATCGGTTATCCGTTGTTATTCCAATCTCTATCCTGATTTATGGCGTTATTTCTATTAAGAAGTTATATTGGTAAACGATGTCACCGGCTCGGCAGCGACTTGTCGTAATCAACTAAAGTTGCCACGCGACCTGTCACAATGACGCACGCCCGAACACAAAATGTACCTCTGTGTATATAGACTAATGTTGTTTTAGCGCGTGCCGTTGTCAGGAGCAACACAACACCGCTCGGCTTGCCTTCGCGAAGTTAGTTTGTCTGTCGAAAGAAAAAAGCAGGTGTTTGTCGCGCAGGTAGGCAGGCTTGACGTCATAGTCGAGCGAACTGCGACAAAGGACGGCGACAGTTGGAGGGCGGTAAGATGCGGCACCAATAAATACTGGATGAATGCGTCGTGGGACTGCGGGCGACGACAGGGAAGTCGGACTGCGAGTGACAACAATCGGTTTAATATCTTTAATTGATCAATTCGTCGCGTCATTCAGCGGCGCGCGCGACCGCGTTAATTATTAACTATGGCGACGGAGACTAACTGCTCGGCGGGCGCGTGCCGATTGCGCCCGATAAGAACGCAGACGCTATCGGGGCTCGCGACGGCGACGGCGACAAATACCGCGCATAAAACATTTACATAACGTACCGCGACGCTTCGTGGATAGCGAGAATGATACTCCAGCGGAACGGAACCGTTCCTTTTCTTAGGGGCAGCGGTGTTGTGATTTTATGGTGGTTTCACCGGACAAGCGGAACTATAATTAAAATATACCCCTAATCTTTGTAATTATTGAGGTTATTAAATATGTACTATCCACTACGAAAATGGCATTTTCAGTACATTATGGTGTAAACAGGTTTTTGAATTAAATGTAAATATGTGTTTTAAGACTAAATATTAACATGACATAAATTTGGCCTAACACTTAACCTACCATACAATATATATATATATATATATATATATATATATATATATATATATATATATATATATATATATATTGTATGTATTAGTTCCCAAAATTCTATGTCTGTATATACACCCTGTATATATATATATATATATATATATATATATATATATATATATATATATAATGTATATAAGCCGACGTAACACATAATTATACGGAGTCAATCCGGATAGCGATAATCTAGAAACCGATACGTCTGGATATCATGACATAATTTCACGGATATACAGGATTTATAAATGTTATTATTATATATATATATATATATATATATATATATATATATATATATATATATATATACAGGAGTATATATATATAATGTATATATATTAATAGAAATTATATTATATTATATATATATATATATATATATATATAATTACATTAAAACAATTATATTGTGAAATGATGTCATGAATATTCAGGTGTATCGGTTTCTTGGTTATCGGTATCCGGATTAACAAGATTCGTCTGTATAGTTCCTTGTTGCACTATATGCAGTGTATTTAGTAATGACGCTTATGGGATCATATTCACTGACCGTCGTTTATACGTATACTGATCGCAATATGAACCATATCAATAACTACCTTGACTGTTCCTTAAGACACCACACACGAGGCTGAATATAGATGCAGCACGTCATTAATTACCGTAAGACAATACTAATTGTTGACCCGTGCGTAAGCAGCGTGTGTGGACAAGTTGGGTGATTTGTAGGTTGGGTTATTTAAAGGTTGGGTTATTTATATACTACGTGTGACATAACAACTGTGGAGCAATAAAGACCTGACAGTGAACGCATATGACGTTGATGCCACTCTTATTACGGAGAGCAGTCAAGACACGAATAACAGATTATAAAGATACTGTCATTTCATAATGCCTTATTATTTTTGCTTTATGCACGGCGTGGACAGTACTGGTTAAAACAGATTACGCTAGTTGATTGAGATGACGGTTTAACGTAGCTTTCATATATAGCCGTCGCCATTATAACAATATCCACTGTCGCGTATATAGGTGAAAGGCAGCTTGCTAGATGCACGGTGAGGTTTAATAAGAATGAATGAGTAGTCGTGTTTTGTGCACTTGATCGTGATAACGCAACATGAGGTATACGCGAGCGTCATTTGGCGGTTTTAACGGAGACACCTTATACACGGGCGGTCGAAAGATGTTTTCTTCGAAGCGGTCAATACGGACTGTTGACACCGCCTATAGGTGCGTCGGTGCGACCGCCTTAGATGCGTCGGCGCGACCGTCGCGGTGTCGCGCCTGCCACCTGTAAGCGTGCGGCAAAATCGAAACATCACATCGCGTGTGACGGTGACACACGGTGGCGTGTAAATGTGCATTCGTATAATTGCCGGTAACACATGTTTCTTTGTATTTCAGGAATGAGTCGCTAGCCTGGCCGCTCCCGTGCGAACTGACCTGTTCAACCGCTTCCGGCAACTCGAGCACTGTGAAACGCATCGCTCGCCGTTAATGATGTCGTCTTCGAGTAACCTCGAAGGAGGCCTGGCGCTGTCTTACAAACCGCCGCCGATCGACTCCGAGACTTCCGGGAAAAGCGACGCGCTGTCGCGCGGCGCGGCGCCCGTGGAGTCGAAGCCACGCAGCGAGTCGCCGCTCGAACTTGGCAGTCTGTACAAGGTGGCGAACTTACTGAAGGACCGCTGGATCGACAAGAGCGAGACCGATCCGCAGCTGAACGGGTCGAACGACAACGATTTGTACCACGCGGGTGGAGACGAGAACGCGCCGACCGGGAAGAACGCGTTCATCTCGGGACACTTCAGCGCCATGAGCAGGCGGCTATCGGAGCAGCCGATGAACGGACTCCCGACTGAACACGATTTGTTCCCGCGAGAAGGTTCGCACATGCTGCGGGGGATCTTGCAGCGCAATGAGAACGAAGAAGCGGGGACCCCGGCGAGCGGGGAGTGTGTGGACACGGCCGACAGCGGTGTGTTCGCCCAAATGCTCCAGAACGACCGCGAACGACCCGGCCTAGCGAGAAACGGCGGCTACGAGGTGGACACGGCCGACAGCGACTCGCTCTACTCGGGCACCCCGAACGAGATGTCTTCGGTGGAGGAGACGAGTGATCAGGAACCGGCGCTCGCCGACGCCACCTCCTACTCCAGCAAAGTGATGGGCTGGAACGACGACACGGCGAAGCACGACGACGGACAGACCGGCGACAGCACGGGCGACTCGGCCGAGGCGAAGAGGGCTCGAGTGGAGAACATCATCAGCAGCATGAGACCCGGCTCGCCGCCGTGCAAGATGACGGACGGCAACCACCCGCCGTCTCCCGGGCGCCGACCGAAGCGCAAGCAGTATACGCCGCAACAACACGACGCCAACGGGGACGAGCCGTGCAGCAAGCAGCGGCGCCAGGAGAAGAGTCTCCTGCAGCAACAGCTCCGGTTCATGCAGGAACAACTGACGAAGATGCAGACCAAATACGCCGAACTATTTGACGACGAAACCGTCGACTTATTCGCGGACAAACCATTCGACGGCAGTGGGCCGGAGAAGGATGACTCCAAATTCGACGACCAGAATAAGATTGGAGTGTTGTCCGCGGCCATAGAGCAGATGACCGACGCGACGGACTTTGTCCGGCGGGCGAGTAGGCTCGAAGAGACATCGACGAAGCCGCAGACCCTAGCAATCCGAGCCGGCACCCCGTCCGATCTGAGGGGCTTCGCCAAGATACTGAAGGCGGAAATAACGCGAAGCGTCGGCACATTGGTTGACAGCATCGTCGCAAAGTTCGTCGAGGAGCAAAAGAAATCGGACAGCCGCTTCAAAGACATGCCCAGGCTGCCGTGTTTCGACAAGAACGCGGTCCTGAACAACAATAACAACAATAACTATGTCGCGAGTCACCTCGCCAAGTCGGCGGTGATGTCGCGAGACGGTCCTCGCCACTCGACCCCGAAACCGACCCGCACGAAGGTGACGGACAAGATGCTGAACCCTTTCTTCGACGACCACGCGAAGTCGTTCGCCGACCTCGCCAAGATGCACCCTCACTTCTTCGCCCCTCCGCCCTTCTACTCGAACCAGATGGCGGCGGCTGCGGCGGCGGCGGCAGCGGCAGCCATGCAGCCGGTGTACGGCAAGGAGCCGGAACAGACGGAGGCGCTGTCTCTCGTCGTCAGCACGCCGAAGAAGAAGCGCACTAAGGTGACGGACACGCGCCTCTCTCCGCGCGCCGCACGCGCCCTCCTCCAGGACCCGTCCGCGCCGAGCTCTCGCGCCGACCTCGGCCGTCCGTTCCCGCAGTCGGCGACGCCGCCGCACGAGCGCTACCCGGTGCCGTCGCTCTTGCCCATGAGTCTGCCCACGTCCGTCGCCATCCCCAACCCGAGCCTGCAGCACTCCGACGTGCTGGCCATGTACAGCCACGGCGGCGACCAGCGGACATTCGGCGACAGTCTCCATCAGATGACGTCACACTCGCCGTCGACCGCCGATCACGGGTCGCCCAACATGGCGCACACGCCGGACATGTCCCTCCACGCGCCGCTCTTCAAGACGTGCGACATGTACGACCACTCGCCGCTAGAGGGCGGGCACAACTGCGACAACATCGGCCTGATATCCTTTCAATGTATTATTGTATATCACCATCATCATCGTCGTCGCCATCTAGTCGTGCAAATTAATTATTCTCCGTTTTGTTCTTGAGATTCTCCATTTATCATCCCCACCACCATCTCGATTAGTTTGTTGCCTAAAGGATGTCCCGATAATAATAATAATAATTATATTTTCAGTGTACTTTCTCAGACCACAGCCATTTGCAACCGGTATCATAAGACATAAGAACTAGACAAGAAAAAGTTTGAATTTTTTCAAGTTGGTTTATATCAAAAATTAATAATAATAATAATAATAGGGCCTAATAAACTGTATTTAAATACTAAAACCCCAAGTAAAACACTTGTCAGTAGTAATTGGTAACAACACTGGCGCATCTCAGGTGCTTAAACTGGATCCGCAACTAATCCGGACAAACGATATTTAATTAAAACGTTTTTTCATTTTAACAAAGCACGCGACAAAACAAGGACGTCGTTTGTCGCGATGTCTCACCGCAACGCGACGTCGTCTTTTGCGTCACGTTTCGGAAACGCGACACTTCCGGTGCAATCGGAACACCCACCCGATGCAATCGACCCACCCACCCGGTGGCGAATACCTCATACATTTTCATCCGCGTGCGGCCACGTCGGCGATCACGTTCCGTTTCCTGTTTCCACGGCGGGTGCCGCGGCAAGAAAGATTAAGTTATCACCCGCGCCTGCTAGTGACGGAGTGGCGGGTTCTTGACTTCGCCACATGATTAGCAGCGCGGCGCTTCACTGCACGCGGCGAGTCGATATGCAGGCGGGGTTAATTGAAGCGGGCCTTTCTTCGCTCTTGGGTTTCTTATTGCGAAAACCTGCTAAATAACAAGTGCCTGTTCGCGACCGCGGCCAAATCGTCTCACACCTTTCACGGCAACGGCACCGCGTTGGCAAGAATGGGACAAATTGACACGGTCACCACGGGTCGTGCGTGTGGATTACAACACAATTAAATGCGCGTCTCCGGGAACCAGTTCGGCCCGGGCCGTGTGTAAAGTGTAAACACCCGCGGGGAATATCGTGAAAAATGGTTTACGTCTAAGAAGTAAAGCGTAAAGGTTCGAGAAGTCCAGATGTCGCCGTGAGCGTCACACGCGTGTGGGAAATGAATCTGAGGCGAGGACGACGTGTCGTCTTACGGGCTTGGTCTGGTCTCAGACACGATGTTAATTGTGCAAAATTAAGATTCTTCCCAATGTTATATAATGGCGGGCAAATCGAATGAAGTTATCGATAGTGTTAGCGTGGTAGGTCTAAATTCAACAACATAAAAAGTGCAGTGTGCGTGCGTGCGTGTGGTGCGTGCGTGCGTGCGTGCGTGCGTGCGTGCGTGCGTGCGTGCGTGGTGTGTGTGTGTGTGTGTGTGTGTGTGTGTGCGTGCGTGCGTGTGTGCGTGTGTGGGTGTGTGCGTGTGTGCGTACGTGCGCTCGTCTGTGTATGTGGATGTGTATATGTATATACTGAACGATGGCAGCAGATCATAAAATATACATGTAGGCCGTATCTGTACACCTTTTGGCATTCTTTCTGCGACGACGCCTGTGCGCTAGGATGGATGGTAGCCGCTGACACGAGGCGTGACCTTCCGCGGTACACTCCGGCTATTCTCTTCTCGACCAGGCACGCGCGATTGTCTGCGTTGGTGGGTAGAAAAAGCGCTCCGGTTAAAGGCTTGATGACTCGGCGAGATCGACGAGAAGAAACGGCTTCTCTCGCCCGGACGGCCGTGCGATGGCGCGATAGGGCGGCGAGGAAGGCGCCATAAATCGTAGATTTGATACAGTGCGTACAGGAAAAAGCTGCGCGATTGACGTTTCGTTTTTGAGTGAGCGTCTCTAATCCGTTTTATGCATTCGCAGCACACGAGAGAGCGATAACCGCTAAGACGCCGACTGGGTCCTTGAAGAACGCCCGCGAGTAAATGGCGCCGTTCCACTCTAGCGGCATTAAAACAAATCCGCGCGCAAAAGAACGACTGCCGGAAAGGCCTACCCGGTTCTTATTTGGCGCCATGAAAAATACACCGGATAACTGTCGTTAAAGCAACGACACGGACAAGATGCGCCTGCAATCAATGTATTAGGAAATTTTCATTGGAATGGTTTATGTTTATTAACGTGAACTTATGTGAAAATCAATGGCAGATATTCAGTTGTACTGCAATTAACGCAAATCTGCGCGTATATGATACATAGGGTCTATAGTGGTTAACCATCGACGGCGACGAGTCCCCACAAGCAAATTACACTTCGTTGTAACATTACATAAATCGAGGTGTAAACTAACGCCGTGTCCCATTAGACGGCGACATTACGCCGACGACATGACGAGCGTTTGAAATCGACGCGGCGAGTGTATTGAGTGGGCAGCGGGCGCGGACGGGAAGCGAGGCCGAGACGGGAACGGTGACTGGCGACACTCGGCCTGGTGCCCTACGTGACTGCACTACCTAGGCGACTGGCGGCGCGCGGGCAGGTAAAACGCTCATAATTCAAAGTCGATCGGTACACGGCCGATGACGAATGACGATGTTTGAACGCCGACCGAGAAATCGGCTCACTTCCTCCGCGCTGCGCCGCCGTCGCCGCCGACTGATCGCGGACAAAGCGAGCGCGCGGCGACAATCGAGCGAAAAAGCGCCATTAATGTGATGTGAGGGAGAATATTACGGGCGCAATCAGCGGGAAGAAGTCGACCGCCGCCAGGTAATCTGCGGCGACGCACAATGCGCCGATTATTGATGGTTGGCGTGGCCGTAAGGAGATCGAGTGCATTAAGACATCACGCCAACAACGCTAGCCCACGTCGCCGACCGAGTCGAGGAAATGATGGGCGATCGCACACACAAAACATCGTCGGCGCGCTTACGCTAGTGTTTCAATGATTCATTTTGTGCCTCCTATGCACGGGTCGGCGGCGCGGCAAGAAAGGGACAGCGACCAGACGCACGGCACAATGGCGACTGAAATACTCGCTCCATTAAGGAACAAATGCGCGTGTATTATTTATGTATTGAAGGCACGATAAAGGAGCAAACACCCGCTACAAACTCCGGTCGTCTACGTTGTGCTGGCCACTTTCTGCCACGGGCGACGCCGACGCGGGTAATCGAGCCTACGGATCAATGCGTCTCATCGCCGGCGCGCAAAACGAAGCGCTTGACGGCATTGTGAGACGAGTAGCACTCGCACGCAAGCCGATTATTTAAGAGCGGTGTCGGAGGGCGGAGGGAGAGAACAAATACTTGATATAATATTCATTAAAATCAGATAACGGCGGCCGGAACACACGAAGTTATCTGCGGCAACGGCAACACCATGAACGGTGTCATTCGCGTCAACATTACGCAAACATTGTCCGCCGTCAAAGCTGGCGCAGATCGGTTATCGCACGCGACAGTATTGAGACTTAGACGTAGCTAATAATAAAGATCAGTAAGGGAATCAAACGTGTTTCGGTCGTCCAAAGAGTCATTGTTGGCAGGCAGACTGCTTGGAACAAGGCGCAGTTACTCATCTGTGAAGGGAGACAGCGCCGTGCCAGCCACTGATGGTAATTGCTCCCATTATCCGCTGACCCGCCGACTCGGGTAGCGTCGTTGGGCTGTCTCCCCGTGCAACTTTTATCAGCCTCCCCATCATCATTCCTTGTCGTGTTTTATCGGCCTCCCATCATCATCATTCCTTGTCGTGTTTTTCTTGTTTTTCTACGCGGCAACGTCAACACAACTGGCGCTCGGGTGCAGATGGTGACTGCTTCTAAATTGCCCCTGAAGGGCCGGATCGCAACGACCGAAGCGTTGGCAGACGATGTGCGTGCACTTGTTTGGACTTCCGGTCATCGGTACACGGGCTGTTTTGTCTCTCACGAAGTATTGGCGAATTCAGTTTATCCTCATGAGCACTAGGGGTAACTTATGGGAATTGTTTTACTGCTGCTATATAGTACTGCGATAGCTCTAATAATTTACTATTCCAATACTGCTGCGATATGGTTGTATAACTACCGCGTTTGTATCGCACTATAAATATGGACCAGCGAATATAGACGCGATTATCGACCGCCAACATCCAGACCATAACAATATTTCAATAAATCCAATATAAACTATCTCCTCCAGTTCCCGTATACCTTTATTAGAACTACCTTTGTGAGAATTTGTCTCATCTCCTTATGAGAAACTCTTCATGCCTTCTTATGAGAACAATCAATCATTCAAATAATTATCCTTTTGTGAAAATTTCTTAAGACCTTCTTAATACATCTTCAGAAAAACGGATATAGCATATCCAACTCAGTGAGAACCAGCACGCCTTGGTAGTAATGGCAAATTAATTGTAGGAAAAAGGATATTGCATTAAGAAAACCGTGAAAACGGATTCACGAGAATTATGCCGAATAAATAACTTCGTGAGACCGGATAGCCCGTTAAGAAAACTTATATTATACGCCATCCACAGGAACGACTCCTTTCATGGGCGATATATGTATATTGACGTCTTGATCGTTACAAGATGTTTGATATATATACATTGAATATATACATATATTTACATATATGTATATATTGTAACCGTCAAAGCGACAATGTCTAAATCGTTACAAGATGTTCGGTAACCCATATATGTAGCCACATGATTACAAACTGATGATAAAATATCTGTCTGCGAGTCACAGGACAATAACTAGTGCTCTGTCAGCAACATGTAATATATAATGGAACCAAATAAAGTCGTCTTCAGGATTGCTAGTGTTATAACGCTCTGTGCATAACAATGCATCTGTCTCCGGCGGATTGGTTGCAAATTCGGTGCGACGAATCGATAAGGAATATGTAAACATACGGATAACACCGAACGTTATTGTGACAAACAGACATTCGCCGGAAGACAGACCGTGTCAAACGGGTGGTTTTGACAACGTCCCTGCTATTATCGCGGGTGTCACCGATTGCAAGAGGCGACCGAAAACACAATGTTTGTGCACCGGTTTGAACACGACGCCACGCGCCCAAGTTTGCCTCGTGTCTTATGGCGCGCTATGATAATATCATTATCAGCAGATGGCCGCTTAATTGTGCGCTGATTCCGTTAGGAAAACAAACATTCTTACGCATTACAATCTGCAAATCCGTTGCGTCTGTATCAGCTGGCTACAAGACTAAACAAGCGTAATTGGCAGCTTTGTTAGCCTGACTTATCGCCTCTTGATAAGATTCGGATGAGAGTGGCTTTACACAGCGTCAGTGTGTATTTGTCTTTGTCGGTTTAGTGACAGTCGCCATTGGACAATATGTAATGTTTTCCGAGCATACGTATATATTATATATATATATATATATATATATATATATATATATATATATATATATATATATAATTTATATATATTTATATAGTACTTATATACATTTAATATTATGTCTAGAAATATAAATATATATAATATATATATATATATAATATATATATATATATATATATATATATATATATATATATATATATATATACAAATATATAAGTCATAAGTGTATAATGTCATATAACACACTAATTAAAAAATACTCCTTTTTCATAATAATATTATGTTCATAAATTATAAGTATTACAGTTCAACCATCGGTTGCAATGGTACATCCCGAGTCTTGGTGATACGACATTCTAAATATTAGGATTGTTTCATCGATATATTCAGGGATATAACTCTTAATGCTAAATGGAAACTATCAGAAGAACGTGAAACGTCCCTCTTATATAAATATACGCCTGCTATGCACACATACGACAGTACGACCCTTGACGATCTCCACACCAGCACACTGACGCCGATGCACCTGCGCAAGGCGAAGCTGATGTTCTTCTACGTACGCTACCCGAGCTCGTCCATCCTCAAGATGTACTTCCCCGACGTCAAGTTCAACAAGAACAACACGGCGCAGCTCATCAAGTGGTTCAGCAACTTCAGGTCAGTTCAGTCAACTCGACTTTCTCCCACGTCTTGTGTCCACGTAGCTGGTTGGCGGGTCCGTAGTGGAACTCTGAGAGGCTCGGGAGTCCGAGTCGGGAGGGTACTTTCGGTACCCGGCCGAAGAAATTGATTTTATTAACATATGTACTTCGCTCTGGTGAGCAAAGGAATAGCAAAAATGTGGGTGGACTTCGGAAATGTTTGAAGGGATTCAACAACGGATTTGAAAGAGTAACCAGAGCTATATAATAATAATAATATAATAATAATATATATATATATATATATATATATATATATATATATATATATATATATATATATATATATATGTATATATATAATATATATATATATATATATATATATATATATATATATATATATATATATATATATATATATATATACTATATATATATATATATTATATATATATATATATATATATAGTATATATACGTATATATATATATATATGATATATATACAATATATTATATGTATATATTATACATGTATAGGTGTAATATATATATATATATATATATATATATATATAATCTGCGTAAATTTGCTTTAGACATCGACAGTCACAATGTTGACGTTCGCGCTGTGAGTGGTGTTAATTACTAATCACAACAAATGTATTTACGCCGACTCCGTGTGACGATAGAGAGGATCTACACAGTTTAGCCAAACAAAACAGTTGAATAATGCAGCAAACGGTGGTGTCATTTCATTCACTGTGGTTTGCTAAACATAAAAACAAGTATACGAACGGGTACATATTGCCCAGTAGAGAGCCTATGTATGGGTAATATGGTAATATTACGGTTCACGATAATGAACTGATAATTTACTGTTTGAAGATAAAATCCAGTAAACCTAACAGCATGTATTTTACAGATTTGTTTTACTTAGATATAAAATTATTATGTTATTAAGTTGGACCTTCTTTTAGTACTATTCAAAGTAATGCTCAGCAAAAAACTTATATTAAATTTATATTATAAAAAATATCTATAGAAAATAATATTAATAATATATATATATATATATATATATATATATATATATAATATATATATATATATATATATATATATATATATATATATATATATATATATATATGGTAAAACCCACAGTGATAACATAAAATCGTTTAGAAAAATAATTCATGTAAATTAGAACACTTAACGTTGTCTTATATGACTATTACCAATACCATGATTTAGAAATATAAATGGCATTTTACCGAGAATCATCTCTAGTGAATACTACGTACATAAGCGCCACCTCTCGGGGATGGTCGGCGTAATTATAACGTATTTCGTTGGCATAGTTCGCATTTGTCTAAATGATATTATCGATACAACTAGACCGATATCTACGTTCCGCGTCTGATTCCTTCCGTGCCCTGGTACATCGGTGTATTCTCATGGGTACGACGCCTTCCTCCCGGGAACAAAATATTCACAAGTCCATAGACGGGGAAGGACAAGCTGTTGGATTCGTCCAACATACAAGCTCACACAGCAGGACAAAGATTCGTTGGAAAGAACGAAAGATTGTGTTGCGTAAATTATGTAGTAATTTTTTGTCAACAAAGTGGTTTAGTAAGTTAATAGTTTATGAACTTCTGCAACTGAAGGCAATCGCTAACCATTTGTTTATCAACACATGCAGACTGTTCTGACGAATTTCAAACAAGGGCATCAATTAATTTATGTTTAAAATTATTATCTTCTGTTTGATTTTTTTTATTTCCCAGTTTAGGTAACAGTTTAGTGCACCGACGTAAAATTAAAAAATGTATATGACTTTATTGTTCGTTTTAATCATCACATTAAAACAATTTGGAGAGAGAGAGAGGGGGGAGAGGGAGAGGGAGAGGGGGTGAAAGAGGGAGAAGGGGAGACAGAAAAGAGAAGAAGAGAAAGAGGTCTTGGGCCGCCTCCCCCGATGACACAATGATATCGTCCTGCAAAGCAGCCGGCCGCCGGGGGACGGAATCATAACTACATCTACGTATTCATGAAGTAATATGCAATGGCTATCATAACGGCGACGCAAGCCGCGCGCAGTCACGACCGTTCTTACATCATTCTAATTTAGCGCATAATTCCTTGAGTAATAAGACAAGATCACATGCTAGACGCTGGATTATGGAATTATTTCTTCCATTTTCTGAGAGCTTAGTGGCCGTATCCTTATCACAGTTAATCATGATATCGGCTTATAGACGCGCTAGTCGGGGGAATCACATTCGACAGTTTGCCCAGTTGGCATGTACTCGCTTCGTAAATAGCCACGTCGATCGAGGTAGTCGTTTTAACGGGACAAGTTCTTAGGTCAGATGTAGTAATAATAATGATAACAATAATGATAATTGTTATTTTTATTTGTTTAAATATATGCATACGAATTGTGATAAACATATGAAATACTTATATGTATCATTGTGGACCTAAGATGAATGCAACATATGAATATATGCTATATAATTCTAAACAATGATATCATGTAATTTTCATAAACGGGGATGAATAACAGGAATATGTAGTCCTGTAAATACCAATTCTGTGATTACGATAACATATACATGCATACACACGTACATTCGCAAGCATACACACAGCCATTTGTGCCAATCTGAGCGACATCTGTTTTCTTTCCAATAAGTCCCGCGGGGTCAGTCAATCGTATAATTACCAAACAAACGATATCTAAATAATTAAGTGCACTTACTTGTTTATTTAAATGAGTAACTTTGCTGCTTTCTGAAAGAGTGAGATGTCATTAGATTCACACGTCGATGGCAGTATTCGTCAATATTTCGTGATTGCTAAATCTTTCTTTAAATGTAAATGAAAGTTCGCGGATCACACCCGTGTAATTAGTGGATGTTTCTTGCCGAGATGTCGCGAAGTTAATAAACTGTTAAATGCATTCACGGGTCATCCGGGTCAGGTATTCTAATGTTCTTTGTATTTACAATTATCTGTGTATGGTCACAATCCACGTCATATTTGTTTAATAATAATTAATTAATAGTATAAGTAATATAAATCGGAATGGTTCCCAGTTACCCATTTAACTGGCCCGCACGTTCAGAAGGATGTAGCCCGGAACAAGTTTTTATCGCGAGAACGTCGACGTAGATCGTGCCACCTGACGGTGCTTTTAGCGAGGTTATTTGATCCGAGCTGTTCACTTTGAAATACAGCAGTGAGCAAATAACGCATCGGTCAAGCCGATCTCACGCCACCGTCAAGATTGGCTCGTTTTGTTAGTCAAATAACGCTCGACGCCATAGGTAAAAACGCACATACACACCAGCACGCATGCACGCACACACGCGCGCATATGAGCGTCGTATCGAGTCGCACGACAAGTGTTTTTCTTAACGACACTGGCGCCGACAGTCTGTGCGACATGCGACCATTGTCCAAGGATATCGTCGCTGGCATCTGTCAGATAAACAGTAGATGTCTCTTTCTATTGTGCTTTTCCATTTTATAAAGGTCAGCCAATAGAGACGCTGATGAATAAATAACGACACAATTCACTTAAGGTAGCCGTAAACACGAAAGTCACCAGGGAGGTATTGGTAGGGACAATAGGCCACTTAATATCTCTCAAGCCATGCGTAAATTTGCGGAATAATGCCACAGGTAACATGACGCGAAAGACTCGACCACTGTCTTAGTGGTGGGTGTCCGCCGAGAATTGACGCGTTATCAATATTTAATTCCACACAACGTGTGATATATGGACGGGACAACTGTCTATGCGGAAGCTGGACAGATAGCGACGATTGCTGAATGGGGCCCGCATGAATAGAAACCATTTGCGACAGGAAAAGGCCAGGTAATCAGCTATAAAGTGGTGTGAGTAAATAGTTAATGTAGTAACTACAGCTTACTTGTCATCGGCGACACAAATTAGCTTTCGATAAGAGACGCGATAAACATGCAACAATCTCTTGTTGCGTGAAAACCATTCCCAGACATCGTGACTAGCATTCGTGTAGAATAACCACGGATACAGTTATAGTTAACTTATGTATCTAGGGCGGGCGTCAGGTCACGACCACTTTCGTCGGTTTTCAGCCACAGTTTCTGAGATGTAGCATATCAAGAGTGAGGCACACACTCATATACTCGTACATTGACTCATTGTAGCATACTTTGTGTTACGCCTACACTATTAATGTCACATAATACTATGGCATAGTAGTGTGTTGGGTTTTTATTAATGGTTATTGTGTCAGTTAAACTCATAAAATATAAATATTTCATACGTTTTCGTAGTAATGCAGTTTACTGTGTCAGTGATATTCCGACCATACATAATTGAATATAATATTATGTAGAGTTTCACAGGAGCGGGCGACGGTAACAATTATACCCTCAAGTGCCTGCGTGGAAAGTTGTTATAAGACTCGGGGCACAGTTTGACACAACGGAACGACTGGCTAACGATACAGCTGTCACCCCGACGTGTTAGTGTTACAACAAAACACGCAAATTATATGGACATTCCATGGTTAGATTGTCTGGATATTCACACTGATACGCATACAGGAATGTATTCACTGCGTCATATAATACATGGTTTGTTGCCAATGAGGATTTATTCCACCCAATGTGTAGACAACAAACTATTGTGGATTAAGTTTGTATTATCGATAGCAGTTTGAAATAGTGAATGAAATGCGTTGCCTTTACTGCTGCCCACTTACTTAAGTGATGCACACACTCAGATACTCGTACATTGACACGTCGACCAATCGTTCAATATTTATGGAAGAGGGCAGTATAGGCCTTCTTGGGGTTACGCATAAATAATTAATATGTCTCAATTATCTTATATAAAGTAATATTTATGTTATCTATTTTATTGTCAGATATTATATAAAACGGGAAATTTACACCAGAAAACTTCTCCCGATATATGAAAACATTATAACACTCCATTAGCTGTGAAGATCATAAAGCGACCTCCATAGCTATACCTACAGGCTTTTGGGAAATTTTTCACCCTAAAACCGTGTGTGTTTTTATAAAGAAAACAAATGATAATAAATTATTATTTGTTTGGCAATCACGACACTACAAAGAGTCATACAATAATGTTTTAATAATTTTAATAACTCAAACGCTATTGTGCTACAGTAGATTTCATATAATATTTGAAACATTATGTTCATAAGCATATGGATGTTTCCAACTATAGGGCCTACTGTCGAAACGTAAGTTACAGATAGTTTTGTAAATCAAACATATTGGTAACAGCGTGTCATATATATATATATATATATATATATATATATATATATATATATATATATAAAATATATATATATATATATATATATATATATATATATATATCACCGCATACTAGTCCAATATCCAATAGCTTAGAGACTAGATGATTTCTTCCAATATTGCATCGAATTGATGCCTTTTCGTAACTAAATTTAGCCCGTTTACGGAACGACGATTTATTCTTGCTGTCGAAAAAAACCCAGTTGTTTATTAAGATTTTCCCTGACAGTTCCTCCAAATGGAACCTATCCAGGTCAGTGCTTATAACTGCTTATACCAATAGACCTATACATGCCACATATCAAACACACGAGGGGGTGGTATAAAGTGTTACCGGGTATAAATACAAAGTGCTAGTGAACACGTTTTCGAATACTAACAACGCACTTTCAATGGTCCTTTCAAATGCATACTACATTACTACTTCCAACCATAATATAATATTATCAAAGGAGTGGAGAATATGGGTCATACAGGGACGGGAACGTGTTTATCAAAGTGCATGCAGTGCGTCATTAAACTTACATATATACTAAAATGAGATGCCTTAATTCGTTCCTATTGTCCAGTGCACGAACACTTGTTAGTGAGATATAATAATAATGAACACACGGGAGACTCTGCTTCATATATATATATATATATATATATATATATATATATATATATATATATATATATATATATATATATATATATATATATATTTTTCTTTATACTGTTCAGTTGTATACATATTGGTCGCAAGAGATTCACTCATAACCAAACTTCAACACCATTATATAAAACGCAACCGAGTAATGTTATGATGATAGATATGCATATTTTTGAATTTTAATGTTCCACCTTGCTATATATATATAAATGGCGATATAGAAGATCTCATTCGCTAGGATGGTGCGTTGCTGTATAAAATGCTTAGAGGTGGTGTATTTCTGGGAAATACACTTATCCATAAACAAGCCATTCCAAGAATTACACAACAACGCTGGGTGCAATCAAATAAAATATTTACGTTCCAACAGTGTCAACTACTTAGGCTTTGTTCATACTCGCATATATTAATAACCTTGTTGCGACTTGTTACGTGTACTTAGAACACACATTCTTGCCACGAAAATATGATTCAAACTAGAATTAGTAGCTAATACGGATACGCGGTCGAATACTAAGTTTTTGTACACAGGCGGGTGTGCATGCAGTGACAATGTTGCTTTCATAGCACACATATATAGTGCACAAAGAATATGGCGTCGGGAAATTATCAAACAGTAGTAATCTATAATCTATCTCATTTATAACGTCACTTCTAACAACAACAAAACATTTAGTCGTTCCTCGTCCTTCCTTTGGCCGGTAACCCGATATCTACGGGTTCCTGGCAGTTGTCGGCGAAACAGATAATTAGCACCAGTATCGCAATCAGGCACTGATATCACCCTCTGCACTCTCCATCCGTCCCGTCTTATGACAGTAAATGACGGATTGTGCGCTGGTGATTGCTCGAGGCGGGGCGACTTAACGACGAAGGTACATTTGTAATTACAGCGAGCAAACACGCTTAACGTGCTGGCGGCGTCTCATCGTGGGACGCGCGCCGAAAGCTTGGCCGGATTTAATCATAATTTCACGATATTACGAGGTTTGTCAAGAGATTCGGAGGGCGTAAGTTAGAGGCCGGTGTCTTGCCACAACCGTATTACGGGCGTAGTGCGTGTTCTTGTGCCTGGCTAAAAGCGTGCGGACTCGGCAGTTTTTAAGTATGTAATTGAGGCAAATTCGTTTACGCGCGGCGCGAGGCGGTACGGTATATTTTTGGCGAACACAAGTGAAAGCATTTTAACAGTCGGATAAATGCTTATTTCATTAAAATACACCGAGGACGCCGATTGCCCGGGAAGTAATGTGTGACATCCATTGCCGGAATCCCGCGGTGTGCCTGTAATGCGATTCGATCGTCAGAATCCGACGTCTCAATACTTCGTAGAGCGACCTGGTGGTAGAGGCGTCGAGATCTGTTGGACGCTGCGTGGATCAAAGTTGACAACGGACGGACGGACGGACGGACGGACGGACGGACGGACGGACGGACGGACGGACGGACGGACGGACGGACGGACGGACGGACGGACGGACGGACGGACGGACGGACGGACGGACGACGGACGGACGGACGGACG
>JAODUO010000015.1:340000-400000 GCA_025642075.2 Ridgeia piscesae | reverse complement strand
GCCTATATGGTGTTATCTAACCACATTACGTTCGTCATAAGCAGCGACTACACCGGCTTGTCTGCGTTTGTCTTCCTTGCATCCGTCTTTGTGTGCAACATTACAAACAGACGACAAGTTGTCGCTTTAGTAAGGTGACTGTCGTCAGTCAACAAAGGTGTCAACGACAGGACAGCTGTGTAAAAACCGGTCGCCAAGAACGTCGCCGGTCACCAGCGTGCTGGTCCTTTGTTCTGGAGTGGGGGTGGAGGTGATCCTTCAGCTGGCGGGAGCGTGCGACCATTCTGCGGTGTCTTGCCGTCTCCCCGTCCGCCCGCTCTTTGTCTTCGAGACGCCGTCGCGGCACCTGGCCTTGGCGCACTGCGCTGTTAGCGTCGTCGGACAGCTGCTCGCGAGACCGTCCAATCTGCCGAGGAGCACGGCCGGGAGTCGCCGGCGAGGGCGGCCGGGATAAAGGTGTCCCCGCTGGGTGCGGGCGTGTGTCGTGCCCCCGCTACACCTCATTACATTCTCTTTAAGAGTGTTTACGTTGCGCTGCCGGGTCACTGCAAGACGCCGGCTGGTCGGGCGCAGGGGGCACGGGGAGACGAGGACGTGCGTCCGGTGACATGGGAAGTGGCACAGACAAACGATCGTCGTCTCCTCCGCTGCACTTGTCGCCGGCAGCTGGCGCCCACCCACCACCTGTACGATGACGTCATCGCAGGAACACCAGGGACGAGTCGACAAACTTAGTACGGTCGATATATAAAGGCAAACAATGTTTGTAAAGAGCACGTTCATAAACCGTAGGCCTGTACGTTTCGCCGACTCAAATGCGATGCGAATATGTCAAAAATCGGTCGTGTTTTGCTTTCGATTAAGACTCGAAAAAAGACTGTTTGTGCCGGCTGCGTCTCTCGCTGTCGCGGTCCCGATACTTTATGTCTTCAATCAGACAAGGAGAGATAATGTAAGAATGCTGCTAGTCATTCGCAGCTGGTTTCCCGATCGATTAATTGCGCCAACTTTCGCATTACGTGGAAGACAGCTGAGAAAAACACGCGCAACATCGCGAATTTATATCTAGGAATAAACATTTTCATCACGTGAAGATTTTTAAAATTAAAGATGTCTTTTTAGATCTTAAACTTTTTTGGAAAAATAAGAATTTAAATCAATATTTAGCAGTGGTTATTTTTGGTTATGCACGTCTTCGTACACTATTGATCGTGTTGTCGTGCAGATATGTGTACGATGAGTCAAAAGTGTGTACCTTGTTAGTGCTAATAGCCTCCTCGCCTGCAGCAATTGGTTTCGTTGAGTGGTTGGTCACGGTTCACTGACTGCACGACACGGACCATTGGACATCTCTGGCGTAACCGTGTCCGTACATTCGTTAACGACACCCCAATGCCAACCTGTTCTCGTGTCAACGTAACAACGCTACGTTACTGTAAAGGTTGAGGCATCAGTTTCTGACACACTGAACTTCAAGCATCATCAAAATAATGAAAATTTAAGCATCATCAAAATAGTGCGCAACTATTTCAACATATGAATTATCGTTGACATATGTTTCAACTTTCGGATGCACTGTCGTTACTTAACGATACTACATTCGTTCCTCACATATACCATTGAATGACTACTGTAGTACTTTACGTGTACCCTCACTGATTATACTGCAACACTGCACGTACACACGTGTGCATGCGTGCGTGCGTGCGTGCGTGCGTGCGTGCGTGCGTGCGTGCGTGGGTAGGTGCATACTATGTGGGTAACTTCCCAATAAAAAAGAAAATACTGTTAAAACGTTATGCTTAGCAAGATAGCTCTCCTTGATTTTTACGTGAACGTCTACAAGACCAGCGGTCGAACGAAGCACTGCGTGCACAGCGACTTCAGCTGCCGACTGCCACTTGATATAGCGCCCCCGGTGGATTCGCCTGGCATGACAGATGCCGGAGCGCAACAAGGCGTATGTAATATGCATTTAGAGACCAATCTTGTATCCGGTTCGTCCCTCATACATGAAACATCCCCACGTAATTGGGGGACGCCGGCTCGCAGAACCTCCGTCTGCGCGCACGATGTAATGGCGGTAGCTCGGGAGCATTAAGGCCGATAAGCGGTGCGCGGCAAACTCCCAGAAGCACTGCGGCGGCTCTCGAGTAATGCTGCCATTAATATAAGAAGCCGATTGTACAAATAGCTTGTCACAGAATCGTCTTAATATCAATATCTAGCGCACAATTAACCAATCTCGCGCGCGCGCAGTATTTCAGGGGACTTTCTGCATGATTACGGCGGAATTACAGATTTAAGCGATGATTAAGTTAGAGAGTGGCTGATTCGAGCTGAATAAAATTGATGTCTTCGGTAATAACAACAACGTCTGCGCACATCCTCGCTGCGAGGGAGATTTGTCGGCATTACAACCGCCTGACAGTTCTTCTGATTTGTCAATGGATGATCTGTCGAGATGCTTTTTATGTCAACGTTTTCTGAGACCGGACTTGGAATCGTGACGCCTGTTGAACGACCGATTGAAACAGCGCCTAGGAATCCGTTAAACGGCGTGTCAAACATTGCACTTAGCGTAGAAAGCCAATGCTCTGGCACGTATCTGTCACTGTCGCCTGCACCAGTCTCCTCTTTAAAAAGTGTCACCGTAACGATGCTTCGACTTGTCCAATAAACTGCAAAACGTCGGTTGAATAATTTATTACAGAATGTCCCTGAGACAAAGTGGTTGCTATTGAATAACTATGCCGACAGGACTGTTGCGCATCGTCGTACATTTACATTCCTTTGTAATATGTTGCAACATAACGCATTAATTGCAAAAAATGTCATCAACATAGGCCTGCTATATTAATCATCATACTACAACAATGAGAACTTTACACTTTCATTCGAAAGCATGCCTTTCCAATAGTCCAAATATACTGGTGTAATATATTATAGTAATTAACTGTTAATAAGAATAGGTTTACCATCATACAGGATCTTTAATTGTTTATATTTCTTTTTCGGTAGCACTTTCTCACGCTTCTAGAACCGCCATTCAAATAGAAGTATAGGCACTAGGAAAGTATATTTGTTGCCATTATTGGCTTAAGCAAAATGTATTGCATCACACCGTATCTGTTGCAGGCCCTATCCATTGGTATGGTTATGTTGTCTGTTACAACCAATGCATGTAGGCCTATACTCGTCCTTGCGATGAAATATTTCTTTGTTTGATTATAGGGAATTGATGAAGACACGTATACCCGTTCTTTCGACTAAAGCTGTCTTTGTCTGATTACAGGGAATTCTACTACATTCAGATGGAGAAGTATGCAAGACAGGCCATCTCGGAGGGCGTGAAGAACCCGGATGACCTCGTCGTCAGCACCGACACGGAAATCTACCGAGTGTTGTCGTTGCACTACAACCGGAACAACCAGATCGAGGTACGTCTTTTGTCATCAAGTCGCTGTTCTTTGTCTTTGTTTCTGACAATTCTCGTTATGTGTGTCGTCATGTATGACGAGTTTGTATGTTCTACGACACAAAAATGTATTGATTTCCTCCAGCAGCATTCAAATTCACATTCTTAGTGCACAAATGCAGTTTCTATGTCGGAAGCGGATGATAAATTGTGATGCTACAATGCATCTGACGTCATTCTTTCTCTTGCACCAAGTGATTGGTTCTCGGCGCGCACCTGCCTTGTTCTAACCGCCAAAGAAATTACAACTAGTTTAAATTGTTTCAGTTATATTAAAACTGACAGAAAAACTATTAAATCTTTTCAAAAATAACTCGAACGAAGGATGCGTTTTCCACGCTTACAACGGAAACTATATCGATTACCGAACTCGGATCTCCGGCGAAGGTACTTAAATTCGTTCGACCAGCCAAGAGCCAACTCGAACAAGGAGTAATCGCAACTGTCACGTCGGAGGATTTAACTACCATTTGGGATATCGCCGCAGCAGCAGTCGGAGTAGCCGAAGCAAGGCTTTGTGTCACCGGGCATCCCGCAAGATGTTCATGATGCAGAAGAAGGCGATAAATTGCGGCGCCGGGCGTTCGTGCTTGAATGCGCTAGTCCGTAGAAGAGACAGTTCAATCAGTCGCGACGGCAGCCACAACGAAGCTCACTCGGCCAAACGCGCTTATTTACACACAGTCGGCTGTAGTCGATATAATCTGATCTAATGTCTTAAAGCTCGACACGCCTGGCGCGCTAATTCTTATGCCGACTGGAATAAACCGGCGAGAAACAGCCGCCCAAATTACACCCGCGTCGCTAAGCACGCACAATGCAACGTGGACCCGACGGAGCCTGGCTCGTTGAATTGCATGATCGCACCGCCCTGTCCCGTGATTGCATTCTTGATTAGCGATACCTTGGCGCACCTGATGACAGTCAGTATAAATATGCAATGTACTTGTCGCCAGTTTTACAGCGGCCGACAGAGAATGACTTCAATACTGACGGCATCTTTGACTAATTGCAAGCGGTCTTGGGTTTCCGGGGACTTAATTGGCGCATAATAGGATCAGCGCTCGTTGCCTAATATCCTCTTTGTCGCTTTTATCCCCTCCGCTCTTGTCTCCAATGTAATTCACACGACTGGCCCAACCCTGAGCGTCTTCTAATTAATCGGGTAACAGTGTCCGCCTTCAAAGTTGCGCTGTTCGAGGGAAGAGACGCAAAGTGTGGAAGGAGGCTTGCGTGAGCGATAGGGAGCGATACTAAAAAAGAAGACGTTGAAGTTGATTGATGTCTAACCAGCACTCGGGGATTAAGCGGGAATGATCGATGGGGCCCGGGAGCTCGGGCACACAAGGCAGCGTCATGTCTATTGTGGCACAGGTATGACAGTAACAATAGGTCCATCTTCATACGTCTACCTGACACTGTGTAGGAGTCCATTCAGGCCTGCCTGCCTCATTTGATCGATCATCCCTAAATCGTTGTCACCCCGAAGCCGCGCTTGTCTACAAGACTGGAAGCAATAAATGACGACGCCTTAGCAACAATGATTGCCGCTTGCCTTAAGAGCCATTCTTCCCCGCGGGCGCCCTTTAGAAAGTTGTAGCGACGCGTGCCGCGGTCGTAAGACTGCGCGCAGCCGCCGGCGGCACGGGACATCTGCCGCCGACGCAGCCAGCATTCATCACCGCTCGCGGTAATACGGGGACTTTGTCTCGACCGTCATGCGGGCGCGCAAGGCCGGGGGAAAGGGCTTCGGGAGGCGGGCAACAAAGACGAGGCTGCTGGCTCAAATCGGGCGCACGTCTCACGTTGTGTTGTGTCGACTGAGCCAGGTGTCCCGCGAACGATGTTAAAACCGACATCGATACGAAGAACCGACCACAAGCCTATCGCGGAACATGTGGATGGGTGTATCGAAAAACCAAAATAACACCTGCGAGTGTTTGGTTTAATGGGGGCCGCTAACACCCCGGGGCTGATGGGCTGGTCAGCTGAATATTCATAGAATGTCTTGTCGTTTTAATTCCCAAGCGACCAGTTGAATCACTTGATACAGCTCTGTGTAGTGGTGTCCGTTTCAAAGGATGTCGTCCACACACCAAATTAAACAAATACATTGCCTCGATAATCGCTTGTGCCTACATGCTTACACAAACAGCAGTTTAATGCAACGTCGGTGAAGATACACTGACAATCTACCTACACAAACAGCAATGCTCAGAGATGACCATACACACCTATAATGACCATTACAACCTACTCGGGGAACATACACAGAAATGTGGCTAACTTAAACACATTCTCGCACTTCACTGTTGAATCCACCATCAACAGCAACTTAAACGTAAGCGAGCCATCAACACAAACTGAAAACAATCACATCGTGTTTGCTAGCACATTTCAGATGGCACAACCGCACGTGTGCGCATGTCAGCTTGGCCAAACTGCATTACTAATGTGGACAAGATAACAGCTCGATTGGTGCGTGCACATTCAGCCAATCAATGAAAAGCGTGTATTCAAACAAACACCGAATATATATATATATATATATATATATATATATATATATATATATATATATATATATATATATATATATATATCGCAAAACAAATTTCAGCCATACTCAGTAACGTATTTCGTGTGTAAATGTACTATATAGTTGCCTTGTTTAGCGCCAGCGTAACATGTGTGCTCGAATACACGTGTTGTGGGTTCCGTTACACAAATACGGAGAAATAATTGCTACCAGATCACATCAGCAGCAGCATCATGCTGGGAATTAGTAGCCATGCATTAATGCTGTTCGCCAGAAAGCAATTTAATTGTGATCCTTCGGGTGTCCAATACAGCGAATATCGAAAGATACAGACCCGCATGCAAGATGTAAACACTTCTTTATCACGTCTAATTACTTGGCATTGCGGCTCTGAAAGCCGTCGATACTCGGACAAGCCGAACAATGCGTCATGCCGGCGCCCGCGCAAGTTGCATTATCGCATTTCCTTAAACGATCGGCAACAAAGCGAGAAATCGCCGGTACGTTCTTCCATTTACGACAACAAAATATGACAGCCATTGTAAACGCTCAGCGGCGCCTGAAGCCGTAACGCTCTAGACCAAGTGGTTTTAGTTGCGAGTTCGATGATTTCGCGCCTTTGTCGTTCGACTATTGTCAAGACTGGCTCGCCCACAAAGACACGCAGCGTCCAGCCGGGCGTCTAGTCGACACACAAAGGTCGGCCACCGCGGCTTTCTCATCACCTTGAGTAGTTGAGTGACTCCAATCGAATGTCATAACATTTCCATAAAGCCATTACGAGACGGAACACCGCGTGAAACAAACACTATTCATAAGTGTTCGCATGAGAACTGGCCGCCCGCCCGGCAAGATATCATAAACGCAAAGCGAAGCGCACGATTTGTGCATTATCGAGCATGACGCACACTTCCTGAATGAAGCCTATACTGTCGACTAGGACGCTACGGCACACAAATAATTATATACAAATTAAATATTATTTGTATACAATAAACATTAAAGTAAATACGTGATTACCACTTGTACAATATGTATCAACTAAACAAACTGGTTTTTCTCCACCAAAATTCTAGTTCTGCCAGGCCGGAGCGTCAACAAAGTAGAGTCATAAGTATATACGTCTTGATATATAATCGAACATTTAAAGTCACAGTTGACATTGCTTCGCATTTACCAGTGCATCGAAATCGGTGGCGATATTTGTCGTAATGGTGCGTAATTTTGCCTGCAAATGCTCATCGGTGTCATGGGCAAGTGTCTGCGCGCAGATCGAGCAGACTACGAACTGGCTAAGTGACGTCATCTTTAACAGCGACTCATACTGTTTGCGGGGGTCGTGGCACTCAATCGCAGTAAAACGATTCGGTTACGCGTTCTTGTAATACATAACCGTACACGCGAATACGAGTCTCCTACTCTTATGAATGTATAGTTAATTGCCTACAACAACGTGTTTTTCTAATACTAATTGATATGTTGGATACTACACTAATTTATACTAGTATGCTAAAATGTTACATGTAACCGTGTATTAACATGCAGTATTTCCTGAGAAGTATGGATATGTTACCTTAAAGACACACGGGCACCTTAATAATTAATATAGTTATATTTATCCATTTTTGTACATGATAACTATGGTTATGATCAGTAAAAATATTGATTACGAGTGCAACGCCCAACAAAACTCAATACAATTTCCATGTACAACATAAATATGAGTTTGACTACATAACGTCAACTTATCATCTATAATTTCCAACGATGTCAACAAACACTGTCTCTTTGTAATTAAACTGATTATTGTTTGACTAATTACAACCCAAACAGCAGTAATTTTCACCGTTTTATCAAGTCCCAGTGCAATACTATAACATATGTGCAGACGTCTAAGAATTGGGTGGTTTTCCTCGACGAAACAGTTCCATTACCTTCAATATTAATGATAACACGAGTTACGCGATTTGTTATAGTCTTGCGCTTGACAAGAATAAAATGTCGTTATGGATAGCGTCACGATTCAGACGCGAGATCGTTATATATTGTACCCGCAGATCAACATATCTCCCGCGGACAATGGCGTCGTCACGAATCCATCGCGCTGGAGGAAGTGCAAACAAAGACAGCCATCTGTAGATTTAAGTACACACAATCAGCAGTGCATTAAGTCGTCGTCATTCCCTGACTTGCTGAAATTGTTGAATACGTTTATTAGAGAAGGAAGTTTCCTAATGTTTCACCTACATTAGTTCATCGATTTTCCGCGCAAGTCGGCAAACACGGGAGCTCGCCTGTGCGGGGTAAAGAAACGCGTAAAGTGCAGAAGGTGTTTGCACAATCCTTTATGATAAGCCAGCTATTGAATGCGTTGCCACGCGATGCACTGTCTCCCAGCTTTAAGTGGCGATAGCGTGGCCTGCCACCACGGTTTTCCCAAAGCACAGCCAACGGTCAATAGTCAAAGATTGGTGCGGACGAAATTTTATGAAACGCCAAGACACCAAGAGCTGCCAAATAAATTCACCGTCCGGATCAACTGATATATTAGAGCAGGTTCGAACGCGATCCCTTTTAGAAGATTGCCTTTGCTTGGTTGATATCTAGTGCGACGGGTCACGCGAAGGCTTCGTCTCTATCCCGATTTGATAGATTTAATGTGGTGCGACTTGTACACCGTTTGCCATTGTTTCTTGCCGCCAACGACCGCCGGCATTAAGTGACAGCGATAGATGGGCGAGTCAAGTTAATGAATAATTCCTTCTTTGATTGTTGCGGTGTTGGTTTTCAGAATTCATTGGGTGCTTCCTTTCACGTACTCCCTCAGTGGAATGTACATAAACTGATTATACACGGTTCCGTTAGGGACATGCTCAAAACAGTAATTAGTTTGTACCGGGTAACAAGATTTCCGAGTAATTATGTGCTTAGTCTGCTGGACTTCCTTTATACTTGCCAAACGCAATACATAGAAGAGGCATACGTAATCGTTGTCTACCATATGATAAACATATATTTATTATGATGATACATTCTTATATATAAATGCGCGATGTTTGATGTAACTAATCATTCAGTTTCTCCATGCATTAATTTTAAACCGCTATCGTCGGTTCCAACTTGTCTTTTCATGTGCTAACCAATTATTTCGTCTTCCTACCGCCCCTTTCTTTCAGAATTTTATATATAATACAAAACCGGGGCTGAGTACTGACGTGGAATGTTCGGCTGTGGTCGTGTTTAGTTTGGTCATCTTTAGTTTGATTGCGGGTCTCAAGCGAACGTAATAATTTTTATTGGAATCCACTATGACATTGTTAGTTTTTATAATCTCCACCTGATACACTGATGTAAAGAATATTCGATACGTTCGTTTAAAATCTTATGTCGAAATGCGATTACTGTGGGACTGTGAGTTATTAACATGGCCTGCCTAACCACCTGACTGTGTACAAGGCGACTGACGTGATAACTGTTTTATGCATATCGGCAACAACTTTATTTGTGCGCCGTGGCCGAGGACAAAGTCTACCGTGCCACGAGCCGGCCGTTCTTGCGCCCATTGCATCGCCCGCACCTCGCCTTGATTAGCTTTTTAACGCTGGACCGCGTATTCGCTTAACCCGTAAACCGAGTGGAACAGTGTCGTGCCGAGCAACCGCCCGTTTGGGTCACCCGCTGAACACTGCAGCTACAAATGAGCACACAGTTACATTTACCGCCTGTCCTTAGAGATGTAGTGAGTTGTTTTGTCTAAGAAGTTTGTTCATTTTATGTAGTATTGATCGTTTAACATCACACTGCTTATCATGCAGTACCTAATGGTCAACAATATAAAATGTGCTTCATATACAGGGACGACACAGGTCCAATCCAGGATAATTAGTTCAAAGACATATTTGCTGCACATGCAGGCATGCGTATTTGTTATCAAAATAATATATTATCATGAAATTATCCCATTATTTTGTAGTAGCCATAGGAGATCTTATAATATATTTTGAACACATTGCATGAAGGTTGACACTTGTTGCAGGCGCAATTTGAATTATAGTTTATTAATATAAGCGTACAGTAATTTATATACAGTTAAGTGACTGTGTAGTTAAATCAACGCGAATTTACCCAAGGCTTCGGTTGCGTATAATCAACTTGGTTAACTTAATAGCCCCCCTTCAAATACCAGTGATGGAAGCAGAAAAGACACAATATCTTTATTGGCTAATTACACACACAAATGGATGAAATGACATGATTGCTTTAAGTTGATAGTGCAAGTACTAGTGTATGTGTAATACACATCGTGTCCACACAATCTAATACACCAAGTACATCATTTACCATAGACAGTTTGACACACAATGGCAGCCGTACAATAGCAATGCAGTCGGAAGCACGCATCTTCAGTGCTGCCGGGCATGCCGCTAAAGCATGCAGGACTGTTTAATAAAATATGGCATCCCCTAAACGACAATACACTTTGTAATGACTGTCGTCGTGGACAACCAGAAAATACTCCCGTCACCACGTCCTGTGCGTTTAGATAAGGCGCGCCGATCTCGGGAGACCGGTTTCGCGGAGCGGCTGTTATTGTTACGCGCAAGCTGAAGTCTTTAAAATATGCATGAACCGCGTGCGATCGTTTAGGTCGTGTGTGAGTTCATTCATTGGAGTATCGCGCACAAGTGTTTCTTACACACGCGCGCGCACGTTTGATCTGTTTCGTGGAAATGGGCAATATTCATATGTGTATCTGTAAGAATTATGTAGGCTGCAGTCTTCTGATCGGCGAGGTGTGCGGCCCTCTCAGAACAATCTCATGGTTAGGATCTATTATGAATGTATGTGGTTTCTGCAAACGGCGCAGCATTCCCACAAATTCGCTGGGTATATATAATGTAGATGGTAGACCCACATCTACTTCTATATCCGTGGACGATTTACGAGCGAAGGATATTGT
Organism: Ridgeia piscesae; assembly: GCA_025642075.2. Lineage (NCBI taxonomy): Eukaryota > Metazoa > Annelida > Polychaeta > Sabellida > Siboglinidae > Ridgeia > Ridgeia piscesae. Next base: position 389,023 of record JAODUO010000015.1, on the reverse strand, counting down.
GTTAACGGCTTTTGCCAGTTTCAAACAATCCGCTCCGGAACATAAATTATTTGCCGCCGTCAGCCCGTTTATAACGTGGCACGGTCGCGTCGGGACGACTGCTGCTGGTTGCCAATGACCGCCGCTTCAAACGAACCGGAATTGTCTTGGCAATAAACTTTCAAGCATCACATGTTAACGACAGCACGCAGCGTCAGTCTTCTCCGGTAGCCGAGTGCTGGCGGCATCGTTGTCGCGTCTCCTCCAGCCATATGTAACGGGTCTTCATGTGCGCGCGGCATGCCAAATAGCTGCGCGCAGCGTCACAACGACGCCGGTAATGAGCGCAAAATGCCTTCCCAAATAGGTACAATGAAAGCGTTCGCCGTTATTCCCCGCCGCGGGCTGTGTGTCCCACGGGTGCTATACCGCCGACGACCGTATGTAATTTAACTACGACACAGTGGGCATTCTTATTTAGTTGTAGCCTCAATGAATACTGTGAACAATCCCACTTTTGGTTGGGATTAAAAGAAACGAATCAACCACGATATCATTAAACTGACACGAGGCTTAACTGATGATTCGTTATTATTCGATTTGTATTACAGTTCAGATCATCACCGCTAAAAACAAGTGTCTGCTCCAAATCAGTACTATGTCACGGTGACCCGTACCGTATCCTATAAGCCTATATATGAAACCTGAATGATCCCAGAAGTCAGTTGTCAATTCTGCGATATATTTGTTGTTATCCAGATTATGATGGTGACATTTCACCACTTCATTTCAAAGGGTAATACTTGTGTATCGAGTACTATTTTATTTCCGTTTTCCACGTTATAGCAACGAATCTATTACACTGAGCTGCTGGTTAGGCCTACATGTCACAACTTCCGAATGGACGGCTCCACAACACAACATTTCCTCCCCCAATTTTCAAACTCCTATATGCAAATCGGTTCGCTTCTCCACACGACTGAACTTTACCGGCGCACCCCCAGCCCACCTCCGCAACTATGGATGTCATTATCCGCCACCGAACATAACAAGTTCATGTTTGGAGATGACTATTTGCCACGTCACACATCTATATGCCCAACGCGTTAAAAGTATGCCAGGTATTTTGTAGTTATTTTCATAGAGAAAGAAAGATACGTGCACGACAATTCCGAATCACGTGATCGAGGGAATAGCAATGTACGTACGCCGCGTATCCGACGATAAATAATTGGTGATGGCCTGATATGAGGTCTACTTTGTTTTACACGGAATGCAAGTACTATTCTCGTGAAACGCTTAAATGTGTTTATCCGTTATGTAACACACACGCACACACACACACACGCACGCACACACGCACGCACGCACGCACGCACGCACGCACGCACGCACGCACGCACGCACGCACGCACACACGCACGCACACGCACACGCACAGCAACACTATTATATATATATATATATATATATACATATATATATATATATATAATTATTTATAATTATATTATGCATTAACATATTATAAATTTCACATATATATACATATATATATAATATATATATATATATATATATATATATATATATATATATATATATATATATATATATATATATATATATATACGAACGACAGGGCTTACTAAAACAAAGTTGCGGGGGTGTAACGCGTAAACGTTCAATCGATAAGTTGTACGCATCCAGACGAAAGAGTGGGCAGAATCGACTGTGGGAGTCCGATAGAAACGACCTCACGTAGGCTTCACTTGATACTGCGTAAATATAGTAAGAGTTAAATGCGTTCAGTACAAACGCGGTGTAAATATAAAAGCAGAATGTTGCATTACTATATACAGCGACCAATCAGCTGCATACCGTTAAAAATAATCACTGAAACGAGTAATTTTTATTTACACAAACGTAACAATACAGATATGCAAACATTTAATTAATTTAAACGCCGACGATAACACAGTATTTTCTGTCCCCCTTTAGCGGTGTTTGTTAATTGTAATAATGGTAGGCTAATATATCATACAGGCATATATAGAGTGCGCCTGGACTCATAAGTTTTACATGTTCTACAGAATAGCCGAGTTGGTCGTGACAATGTGATATGGCCTTCGATGACCCAGCAGATCCCTTTAAGAAAGGACGCGAGTCAGCGTAATTATGTCACATTGTTGGAACTAGTCGTGTGCTAAGAAAAGGAAATTGACTAATATCGATATCTGCTTCCTAAAATTGATATACACCCGATGACCCAGCGCTGGTTTCCATTACACACATTGTTTTTTCTTGTGTGTCTGTGTACAGAGCCGGTGTGACGCAGGAGTGAAGATTTAAGTTTTTTCGTTTTGTTTATCATAAATGTTAAAAACTTGTTGTCTATCACGCAAGCACCCTGTATGCATGAGGTGTGTGCACACTGTATGCATGAGGTATATGCACACTGTATGCATGAGTTATGTGCGATGTCACGATTAATTAGTCATCATTATTTGTAAAATAATCGATAATGTGTGTATGCAGTTTACTCAAAACAAGTACTTTACAATAACCTATGTGGTATATCTACGGGATTTTAGTGAAACAAACGATGTTTTACACACAGAAAGTTACACGAGAAGAGCACGACTGGTAATTTATTTCTACAATCCACACAAACCATGCGCAACTGCTTTGTATCCCGCGACCATTGACCGTTTTACTGTTAGCTGGACTGTAATTTATTTTGTTTTGTTTTTTCGCAGGTGCCAGACAACTTTCGCACGACCATCCAATCGACGTTGCGCGAGTTCTTCAGGTCGATCGCAGCGAACAAAGACCAGGAACAGTCGTGGAAGAAGTCGATCTATAAGCTGATCGCACGTCTCGATGATCCACTGCCGGAGTTCTTCAAGCTGCCGAATTGGATGGAACAACTGAACGACACGTTGTAGAGCCGTCCGAACGAACGCTTGGCGTCAGTGTACATAGTAATATTATGTCGACCTAAGTGCGTAATTGGGTGTACAGAACGCGTTGACTCCTATAGGTGTAGTGATGAGCGGACATTTCATGTGCAAAGCCGCCATACTGAACCGAGTGTACGGTCTGGAGGCCTGCATTTGACGGTGGCGCGCGTTGTCAGCGCGGTAACTTAGACGATGACGATGAGATGAGTGTGTGTGCTTACTGCGAACTCCGCAAAGCCAAGCAGGATTTGCAGTTAGGCATAAGCATGACCGGTTCGAAAGTACAAAGCCACCTTTCCTGTTATGCATACAAAATAAACAGTATGCAATTACCGGGTAGGAACACAAGATGTGCTCTGTGACGGGGAGCGGGGAATGTGCCGTTAGAGTGCCGCCTACAATTAGACACTCGTCAGTCGGCAAGCAGCTCTCATTTCACGTGTCATCTTCCCACGACCACAGCACAAGCGCGGGATCATTGTAACACTGTTTAAGGAAATTAATTGTATTCAGTTCGTGTTTCAAGAGGAGAGCTTCTTGTTTCTTCGTACGTTCAGTGTCGTTGGCGTGGCGCGCTCACACATGCATGCACGGGTTCTCGCTTGCTGGCAACCCCGCCATCGCCGTCACTGGTTCCAGTGTGTCGGGACTCGAGCAAAGTGCGAAGTGATAATCACAGACGTGTGCTTATATATTTATACATTGTTTTACACACAGGGTTAATTTAGTAGTCAATGGTTGACCAGTTCCTGAGTGGGTTTCATAAATTTGCTTCCGAACGTAGTTATGCGATTTGTTCCAAACACATATTAATTTTGCATCCTTTGATAATGTCAGGGGTTGACGCCTTATGTTTTAACTACTAAACTAATGTCACACGTAAAAACAATGAAACAGTATTTTGAACTTAATCAATATGCAGTTAATTTATCATACTCTAGACAAAACGTTGAACATACAACAATTTGCGTTTATTTATGTACTCGAAAAACATCCAAGACCAATAGTTATGATCCGTTATTACTGACTGCCTGTTAAGTGTAAGTAATAATTAATTAACGACGCGTACATAAAACAGGTTTGGCACGGACTATTTGCACAGGATTTTAAAGTATAAACAAATCGATAATACAACACATGCAGTGTGAATAGAGAATACTTGGCAGGCAGGATGATAGTTGCAATACATATATAAATTATCATGGACTCCGCATGGGTAACCAAATAGCAAGAAACTATTGTTATTGTTTAATAAGTTGTTTGGCAGTACAGCTACGAAATGTTAATTTGCTAGTTAACTTGACTAACGATTTAAACTTAGTTTGGTCTATATATATCAAGTGGTCTTCGATATCATATACCATTTTCATCAGTTACTAACATACCTATAAGCTAAACTGCACGACCAAGTTCACAAATGTTGTAGAATGTTTTCAGCGTGTCTGTATCATAAACAGTTATTTATTATATTATGGTAAGTTCATAATATTTTACTGGTGCTGCTTTAAACTGCCTTGAAAACTAGTCCACTATTTATTTACCCATTTAACGACCACTGGCTATTGCTAGTTGATTTGTGATCTGGTGGTGTATATTTGTTCTGCAAAATGATTAATGAAACAATAACTTTGTATAATTATATATATATATATATATATATATATATATATATATATATATATAACATATATATACATATGTATGTATATATTATATATATATATATATATATATATATATATATATATTTCAACTGTATATATATATATATATATATATATATATATATATATATATACACAAACAGTTATATTTCTCACAGTAACACTGCATGTAAACGTAAACTTGTTCCTGTTTACACTAGTCAGCATTGCAGTTGTTGCTCCAAACATGTACTACATGATTATGTATTTTCAGCTCAGCATTTTAATACCAATGATTCAGTTATCCAAAGATATACGTGGCTGCTATACTGCAGTGTTTCTAACTGTAAAGCCTTTTGCAAATGGTAGCCATTTGTTTTCCGCACACATGTAACAGTGTAGGGTTATATTTGTTTTGTACCAGCTGTTTGTTATCTTGAGAGCCATTGTTACTGGCACGCGGACCATATACAATAGTGTGCTTCTGACGTTTATAACAATTGCACTGTACACAACAACATTTACATGCCGTCGGGACTCAATGTTGAGTACCGTAATCACATTGTTCATTGGTGTTTAGCTTTAAGTATCCTGCCTGTAACGACAGCATATTAAACTTCTTATGTCATAATTTATCTGATTACATAATGATAACTAGAACTGAAATATTTTATTATAAATGTATTCAAACGCAGATTCGTTACGTCTGTGAATAATGTTACGCATCATAAGCAAACCATTAATATAATAACTGTGTTGCTCACAAAAACAACTTAGAGATTTTATCTTAATTAAGTTAATTAAAACCTGCATGCTACACAACGGCACGTATAGGAATATCCTGATGCAATTTAAGCCGTGAGTGAACATTTCATACCTTAAGGAATCGTTTCTTTTTCCTTATTAAAGAGCAATGATCAGTCATACTGAGTAATTGGATGTGAAGTGGTTCTCGGCTGTCAGACTGTTACAAGTCACTGTAAGACGTCACTTAGAAAATGAACATGTTCAGAGGATGCAAGAAGACATGTGTCAATTAATACCGTGTCATGAGTGACATCAATGTTTATTGACAACGACAGTCCAGTTGATGACAGTCGTGCCGTTTAGACGTCTTTTCAGGTTCTTGATGCAGCTTGTCAGGACAGGCAGAGTTAGCCAGCTTTTGAGTTGGCGACGAATGCAAAGTGATCTCTTGGTTTTTGTGTCACTACTTACCGCAGCTTTACTGACTCGGTGTTATATCTCACGTATACGAAGTCGGTTTATTGTTTCAGCTACCAAAGCCTTTTGTATTATGTTATTTATCTGAACTCGTTTTTGTAAAATGATCAGTAGAAAAGGCAACGGAAGTGCATATTCCTGCCAGCGTGTAGTGTGTGGATATATGCACGATCTTGTTCAACATTGTGTACGATTATTATTGCTATTTTCTGTTCTGTGTAGTTTTGTAGTTCTGGCCAGATGTGCCTTGGTTATAAATAGGTATACCTCATCCACAATTACATTATTACAATACAAAACTGTGTGTTTGCATTATTATTTTCATGTCTTCCGTTCATGTGACATGCACATCTACATTTAGAAACGTCACCTCTGCACTGAACGTGAGCTTGGCACTGCGCTCCACAGCTACGCGTGCTGTGGTCGTGATTTAATATAATGGCAGGTGTTTCTGCGAAAAACTGCGCACAATAAGTAGGCATTGTCTGCTGCAGCTGTGTTGATGTCTTTTATGAATGTCTCTGTCCTAAACAGCCAATAAATAAATGTCTGATGAAATGATTGTTTTAAAGCCAATACAATATGGTCCATGCTCACGTTAAGAAACATATCCGGACTTGTCCAAGCTGTCTCTTCTGTCAGGTGTACCTTATAAGCACTGTATCCATCATTAATACTGCTAAAACAGCCTTACACTTGTCTTCCTGGCAAACATGTTTCATCTTGACTTCTCTGGAAAACATTCACATTCAGCCATTCTGCAATTACTACATTAAGTCAATTTGTACACAAACACCTCCACAGCAGCTGGGCTCTCATTGGATGGATGAATGAATGAATGAACAAAGGTTTATTCAGAACAGTGTCAACAATATACGCAGTGCAAACAAGCACATTTAACTACGATACTACAATCACATTTGTGAAAGGGGTAAATTAGAAGTCAATGACTTTTGCGTCAACTGACCCCCTAACACGTATTTAAATAACAGTTACAACAATTGATATAATGTAACGTAATATATATTCATATTCAAAAGTTGAAGTATAACATAAAAAACATGTTTACATGTATTAGAGTTTTCTCAGTGGCACAATTATATTTTTTGATGGTCCACGACCAGATATTTCTTATATGAAAGATTCTTGCATTTATGCTTCAAAGCAGTAAGAGTATGAACAGTTTTTAAATCATCTATATTTGCACTCCCTTTCCACAAAGAGACATTGATCGCATGGTAGAACATTTGTACAGCTGATTGAAATGGAGCAACGTTAAGTGAACAAACTTATCCAAGGTTCAACACGGATGTACAGTATTCAACCTCAAATTATCTTGATTTATGACCTGACGTTTTAGCCATTGAGTCATTGGCATGCTTTCTTTTCTATCTCTGAACCACAACACAGCACATGTCATGACAGGGTTAACATAACTGTTCCTTTTAAGCAAATGTTTCTTACATCGCTATCAAACAAACATCTACTTCATATAAAAAGTAGCTCCCACGCATCAGTGTCACTTTCCGAAACCTTCATATTCCATGTAATTGTTTGTCATCGTGCTTTGTGAATCGTGTTATTTGTGAAAGGTACACCATGATTACTATGATATCAAATGCATTCTGACAATGGATGCATTTTTTGAGATACGGGTTTATCTTGCAAAAATATTAGTATAGACATTCCACTGTGAAACGAAACCATCAAATCTACACTAGACGTGCCATCCTACGCAGACAACACTGCCGTACATTCCAGAGATAAGTCGCCAAGATTCTGTTTGTTGACACTGCTATTAGACGGAACCCAGAATGCTATTAGCCAACCACATACAATTAGATATTGTGCTGATATTTGGCAATCCAATGAAGTTACACCATAATGGTATTGGTAAAACAATCTGAATGGATTAAGCAAAACATCACATTTGAGAGTATTAATTAGCCAATGAATGTAACAAGGTTACTCCAATAACATTATCACAGTTGCATAATTGAAAAACGTAATAATATAAATAACATAAGTAGCAATCAAACAAACATATTCAGATAGAATATATTTTAATTCTGTATAAAAATGTGTAGCAAACTATTGTGCTGTCTGTACATAGACATAATTATGTATTATTATATATAAATGTGTCAAAAAAAATAACATAGTCATGTTTTGTTTATCTGGTGTCCGATAAACTGGTTGTTTACAATCTGCTCATTACTTCGGTAGAACCTGCTTGATACCGTGTTAATAGCTCCGTTAATTTCTTTATTCATGATTCTGGTTCTGCACACCGATTTGGGAACTATTAGCCCACATAATATTAATACTGTATTGTCAAAGCACTGAACACATCAAAACCCTAGGGATAAGTGTGTGGATAAACGAGACACCTGTATATAAAAATAAACAAATGAATGAATAATATGTTATAAATGGCATGTAAATACGATTTATGCTTGAATCCATAAACTTATAAATATTCACTAATACTGAAAATAAGTAAAACTAATATTACCACATCCCGACTCAAGTGAAAGCCCCACATGTTTTGACACAATGAACTTCATTTACTTCTATGACTGCAGCAAAGGAGATAATGTATCCACGTATTTAGACAGGACCCACTAAACCGAACTACCGGGTAGGGATGATAGCTACAATTAGTCATGGTGGTTTGATTCGGACAAGAGGCCTTTTGGCTCAGGGATACTTCCTTGCACAATAAGCTGGCAGATGGCCTTGTAAGAAACGCCAAGTACCACTCGAGGCTAGAGAAACTCGGTTGACAAAGGCAAACCCTGGCGAGGTCATTAAGAAAAAAGGCTCAGAGTCCCTCGGCCTGATAATAGCCACCTTGTGAGGGAGCCATATGGCACAACAATTTCTTGCAATTGTATTGATTGATGACTTTCGCCTGCACAAAGAAAAGGATTGGCCCAGTTGGAAGGCGAATTCAAAATACAGATGTCCCGCTTTTTCATCTTTCAAATCAAGTCGTAGGTTGTCATAGCAATAAATCCAATTTTAAAGTATTAGTTTTATGGGTATTACAGTGTGCACCTGTCAGGTGTATTGGTGTTCATTGGGTGTACTTAATTTAAAAAATAATATTTGTGTTTAAAAAAGTGCTATTAATGCTGTTAGAAATGATTTTTTCTGACGTGTTGTTGTTTCTGCATGTATCAGTGGTATAATTAAGGAGCATTGAGCATGAAACCAATTTGACTAGTTTGGTGTGATTTGTGAGCATCACGCATGGAGAGTTGGCTTACTGGTCAAAATATTCACCAGACTGTTGCTCACTTTGGAAACAAAAACAGCGGACAGTTGCGCTCACCCTTATAAAATTCAAATTTAACTTTAGTGTTCGACGTTGCTACAGCCATGATGTAAACTCATGTATGTGCTAGCCTTTTCATTTCCATGATTAGAAACTTTCTAGTAAGTATAAAACTTCCATAACTTGACAATGAGTCATTCAAGAGTTGACATTTACCTATCTGCACAACATACACACATTCACAGACCTTCTCCGTCTGACTTAGTTCTTTAAAATGTTGATAACAGTCGAGACTGAATGTTTTATATATAGAGTTAATTACATATAACATATGTTATGACACTGTACCTCAAAGGATCACCATGGTTATCCAATTCACATGCGGCTAACATTTTTATAATTAGTACATGACTCTTGACTCCCCTACCCCCTTTAATAAGGTAAATTTTGACAATCGAGAATCAACAAAAAGTCAACAAGCAACATGTATATTATCAATATAATAATTTTAAAAATACATTTGATCTAGATTAACATTTGAGGCTGTGTATCTTTATGCCATCAATCCCTGGTGTCACACAGTAAAGCTAATTATACATAATAAATCTGAATAGCCTTCATGCAGTGTTGTATATGAATAAGTGATACTGCGTAGTTATGTTTGAGTGTATTTGCCCTGTGGACATTTGTCCAGTGTTCAGATGACAAATTTGACACCTGCTCAGTGACAGTAACATGTTCATAAGTATAACAAATACAAATCATAACCCCGAGCCTAATCCAAACTGTAATTTATTTATTACATTTCATGATTTTATTGTATCTAAAGATTTGTTTTGTCACCATAGAGCAACTGTCCGCATTTTCATTTGAGAACTTAAAAATGTGCGACTTGAGCACTGAGCAACTGTCCACTAGTTGAATGTACATTCACTGTGAACATTCTGCTCACTTCAGCCATGCGAGCTAAAGAACTTTTATGATTACACAACAAACTGTGGCTGAACGGTAAAGTGTGTTTCAGCAGCATTCACATGAGTGAACACAATGTGAGTAAACGTCACCAAGAGCACAAGGACAAAAGGCGGACGAAATTACGTATTCAACATGCTTGCCTAACACCCACATTTGCCAAATGTCACACGTATCCATCTACCTTGGAAACACAAGTGCTCTTTATGATATCAATCCAAGATGATGTATGCGTCAATGACATGCATGGTCATGAGAGCCGAGGAAGAAACGCTGAACGCTCTTTTTCGCACGGACGTCGTTACTCAATTACAAGCAGTGATTTCAAGTATTTATCCAATTAGCATACAGTCTCAATTCACAGCCAGATTCAAGACGAACTGACACCAGCAAGACTAAAAGTTCATGTTTAACTGATAATTGCATCTTTCCGGGGATGAATAATTCATCAGCCACATGTCTATCATTCAATCTGGAATAACCATGGTGTGACCGGACAAAAAATCCATACTTAGTACTACTGGTGTTGCTTTGTGTGTAACTTGCACTTGTAGCAATGCAAACAAAATCAAATATTGTCCTTGCATAATTTGCATAATTAATGAGTACTAATATTGGTACATTCTTCACTATGTGTCTGATTTTAGCGGAATAGGGAGGAGTGGGTAGCACGACAGGGGAGGAGATGGGTGGTGGAATTGGGATTTAAAAGGGATCAGTGACAATAAAAATGCAAGAAACAAGGGCTTCCAACAAGACTGACATTACCTCACATGTTGTGGACAAAGGGAAGAATAACAACTATAATTGCCACCATTTTCACAAAACATGTAAATGTAGGGCATGTATACTAAAGACAAATGCAACTGCTGTAAAGCAAACTGATTATAACGTCAACCAAGCATGTATTCGGTACAAAGCTTAAGGGCATTATTTAGCTGTCACTAGATACCTTGACGTAACATTTCTTTACAATAATAGCTATTTGTTTATTCATTCTTTTTAAATTGACAGTGGCACTGTATATTCTATGCACGCATGCCGAACATTGAATCTACATGCATTAATTATTACCCATTGTGATGCACTCTGATTATTAATTTGTTTACAATAAAAGCACTGTATAAACATTATTATTATTATTATTACAATGTATTATGCCAACAGAGACAAATTCAACAGCTTCAAAACAATGGCTGCATGCCAGTGCAAGGTAGACGCAGCTAAATTGAAGTGACATATCATAAGATTAGTTGTGTCAATGTCACCCATCAACATCTCAGCATGCGTGGCAATGGCTTCAGTTTAAGATTTTAGGCATGCATTAGACAATCTATATCCAATTCTTAGACATCACTATAACTGATATTGATGCCTGTAAGATTGCAACTTGTTTAACCTTAGGCATGTCATGTAAATCTTCATTGCAAATGCGAACGTGTTGATCACTGTTGATCTAGAATAAATAAAGAATGATACGAAAGGAATCCTTAGTAGATTCAGACTTCCATCTATTTCAAGTATTTATTTCATGCAGCACTTTTGGCTGGAATATCACAAAGAACTGGCACACAAGGAAGAGATGGCGTTAACATAACTGGCCAAGTTATAAAATATAAATTGATGGTTTGCATAAGATACTGACATTTTCTGCATTTTCATAAAGCTACATAATGGTATATATATCAAAACAATAAAATGCAATTTTTTATATATATTTATTATGTTTATTGCAAGGTAAGACATTAGTTTTCTCACATAAGATGTTCAATCATATTCATTTCTGTGTATATACAACCTGTAGTACACATTTTGTGTAAATACAACATTTAGTACACATTTCTGTGTAAATACAACCGGTAGTACACATTTCTGTGTAAATACAACATTTAGTACACATTTCTGTGTAAATACAATCTGTAGTACACATTTCTGTGTAAATACAACCTGTAGTACACATTTCTGTGTAAATACAACCGGTAGTACACATTTCTGTGTAAATACAACCTATAGTACATATTTCTGTGTAAATACAACCTATAGTACACATAAATTTGTACTACAGGTTGTAACATGTAGTACACATTTCTGTGTAAATACAACCTTTAGTACATATTTTTGTGTAAATACAACCTGTAGTACACATTTTGTGTAAATACAACCTGTAATACACATTTGTGTAAATACAACCTGTAGTACACATTTATGTGTAAATACAACCTGTATTACATATTTCTACTTTAATACAACATGTAGTATTTAAAATTATTTACCCTTCAAAACCATTACACTGGTATTTGACAGCATTTTTTGAAGATGTATGTTATATTGCACAGGTCTATATATTATATACCCAATATTTTATATATTTTTTATTATATTACATTACATTATATTAGATACCCAAACCATGTTTACCCCCGGTAGTCAAAAACCTGAATAAGAGAACACCTTGCATCTAGGTATTTTGATTATAAAATGTAATCAAGTATGTCATTAACAAGATTGGCAAAAGTTTGGCACCTTAGGTAACATGCAGCCATAAACCTGCATATGAAAACAAGTTCTGTCTTCATTAAAGCAAGCAGACTTTTAAACAGTCTCAATACGTCAGACAATGTGTTTGATCTAAGGTAAAGTTAAAGTGTCCATCAATTTATGGAGTGGACTGCTGGAATTCATTGCCTTCCAGTGTTGCAATGAAGTCATATTTGTATCTTAAAAAGGTGCGTTACCACCAAATATCTAAAAAAACACCCACAATAATACTAAGACGTGTATGATTATATTGTACTTTGCTGCAAGTCAATACTAATTACAGATTATTACTATTATTAATCTGTATGTAGTAGCCAATAATAACTAACACTACAATTACATAATCTTCGTCACATATTGTAAGCTGATAATTCATAGGGATATCGAAATGTAAGAACACTTTTTCTTCAGCATATTCCTTTTTACTTACTATTATTTTGATGTATCACACTTTATGTACTCTTTTATGTTGGAAAAAATAAGCATGAATTAGTGGTATTATTAGTACATGTATTTTAGACAGTCGAGTTTTACATAACAGACACATGGATGATCATCTGAAGTATGCAGAACCAACTGGTGGAGGTTGCACACAATGACAGTGTAACATATGCAACATCTCCTGGAGACCTGGACCAAACACATTACACAGATAGATTCAAACATGGACACACCAGAACTCTCAGACACAATCAGACACAGGTGAACCCAATGTGTACCTGGTTGCAGTATCAAAAGTTATGAAGTAGATAGGAAGTGTTTACATGGCAACTAAAGCAGGAATACAGAAGACAATGACCATGCTTATCTTATTAAAAATTGCCAGAATCGGAACGTGGGACACCAGTTCCGAATTTGAAACAGGTTTGCAAAAAACAGACAGTAATGTGAATTTTGTTCTATGGATGATTTGAAGATGTTATTAATGATACACATGTGAAAAGTACATTTAATTGGTTTGCTCAATCAAAATGGCAACACTGTGTCAGCCCGTTAAACTGTTGTTCAAAATGTATATCTAATCTATGTCAATACTGTATGAGAATGATAATAAAACCAAAATTATCTGTTGCACTCTTTCTTGGTCTGCAGTCTGGGATGATGATGTCATCAGGACTTTTCCTGGATTTGTTTCTTTCTCCTTATATTCTAAAACAGAGTAAAAACAAACAAATGTGAAAACACTAACATAATTGTGTTTGATGTACTAAACTGTCTACACAAAACTTTGTCTAACCTCTAAGCTTTATTGTCACAGTCGTTTATTGTCAAATCACAATATTGACAAACACAAGAAGCCCAGTTTCCTGCCACATCAGATTATAAAGCAGTAAAAGCCTTCTGTGGTTTATTGACTAATTACTCTGTCAAAATGACACATACTTTAACGTGTGATGGAGTGTTATTTCATTTTTGTGTGGCCAGAATACGTGACACAAATTGGTACACGGAGCGGCAGGAAGTCATTCCTTCTTCTTAAAACAGCAATTATATTCCGGTCCGTGATCGCCGCGTGATAACAGCGCACTATAACAGCTGTTTGCTCAGGTAGAACGATCTCAGCAGGTAACGGCGCAACATTTCGTACATTACAAGCACTCAAGTCTATTTTCTCTCGTTATTAGAATCGCAATTCGATTAGCCTGCCACACTCCGGCAGTTTTCTAGACGAGGTGTGAAGTGTTGGAGGAAAATGAAGTTGCTATGAAAGCCTGAGCGACATGCGAATGACACCCATTTCCCATTGTCTTAATGCACCCACAGCCACCATTGGTCACGCTTGAGTGGAGCCAACAGAGCAATAATTGTACTGGACAAAGTCATCGTTGGTACGGACATTAATAAGTGATTGCCTGCCGTCTGATTGTGCATATTTGTATGCAAGGGCACAGCTTGTCGGAAAATGGTGCCCTGGAAACATGCCCCAACTTTATCAGAGTCGCAGCAGAGATGTGGTTATTTAATCTGCGAACCAATCAATTATGTGCAAATCTTCACATATTTAATTCACAGCATATTAGTGTCTGTTAATTTAAATGCTATATCACATGCGTGTGAATGTCAAAGTGTTATGCTTGAAAACTTGAAATCTGTGGAACTATGGTTGTATGTATTTAAATTTTTGCTAACATATGTTTAATAACAATGGGTTTCACTTAACATGGGAGGTCTTCTAATTTATTTAGCTTTATGTAGTATTTTCAGTTGATATGGCATCCAATAAAACAACAGAACTTTCAGTTAAATTCATGGTTCATTAGTACATATTTTCCAATTCAATACTTACCAACAACAAGTTGGGTTTAATGTTATGGTATACCACCAGTAAAGCTGTGTATAGATAGGTACCATTTTTATACATGAACTTAGTTTCAACGCAATATTCCATCCTAAGACAATTGTAAGACATGACCTGTATTTATTGTGAAGATTAATGTATATTTTGGGAGGTAATTTATGTCCAAATGAACACAGCACAACAGACAAAGTTGCGAACAATTATTTACAATTTGTGCAGTAAATTCCCATTTTGTATAACTCATTTTGGCAATCACAGCTGCATTCTTCAGCAAACACAACAACATTAAAATTACTTAGGAACTACATGAAACACACCTGTGCTGAACAGTAAATGCCTGATATACCATCTGTGAAAACTGACAGATGTCTCCATGTAATACACACGCAACATTTACACACACTGTCACTGGCAATGTTCTGGAACATGCAACTAAAGTATGTATCCAAGATACCACAGCAACAGGTGTAATGAGATATGTTCCTATGTTCCAACTAACACTACTGCAACTGACCAACAACCCAAATTGCATCAGCTGGTTGAGTGAATCTTTGGCACAAATTTACTTCACACCAAAACAGCGAATCTGCCCAGAACCGGAAGAGCAATGTTTGTAATCAGAGGAACCATTCTAATTAGCAACACAAAGATGAAGAAGAGTGTTCTGCAACTAGACCTCTTGTTGTTGTGTCATCTACTGACCTGATCACTGATGAGAATGCGGTTGCCCACAGCACAAAATCAACTACCCTGATACGACTCTCCAGATAATCACAGTGATATTATTTTGCCTTCAATTATTTTTAAGTGAGTTTCTAAAGGTTTAACTTTTCACAATTCACATACTGATTATGCAAAGTTTTGTATACAAATATCCCTCTTTAAGTGTAACTTTTAACTAATTCATTATTATTTATTTAATCAATTAATTATTAGAAATTATTTATTTTATTATGTATAATGTATGCATAACATGTTTACATTCTTAGTAATCATTTATGCTGATGTAAGTCAATAATTAATGTTAGATTCAAACACCTCTGAGTGTATTTTGCCCAGATTTTTACACAATTGATATGCACTTTAGTATTATTATATTTATTAATAATGTTTAGTCTATCAGAACAAAAGAATAATAGGAGATAAAATGCACATTTGTATATTCATGCCTTTAATACCAATGTTACACACTTACACATTATATTAATTAATAACACTACAAATTAAAAGATTGTATTGAGCATAAAGCAAACATTTTCAAATACTATGTGATAATAGCTGAACTATTTTGGGCAAACGCCACAGATCCTTAAGATGCTACTGATGTCTGTTGGATTATTTTAGTAATTAAGATTATTTTGCCTAAAAATAAAATGAACATAAAACATTACAGAGAACAACTTAAAATTACAAGCGCTATCTGCAAAGATTAAATGTTTAGCAAAACAGTCCCAGTGCTAAACATAATCATATATAAACATAAAATCATCCGCCTTCCAATAATTCAAAGTCACTTCCACCGGATCCTGTTTGCTAGTGTAGCAGAAATGTAAACATAATTAAATTTTCACTGACACATGCAAAAGCAGGCAATATGTGGGCAATGATGAACAACCTTGGCCCTTGACAAATATTACCCAAGTCTTAAGTCCGACCTGATCAGCTGATAATCCTTGTGGAAGGCTGTGCCCCCTACCACCAGCATGGCATTCATCAACTAGATTGTCCCAAGTGTATGAATCTTATACAGTAACATCAATCTTGCCCCAAACAAATGGCACTTCAATAAAGAAGATAATCACAAGTCCCATATTTCACAGGACACAATTCTTGTCAGACACGGTTATTTGAAAGTGCCACATTTTCGAGATTCCTCGACTAACTGGCCTGCAGATATTCAGTGTGAGATCTGGTGTTGACATCTAATTACTGTAATTCCTCACTGGAGTGTGACAGAAGTTTCACGTGTCACAACGTCTCAGTCTGTGGTCCTCTGACGTCTCTCTTAATTGCAATGAAAGAAGATACAGTGACTGCCCGAGAGAGTGAGAATGTCCTCACAGAAACAAGGGTTAATGTCAAGTGTCCCGATACACATCAAGTGTAGCACCAATGTGTGGTGATTTTTTCACGTCCAAATTCAAATCAACCAGATACCAAGTGATTAATCTGCTGTCAGAAATAATAGAAACGTGTGGTTTTCTTTATTTCTGGCATTTCTGCTCGGCTGCCGTGGCGCCTTATTGTTTTACGCTATCGGATCTGAAAGATCTTTGCCCAACAATGTCAGTCTGCTGCCATGGGCGGTCGCCTTCTACAAGTCACAGATGCCCCGCAACAATGCCTCGCCACCTCCAGTTGTATGACTGATTGTCTCAGAAAATCACTCAAAGTTGATCCCGCTTACAAATATGTGCCCCCGTTTGCCTGTCGTCACTACCATTTATCTTTGCTTTAATTCTAAATCATGCAATCTGACTCTTAGCGCAAAGCAGCCCTGGAGAAAGAGACCAGGGCTGGCAGTCAGGAAGTGTATTGTGCCTCTGGCTCTCCAGCCTGAGCTTACTTGCTGTGGTTCTAGTTTTCCTTCCAGTTACCTGACCCAAATATTAATGTGACCAGGGAACAAGATTAATGATGACTGAATTAAAATGTTTGAACCGCGGAAGCCTCTGGGTTTCTACTGGCAGTGATGCCTGTGGCAGTCAGATGCAGGCTGACATTAATTGAGCCAGCACAGACTTCACAACACCTCATTGTAAAAAAGTCGACCCATTTAATCCTAAGTATTTGGAATTTCATTTGTTCCACTATAATTACGCAATATTAAAATGCATATATGTATGCTTGTGTCCATGCATACATGTTTATGTGCATGCATTATTTGTTCAATTTGTCATAATCTATAAACCTGAAAGAAAACACATTCTTATCAAGATTCTTATCAAATGTTCCTCCTAATAGCATGATCTGAAACGTAAAATCAGGAAATGGAAATTATTCTTACATTTTACCTCCCAAGACTTAAAATATACATCTCATTTTTTTTTAAATAATCAGATTTTTTGCTAGAGAAACCCTTAGAGATAGACACACTGACCCTGTCATCCATTACAACCATCCAAAATTTAACCCTGATCTATGAAAAAACACGTACTACACAGGATGATGTCACACATCTTGATTTCCGCAGAGCTAATCTGCTTTCCAATTAATCAACTGTAACAGTAGCAGATCTAAGACAGAAACGCAGCCTCTGGTAACATGTCTTGACACCACAGAGTCACATTGCTTGTGACCAAATTAGTTCCTCAGATTGATGTTGCTTACTCAACATTTCCAGGTCATTTGTCATGTCGCTGTACTGTGAAATGGAAATTCCTCATGTGTCATAGAAAGATATGAAACTAACAATAAGAAAGTCGTCTGATGACAGAGAGGCGGAGGGTCAGGGAGGGATGAACTGACAGGCGGGCTAATGGGTGGGTGCTAATTTATTTAGGCGGGCAGACAGATAGAAATATATACAAGTGAGTGTATAATTATAATATAATTGTCATAAATATATAACACAAATATGTTCTTCTAAAGATTGAACAACATAATACAAAAATCGTTGTCTCACTGCAACTGAATAAACTTTATTACAATTCTAGTTTTTTGTACTGATACATAAATTATACTAAACATTTGGAGTATTTTATCTCAAATTTCCCAATTACATATACACGTCTTACAATGAAACCGGCATTACAAACATTGCAGCAAACATTTTCCACGCCATCGGGAAACCGCCAACTGCACTTATTAATGCTGTTTGATACAGCAGCATAAATTGAGGGTAGCGCCTCACTGCAAAAGAGCGGCCACTCAATCTTACATTTTCTGATTACCACTGCTGATTTACTGTTCGCCATTAATGCCACCCATTACTGCTATCTTCCAAGTGCGCGTCAGCAGATGTATAAGAGCATGGATTTTGCGGTGACAATGTCTCCTTTTGCAGGCTTATCTTATGTGACACCTGTTGCATGACTATCACCTTATATCAAAGTTAATGGCACACACTTGGCATAACTGCCGCGCATCTCTCGCCGGCTTCCCTGTTCAATAATTAATATTCCGCAGGCACCTTAAGCCAGGCTGTAAAATCTGTGACATGTAACAGACGTAGCCATGCACTTCATTCAGTACTTGTAGATGTGCATGTGCAGAGCGCAGTGGCACAGTTGGTGGAGAATTTAGCTTTCGATCAAGAGAACTTGGATTCAAATGCCGTGCTGCTGTGTTTAACATTAGACAAGTTCGTTAACTTTATGTTACTCTCGTTCACTCAGTAATAACAATAATAAGAACCTGGCTGTAGAGTGGTAGTTAGTTGTGAATGAACTGTCTTCATGTATTAAATATAGCATACTTCCCACAGAAGTCGTGATGGTGTTCGATATAAAATGTCTGCCACGTAGTGAAATGAACAGTGCTTTGTACTGCCACAAGGATAGAATACTGCACTATATAAGAATTTCCTTTTTCACTTTTTATATCCTGTCAAGGCAGAAATAAGAACACAATTCTTATTGGTTTCACATCACAAAACTGCAACCAAAACTACTCAAATCACTGATGTCTTACCTCAGAGACGGGGATGTCCTAAGACTTGCAGCTCGCAATTTATTCTAGCAACAAAATTCTAATTAAAAGACCAATTAAACACACTCACCATTCAGACAGAATAACTGAAACATAATGTAGGTCCTGCAAGTCACATCTGACCTATTTAAGTGCTGATGCATGCAAATAACTTAAGGTGATTCAGTGATTGACATTTAATTTAGCCCCCTTTCATTTTATTTTATCATCTCTTCCTAGGAAAATTAATGTGCATGACAATAATTGAAAACGTAATGAAAATTTTACTTGGTAATATACAATATCAATAACAAAAGATTACATTTACTTTGTAGGCTATAGCTGTCTCACTTGAAACGTACATAATTTTATGGCGTTCGGAGTAAGTGATATGGAAATCGAGCTCTGTTTGCTCTTGCCACTTTCCTTATCTTATGTCAGCTGTGTCCTATTATTGCTGGTGTCACCGGTATCTCAGGCAATAGACACAACACTCACCTGATTTAGCATTCTTTAATAAATACAACGGGACATCTCAAAACTAGAATAAAACAATAATTCTTTCATGACGCTAATGAAATATTAATTCCGATTCTCAGATTAATAGTCTTGTGGATTCACGCCTCTGCAACAAATGTCGTGTCACACGTTGCAGCTAATGATTTTAAAATTTATATTTCACATCAATTGCTGGTGTTTTAATTAAAGAAATAAATGTTTGCACTTTGTTGTGTAATCCTAATATTTTAGCGTACAATGCATTCATAATTGGTTCTATAGTGCATCATGCTAAAAATATCACAAGCTAATTTGTCACCATCTACAGGTAGATCTACGCGAGATAATCATCACACAAGAGAAAGACTGGCTCAGCAGGCCCTGTCCCATTAGTCGGCCGGCACCTGACTTGAATATCTATGAGAGAAATCTAGCACAGAAAAAGTAGATCCAAACATGCAAATTAATTTCCATAATGACAGGTGAAAGCCATTGTTCAATTATAAGTCCATTACGGACAAGCAAATGTTCATAAATAGTGCACATGATTTCCATATCCCTGTGGCAGTGCCATTTCCAAGTTTTGATCTGTGAAAGATGAAGTGTCGTTCATTAAAGCGCAGCCGTAATATGCTGAAAATGCCAGCTCAGTTTGTTATGTAATAACTGTTATCACATCCCTCCTATACCTGTATGGACTGGTCATGCTAAGCCTTTTGAAACACTTAACGGTCTTTGGCTGTGGTATCTTGGCGACAGGTGGCTGCAAGATAAGAATACTACTTGGAAGGTTATTTGTGTCTCGCCGTGTGGCATCTATTACATTTGACAAAATCAATAATAAAGCCTTGCTCAGTGGTCAACTGCCTATGGAGCTATGACATTTGGTCACAAGAAATGTAGTCATAACTCATAAGACATTTGGTCAGTTGACGTTATATATGTTGGTTATCGTTATGTAATGAATATAAAGTGCCCAGCAGGCAACTTTCCAACTGACAGATTTTAACATTAGCAGCTTTTTGGATTGAGAAATGCGTTGTATAGTATGTGTCACCAAGAATATCTGAGATGTGAGAGAAATGGTGATGTCATGGCTCATGTGACACGAACAGATCATCAATGGACTTTGCTCCTAGGGGAGTTTCCTTTTTTCAGCATAGATAATCAAATATCAACAAAAACGTGTACCACACTAAACAACTTGGTCACATTGGATACCCAGATAAAATAGTAAATGGACATTCTTCAAAGACACAGCGGCCTAACTGTTTCCCGGTAACTAATGTCTTGAGTGTGATAATTGTCACTGTACAACAAATTGCATAAACGAAGATATCAAGTGTTCCTTGCCACAACAAATTTATCGATAAAAACACATAAAAAGTTATTGAAATAAATTAAAGCAAATATATGGCACTGATTTAATGAGACAACTATAATTTACCCTTTTAAATTGATACAAAATTACATTGAAGAAACAAATTCTTATTGAAAGTCTATCTAATCTGACTGTTTAGAACGCTGCATGCAATGCAAATATTTTGTTTGGTTTGCCTAATTTAATAAAAGACCGCATCAGGCACTCTTGGGAATTTAACAGAAGTTTTCGCCTTACTAAGGCACAATTCACATTAAGAATATTTTATCATTACTAAATTTTAAATGTATTTTGTTCTAATGTTCCAACAAGTTCGTTTCTGGAGCGATGAAGAACACCAAATTTGCCACAATTGTCCAAACGTTCACTCTACCATGACTGAGAATTACATCTATTTAAATAATGTATGGTTGTTTTGTTTCTGGACCAATAATGAGTGACAGATCTAACTGCCAATTTTACCCACCAGTTGGGCAATCGTTAGGGGGTGAAAAGACGAAACCTAATTAACTTGCACTCATCCGAGTGGAGTGCCGCCCCATTGTCAGTACGTGGGGGGGTAACATGTGTGAATGTCACAGAGCTGACGGGTGACGCGTGCCAAGCTGGACGCGATAACAAGCCCTCTCAATAAAGTCAGTTGTTAAGGCTACACGGCTGGCACGTGTATTAACTGACACGCAGATAACATCGGACGCACACCGCTCGGCGCACTGTCGCGTAGATTACAGGTGCAACCGCGGCGTCGTGAGCTTTGGCGACACCTGCGCTTACAGCGAGACAAATGACTGCTACCAGCATACTGGGAAATAAGTGTCGTCCAAAATCAATGGGATTCGTTGCTCAATTTGTCACTGGCATTGCATCAATGAGAGGAGCTAGTCGTGTGTGTGAGGCGCAGTTTAGCTGTCAGCAAATGGAATGCCGGACGATTCTTTGATGTCCCGTTACATTGTACAAATGAATACAGACTTACCATTTCACACCACACAAAGTAAACAAAATATAAACCTGCCTATAAATGCTGAAGGTTTGTGAATAAGCCAAAGGGCAACATTTATATGATCTATACACACAACCATAAAGTTACCTGTAACTTTCATCCCTATCTATGACCTAGGCAAAAGCCACTAAACATTTTAATGACCAGATATAAACAGGACTTCACAGTTATGACTAATGCAATTACAGTACACATTTAGGTTATTAATGTATTTAGTGAATCACTGCATAACACACAAAAACCATAAATTTGGGCATATGATACTGTAGTAGTAAAATGTCTTAAGTATATTCAACAACTGACTGCGTGTAATCTTGTGACAAGAATTCATGGAAGAATCAATAAATTTGAATCAGTAACTCCAGTCATGAAAAATATCACCTTAACATAAGAAGTAGATCTTGGTAACTAAAACACTCTTAACTAGTCTCAACCAAGCTGCATGCGCTTGCAATCATTAGTAATGATATATCAGCCAATGCATGTGATATGATAAAATACTTAAATTATCCATAATTTATGCCCATCAAACTATACGATTCTTAATTTTTTTATAACAAAAGTGTAATCTAGCAACACTGGTTGCAAAGTTGTTTTTATCAGTGCCAAGCAAGCTTTCTGGTTGGTAATTCAAGTACTATATGACGTCATGCAATCTTTGTCTCTTCATTTTACACAACTAGGTTACATCTTGGTACCTTTGACATTTTTGCCCAGGCCCCTCAACATTATCCACGCCAAGATGATTGGAAGGACATTTTCCTGTTTGTTGATGTACATGCAATAAGAATTAAGTACACACACCAAACAAATAAATTGAGGTAACAAATCACTTTTTAAATAAAACTATTTAATTCCTATGCGAACACAGTTTACAGTTTACAGTTTACGTCTGGAGTTTATTTTTCTTTCTAGTCTTCAAAGAGTAGCCATGTAAGAACAAATAGAGTTAGTGTATGGTGAACCAATGTTACATCAAAAACCTTGTAAACAAGTACAATTTCTTGCATTCATTTCACTTCTCATGCTACACATTAGCCAGTGACTAAAAATGCTATGTTTTACCTAAACAAAACGGAAGGCCTTTCGCCAGTTTGGTCATGGTAAATTAAGCTGGCTAAAAGGCACTCATCCAGTCAAACGGCTAAACAAAAATTAAGTTAGAGTGAGCCCAGCGTTTTATGTGACCGTTGTGTTATCTGCTCGGTTCAAATACAGCAGATTAACTGCTTGCCTTGTTCTTGGCCACAGAGGAAAACCCATAAATACATCAGCGCAGTATTAAGATCAAAGAAGACAGGAGAAGCAGTAAATGTGCACAGAACCGTCTGGTCTTATTTGATACCTTTCTATTGGCGAGTCCCTGGCAGGAAGATGGAAAATTGTGGCCAACAAGGGACAGATTAAAGACCCGGTTAATTGATATATTTGACAGCCATATTCAACAAGCAGGAGACTGTCGTTCCTGATTGCACGGACATCGGTTCTGTATTCTTGTTATGGGGAAACTGTAGCAATGCTGCTGAATAGCAGATACAAGACGTCTGCTGGCTGGTCACCCATTGATTTCTATTGAGCAGGAGATGTGCAGTTGTGATTTATAATTATACTTTATTTGACAATGTGACTTACATAACGTTTGAATTATATTTTCCCAATTGTAGATTTTTCTTCTACTGCAGCATTTGTCAACTAAGACTTAGCTGGTACAAACTAACTAGGAAATCTATGTTAACTATTTTTACAATTAATGGTAAATAGATATAATTATTTTAAGTTAAATATTTTAATAATTAATGGTGAATATTTTAAGTACTAGACATTAAACAAATTGAATCCTATATGTGATAATATGACAGAATGAGTGGTACACCTTGCAGATTACACAGATATACAGAATAAACACTCAGTGACAATGCAACTACAATTAGCCTAGGATATTAAATAAGTAGGCTAGAAACGTGTGTCATTTGATAACCATGAATCATCAGCCATCGCTTCACACTTTGCCATAATCTGGTGTCATTAATAATGATAATACAGTAATAAACTTCTATAGTGCCCCTTTCCTCATCATACAAGAATCATTAGACACAACTGTGAGTCGGGACATGCAAGAGTCATCACTAGAGACAGGGACTGGCAAAGAAAGAGGGTGGGAATGCGATTTCTAGCAAATATGTCTTGTTGAATACTTTTTTCTCAAATGGTCTTAAAGCAATGGGAACTGATTCCAGATTTGTTATGCAGCTACAAAGAAAGCTCATCTGCCAGTATTAAGCTTAGTTTAAACACAATATATTGTTGTGAGACAGATGATCTGAGGTATCTGTGAAAATCTGGAGAAAAAAACAGGAAACCAACCAAACATCTGTTGTGTAAAATAGGCACGATACATAAAAATGGCTATATTAAATTTATTCAATATGTAACCAAGAGCCAGTGCAAAGGTTGAACTAGAATTGGGGGCACTGTTGGTGCGAAACAGTAACTTCCCAGTACATAATACATGATGTCAATGTGACGTGATCAACTGACATACACACATTGCTGACAATCCTCTACTACTGTCACTGATCAGTATTCATTTTGTCAGTGTCATTCCAGACCTAGGCAATTGTAATGACTTCATCTTCTATGAAATGACCAATAATGATGCATGGTAAGACTCGGATGTAACATGAATTTATATGAAGAAGGATTTATATACCTTGAAACACTTATTCAGTACATTTCATAAGATATTGCAGACTTCTCAGAATAACTTGATCCCACTTCCAGAATCACGTCATTTACCATTTAAGCGGTCTTAGAGATATTGTCTACCACAAAATACATAAGAGTTGAGTTCAGTGCAGACATGAAAATATCATATGATAAAATATACAAAAGAGCATATGGTGTTTTTATTTACTACATTTAAGGTTTATTTTAATCAATAACAACTGTAAGAGTCAACACCCTTATTTCAGGCGTTGTGACCATTGTGAATCTGTCTTCATCATATCAGGTAATCCGATAACATCTTTTTAGACAAGTTCTCTTTAATGGATAGACCACCAGTGTAATTTGTCTGCTTGATAATTAAATTTCAACAAACGTCCGTATGGGATGTTCTCAAAATGTCACTGTGGTCGGTAGCTGTTTCATGTCTTAGCCATATGCATTGATGTTTCCCCCTAAATTACAATTAACAAGGGTACTAGCTTCAAGTATATATGGAAAATGTTGCTGCTTTGTGATGGCTGACTATGAAGACATATCGCAAGAAGGATATTGATATGCTAGAAAGAGTACAAAGGAGAGCAACCAAAATGATACCAAAACTCAGGAATATTAGTTATGAATTGCGTCTAAAAGAATGTGGTTTAACAACACTAGAAACCAGAAGATTGAGAGATCAGATTGAGGTGTTTAAAATATTGAATGGATATGAAAATATTGACAGAAATCTTTTTTCACAGTCAAGGAAGAGAGAAGGACTAGAGGACATGGAGTTACATTAGCAAAGAAGCAGTGTAGACTAGATATTAGAAAATTTTCATTTTCACAAAAACAGTAAACGAATGGAACAGATTATCAGCTGATTGTGTAGGTGCTAGTAGTGTTAATATATTTAAAAATAAAATCGACATACACCTAAGAAGGGCGGGGTATACTTAGATAGATAGGTTGGACTCTCGATAAGCCAAATGGCTTCATAGTCCACCTGCCATCTAGAGTTGAATCTCTAGGTGGCAATCTTGTTAAATCTTGTTAAACCATGTGTGACAGATGCAGCAGTTCCCTGCTACAGCACAGGGGGAAATGTTCACTGTTTGAATTTGACTCGGTTTCATTTAGCAGTAGGTGTGGTGCAGGGCTTTACGCAGAACCAAATTATTGCCAGTCAAACATGTTTTGGTGGACACATGGATGTTAACTGTCAAGCCAGTTTACAAACTTTAAAAAGTGTCTGATGACCTGAAATATCTATGGTTTTGGAACACCTTTTGTTTGCTCCTTAATTTTTTACCCATCTACCTATATTTCTACCTGACCACAACGGTTTTTACCCGTCCAAATGACGGGTGGACAAGTCTGCAAAAAGCTATGGTGTGGTGAGAGAAAGAAGGTGTGGGAAGACAAAATATAATTAGGTTTCACACAGGATATAAATTAAGGTCATCTGTAAAGAACAAGACAGTCTCTGCCTGATATAAACAACTGATGGTTTATCAATGCAAGGTTAAATATGTACTTGAATCAACAGCACATATATGTAGTGAGGCATCCACTATCCAATCCTTAGCATTATCCTGCTCAATTAAACACCATTTGGACATATCAAATATTTTCTGGTAGAGGTG
Source organism: Ridgeia piscesae (assembly GCA_025642075.2). NCBI lineage: Eukaryota > Metazoa > Annelida > Polychaeta > Sabellida > Siboglinidae > Ridgeia > Ridgeia piscesae. Next base: position 362,265 of record JAODUO010000015.1, on the reverse strand, counting down.
AGTGCTTTCGCTAAATAACTTTTCTGTGAGGAAATATTTCAGGGCAGATATCTTTGTATTTTGTTAGTACTGTGACAGGTAAAAATTGGTTGGGACAATATTCATTTCCGTTTTCATTGAATTGCCTTCAACTGAATACATCGGTAGAATTGGTTGAGCAACTGGAAACATAAATATTGTAGTGACAGGTCCAAGAAGAAAGAAGACGTACGAGCCAGCTTCCCAACGAGAAAGAAGACCGATTGTGCAAGACAGAACAAAGAGGTTCCACGCAACTGGCAGACGAAATCTCATCCAGGAAATACTCTATTGTAGTCCACTTAATTCCTGACCAGACCTCTCTGATTGATGTATCATTCCAGCCAAAGACAGAGGCCCTCAGTGCAACATTCCTTGTGACATCATGAATGTCATTGTAGCCGCATTCTATCAGACTTCATGTAAAGGACATAATTATTGATTCATGAAATTCCTCCTACAGGTCAAAGGGCAACTGGTGAGAACTGTCCAGTTTTCCGCCATATCTGGCAATTTGTTTCAATAGTACATATCTACTTGTTATTAGAATTTAATCATACATATGTATGTGTTATTTGAAATATTCACATAACTTATAACTTGTAATGACTTGTAACTTATTTTGGCTATTCTACAGTGAGTTTGAAATTCATAGGATTTAGAACATTTTGGTAATGAACACTGTCTAGTACATGTTACAATTACTTCAATAATATGCAGGTATTTAATTTTTTAGACCAACATTTCATAAATATAAATGCCTTTATGATCCGACACGTTAACACAAAGTAAATTTTAATTACTTACCTATTCTACAGTCTCATCTGAAGACATGCAACACAACAATATGTTATTAAATGGTTTATATTTCATCTGATGTTATTTGTGTATTACTCTGTTGCAATAAACAATTCTCGGGTAAAATGGGCAAACTGGTAAATTGTGTGTTTGTGACCATTTCATGATACAGTAATTTGTGTTTATTTTATATTAACGTGCATGCTAATAATGTACCCTCTTGAGATTTGCCAATGGCAGTGTTTATTAAAATACTTCAACCAGTAGTTAGCCTGGAGTCGGCCAATTACCATACCAAGCACTTGTTTAACCACGTTAATAGCAGCCATGTACACTGGATCATGCCGTGCAGCTATATAAGACCTAGTAATTAACATCCACAAAGAGAGAGGAACCCAAGAAAATTGCTGTAATTCCTCTCATTATCTGGTCGAGAAATAATGTACTAAACGCAGTCAATTACCACATTGTCAGCTGCGATTAAGTGGGATGCTGTGCCGGTCCTCGCAATTGAGACAATGATAACGGGGTGGGTTCTGAGCAGGCTGCATCGTGGTCTAACGGGCGCCAGCACTGAAATGACAGCGATAACCCGATCTTTGGCATAACAAGCAGCAAACGGCAATTTTTCCAATTGACTATAATTGCGACATCTATGAGACAAGAGTCGTTTTCCCGCAATCATCTCCTCAGCCTTATCGCTACCAGCATGATATGCAATATTGAAGATCCAATGAGGTGGCTAGTCGTACCGGTCTGCCACCGCTTTTCGGCGGGTCTCGCATAAACCATATCCCCCGATTAGACAGAGACGGGGCGCCATTATGTGGGTGTTAATTTCCAGCATTTTCACAGCACATCAAAGTAGTATTTACTTAATAGAATATCAAAACCCTGCACACATGATTCATTTTGGTGTCTCTGTATTCCTGCCGAGGTCACAGCTGCTATCAGTAAAATAGTCACAGGATATTGGTCCATTTGACAATTATTTGATAATTATGTCTGTCATTTCTCTTATATAACCTGTTGCTCTGCTATATCTTAGCAGCCTTGGACACTGATGGGATTAAACTTGGCCACCCTGTCTCATCCCACCCCGGTGAGATCACTGACATGCCACAGATGCAGTGCCTTACATAATCAATTCCTGATTACAAAATAACACATACTTCCATATACCTCGTACTTCACACACAGCTTCCTTGAGTAAACACAACCCTGCGCCATTTATTAAACACTCGCTACATATTTATCTCCAGCTTAAACCAGTCAAATGGAAGAGAGCACGTCTCCCACCCACTCACACACCCCCCTCCACGGTCAAATGCCCCCCGGACCCCCGCATATATCGAACTGACATTTTTCATTAAACACATTGATCAGCAGAGAAACGAACGGAACAAAACACAGAGAAGATGCAGTTGAGTTGCAGGGAAAATGTACTTAAAGATAAGTGATGGATGCCCATCCCTTGAGTGTGTGCTTCATCTCCCGTAAAGCCGACTTGTCTTTGTATCTGTCTCCGTCCTTCCTATAATCTTTCCAAAGAGAATTGCATTTGCTAGAGACGCGCGGACCGCTGGAATTGAATGGGAGCTAGAGTACCGCCGACTGCACATTGCTGATGGCCAACGAAGATACCTAACATATTGTATTCGGATTCAATCTGTTTCTATTTAACCGAGCCGCGATATTTTTCATGCGGCATATCTTAATCTGTCAAAACAATAATGTCTTCTATCCAGATGCATAAATCATTCTCGAGCCAATCTGCGCGATATTCAGGCACCTGTAACAGGAGTAATTTGTATGCCTTGTCTGAAGATTACATCCGCACGCATCTGTGATACAAACGTTGCGGGATGTTCTTGAAATCTAGGCACTGTATCATGTAGACTAAGTGATAGGTTAATATACAATGGTGCAAATGTTAAACAACAGGCAATGTAGTCAACATCCAGCTGCACATGTTGCGAGAGGTTTGATAGTTACTGGACACAGCCTCTGAGGAAAGTGTGAAACAGCCATGTCACAGACATCTCCTCAATTCAATATGTTACTTGTCTTATTTAAAATTAATTTAACATAAAATCAAATCATTGTATAATGTCCATGACAACATGCTGGCTCATTTGCATAACTTTATATAAGTAGTTTTGGTAAAGCCATCAGACAGATTATTAATTTATTTGATTCTGGACTCACAATTAATTCAAGTGATTCTCATAACTGTAGTCATCACATCAACACACGATGTGTTTCTGTGTTGAATCTGTCAAATTCCCCCTCCATTTCTCTATTTCTCCACCTCTCTCCCTCTTCTTTTCTCTCAGTCTCCCTCTTTCACCCCCCTCTCTAAAAAAACATTTATAACTGAAATTTTGTTATGGGTTGAAGACAAAATATTAGCCCAAAATGTTGCTTTCAAACGGAAAGTTACCATATGCAACAACCAAACTAAATTCATTTATCAAATTTGACAAATGTTTTATTCAACCAACCACATATATTATTTAAAAATATTAACAATCTGGACATTAATAAACAACCATATTCACGTGAAGTTAAACACGCCAAGAAAGCCGCTTTCAATGTACACAATAACACATATTCGTCCATTGCACACTGCCGCTTGGGATCACCGGGCGTAAGGCAATCAAACTATCTTTCAGTGGCAAATCTAAATGCAATTTTTCGGCTTGGCTGACGTCCCTCCACTAGGTCAGTAACACGGTGTAAATATCGGTGGTTCCTTGAGACAAGCCGAGGTGGCGAACCCTTGCCCCGGCTAAAAGGACACCGCTTTGGCTTGTCCCAGAGGAGCTCGCAGAACTTGTATATATCTAATGATACCTGCCACCATTTCATCTAATTTAATTCTTTATTTACACAGGAGAAGGACAAAGCAATCAGGCTGAGAGGAGAAGTTCGAGATGTGGCCATTCAATGCCCAGGAGAACTTGGATTAATCACCTGAAATTCACTTGCCTACATTTAGAGTTGTGCGCAGGGACTTAGGGAGTTGTATATCTATTAAGAATGTTTTTGATGCACACATATTTTACTTTGAGAGCACTTACTATTATACGTGGACTTACTAGGTGACTATGACAGACAACAGCATTCGTCGATACTCAGTGATGGGTGATTATTTTCCTGATGGGATAGGTAGTGTTTTAAGGCTTTTCGTACGGGCAAATTGGTTTACACATGAGGATCAGACCTAGTGACTGATTGATTTCCTGTGTGATTCAAATAAATGTGTTAGTTTGGATTACACGGGCTGCGTCAGAGCATAGTTAATGTCTGTATGTGGCACAATGTAATGGAAACCTTGTCTAATAAAATAATACTAAATTTGTCCACAAAATGTTTACGTGAAAAAGGTTTTGTTTAATTCAGTGTGGGTGGAACTGTAAACGTGTATTTTGTATTTAATAGTAAGTACTGTAATTATAACCTACCCTTTTTATGTAACTGTGAATGGGGTTTAATGAGTTTATGTATCTGTGGTTTATTGTAATTGTAGATAATCATAGGAACTGAACATTGATGCGATCTTGACTGGATAAATGCACAAATTCACCTAGCTTTGTAAGTTTACGTAAAAAAATTTACAATGATTGTATTATCACACATAATTTTCCTACATAAAACTGTGCGTAATTGATGGTTTTCCCAAACAACATTCCACTTTTCAATCCAAACTGCCTAGTGTCTATGAGCAAAACTAAAAAACCCAATGTCAATGATTACAGTGTACACCCTAGTTATCACAGCAGAAAGAAAATAGCCCAAAAAGCACATAGCGGAAACTGAGAGACACACCCTGTAAGGGAGCATGCAGTGTTTCAATGAGACGTAAACTATAGGCACAAGGTTTTTTTCATAAGAAATGTACTGGCAACCAACCTCAACTGCACTGTACTACACAGATACATTTCACTGGCTCAAAAGTGTATGTGTGACTTTTTGTATGTTCTGTGGAACTCATTGCTATGGTCACCATTAGGATTGGGTGACAGTAACCCAAAGAGTAAGGTGACCAAACTAGTGGCATTTGTTTGCTACACTGTGTGTGTGTGTGTGTGTGTGTGTGTGTGTGTGTGTGTGTGTGTGTGTGTGTGTGTGTGTGTGTGTGTGTGTGTGTGTGTGTGTGTGTGTGTGTGTGTGTGTGTGTGTGTGTGTGTGTGTGTGTGTGTGTGTGTGTGTGTGTGTGTGTGTGTGTGTGTGTGTGTGTGTGTGTGTGTGTGTGTGTGTGTGTGTGTGTGTGTGTGTGTGTGTGTGTGTGTGTGTGTGTGTGTGTGTGTGTGTGTGTGTGTGTGTGTGTGTGTGTGTGTGTGTGTGTGTGTGTGTGTGTGTGTGTGTGTGTGTGTGTGTGTGTGTGTGTGTGTGTGTGTGTGTGTGTGTGTGTGTGTGTGTGTGTGTGTGTGTGTGTGTGTGTGTGTGTGTGTGTGTGTGTGTGTGTGTGTGTGTGTGTGTGTGTGTGTGTGTGTGTGTGTGTGTGTGTGTGTGTGTGTGTGTGTGTGTGTGTGTGTGTGTGTGTGTGTGTGTGTGTGTGTGTGTGTGTGTGTGTGTGTGTGTGTGTGTGTGTGTGTGTGTGTGTGTGTGTGTGTGTGTGTGTGTGTGTGTGTGTGTGTGTGTGTGTGTGTGTGTGTGTGTGTGTGTGTGTGTGTGTGTGTGTGTGTGTGTGTGTGTGTGTGTAGTACTGTGTTGTGTTGTGTATGGGTGTATAGTGTATACAACAATTAAATTACAACATGTATACATTCAATATGTCTACATATAATGTGTGTGCATGCAAAGTGTGTACACAGTGTGTAGTTTGTGTACAGTGTGTATGTAGTTTATGTACAACAGTGTGTATGTAGTTTATGTACAATATGTGTAGAGTGTGTACGTGCAGTGCTGATACAAGTAGTGTCAACTGTACACATGTAATCCCCATCTGTAGCATACAGACAAGGCAATGCCTCCTCTCAGGAAGCCTCTGTCATCTCCATGTTCTAGCCATCTTGACCTGTTGCCCCCTGGCAATTGGCACGGGCCGACTGCAATAACACAGTGAAATGAAATTAAACATGTTAAGACATTGCAAAGATGTTATAGCCATGCGGGGCTCCCCAGAGCACTGCTAATGCTGCGATGATGAATTAAAGCTTCTTGTTGAGACTGCCGTAGTGTTATGTCAAGCATCCAGTTGGGATTAAGAAGTAGATTAATACAAGCTTGATGTTGTTAGATGGAGCTTACTCAAGCAGGCAAAATGAATACTACTTGATGCTACATTAGAACCACATCCAGGACAAGCAGACAGGCGCCAGTGCCTCAGATGAAACACCACGTAGGCCGAACAGTGCTCTTTCCCTAACCACGTCCTCACAAGCCTGGATATGTACACGCTAAGTGCAATGACCGGGCAGAATATTATCCCTCGTGTCCAACACCCAGAGTCAAAATCTGAAGGTGTATATTGACTGGATGTTCAGTTGCAGGAATTTCATTGAAATGCTCTTTAAGTGCTCACAATATAAACAACATTATAAGACAATTTAAATCAATTAGTTAATAAAATAAACAGGTTAATAAATACATTTTAAAGTCACTGAAAGTCATGTAAGATTGTCTTCGTTAATGTTTGTTGGACTGTAGAAATAAATCATCTCATTTACCACCATATGTCCTTGACCTTGGATGCAGGTTACTGGTTCCACAGTTGACCAAGAAAGACGGCAGGTGAAACAATGTACAACTGATTCCGAAAAAGTTCCTATCCAGTATAGAATATATGCAAGATACAGTAGAAAAGGTAAGTTCTTATATAACACAGTATCCAGACCATAGCATTGCTCAAAGCGCTTTACACTTGACTCCCTGGCAGACTATCTCGACTACTTATTACATAGTCAGAGCTCGTGAATCATAGAGCTGATCCACTCCGGTTCACACCATTTTGTTAACTGACGTCTCCCTCACATGGGTTGAACCTATTTGTTTTACATAATTATACTATATAATTACAGACTGCACATCTGTAATATTGCTAATAAGGTCTTAGTACTTCCTATGGTATGCTAACCCATTTCTTAAAATGATAGTTACAGACAGACATTGCTAAAAAACGGTTTTCTTGTGACATTTGTAAGATTTAGTTAGGTCTACTGGTTCCATCCATGTGAACACACTTATCACTTGCAAAATGGTTCTTCCGTGTTAAATCCATATGCTCCCTTCAGTACCTCTGGTGTGACAGGACTAGATTGTAACTATTCTTCCACTGCAAATGCCATGAGACAGTATCATTAAATTGTTATATTATATTTAAAATATGACTCTAAAACATTAGATCTTTTGTGTAAATGTGGGAAAGTTTTCATAGAAGAGACTGGCCTTGTGAAAAATTTTGTTTTGTGCTACAAACAGATAGACCGTAAAAATAGATACTGAACAAATATAACTCTGGACATTTCAAACCAGAAAGGTGATCACATTTCCCACCTCAAAGTACATTACCAGATGTGAAAAAGCACAGCTGTATGCCAAGTGCATATCAATTACATAATTGTGATTTTTCTATTGTTTTATAACTAAAATATACATTTATAATAAAAAATGTGATGTATAGAGTATTTTACTTATTATTTATGAGAATAATTTGAATGACCAACTGTTACATGTTACAACATTACAAACCTGCTGCTGTGTAGGCAAAATACTGATACAGAATTAGTCATTTTAATTATTGATTACAATTTTATTTAACTGAACATAATTAGACAAACTGATGTTTTATGATTGCAAGATTTAGTTACTATAACTAAATATAATTTTATTTTGCATGAAGTATTCACACATAAACATATTGAAGGTAGTATGGACAAAACAATTAAAAGCACTTATTGACATCAAGCATAAAATAATTTAACTGATAGGTACTATTCATATTTAATTTATTGTCATCATCGTTCTGCACAAGCTGTGATGCTTTTTGTTAACCAAGATCAAAAGTCAACCTGATTTATTTATGATATGGTACCTATTTAAGCTTTTGTCCTTTTGCATGGCAATATGATAAGTTATGAAATTAATAATTTAGAAGAGAAATGAAGAAATCGCATTGGTAATCGTCTGCTGAAATGGAATCTAACTGGAACCATCACCTGAAGTTGTGGTTATTTGGTGAATGAGTCAATTGCTCTGCCATCTACTTGGCCTGGGATGTGATAGGCCAGAGGGATTTCACGGCAAACAGAGAACAATTTTGTTAAGTGCTGCTCAGGTTTTGATAAGAATGAAGCAATTATAAACATAATGGAAGTTATTGCTATGCGACAGTGTTTCATTTATCACTGAATGCCACTGAATGCATTCACACAAAAACTGGCTGGCACATTGGGATGGCAGACAGTTTGAGTTTGCTTAGGATACGATGATTGTATCCGTGTCCGCTGTCTCAACTGCCATAGCAATAAAAAGTTAGCATCCTGTAGTTCAGGAAACTGAAACAGGTCAATTCAAGTCACCCATTCACTCCTTCCACCTCCTCCATTCCCATCCACTCGTCCCTTCCCTTCCCTTCCCTTCCATTCCGTCTCTCCCCTCACCTTTCATCTCCTCACTTCTCTTCCACCCCTTCCTGCCCACTTCCCTTCCCTTCCATCCCTTCCTTCCCTTACATCCCTTCCTTCCCTTCCATCCCTTCCACTCACTCCACTCCTTTCCCTTCTCTTCCCTTCCATCCCTTCCTTTCCCCCTTCCTCCCCTTCCACTCCACTCCCTTCCCTTCCCTTCCCTTTTCTTCCGTCTCTCCCCTCACCTTTCATCTCCTCACTTCTCCTCCACCCCTTCCTGTCCACTTCCCTTCCCTTCCCTTCCTTCCACCCCTTCCCTTCCATCCCTTCCTTCCCTTCCATCCCTTCCATCCCTTCCACCCCTTCCACTCACTCCACTCCCTCCCTTCCCTTCCCTTCCCTTCCCTTCCCTTCCCTTCCCTTCCCTTCCCTTCCCTTCCCTTCCCTTCCACCTTCTCTTTGTGGCTTGGCATACACTTCTTCCTTAGCAGGAGCCGCTCAGCCCATCAGGTTTAATCTTGATGTGTTTACTGGTTGTGTACATTTATTATTTACATACACCTTGATAATTCATAGGTATATATGTGCATTATGTGTTATATGTTCATGTTCGAATTATATTGTGTGATGTGTATGCGTTCGTGCATGCATGCGTGCGTGTATGCATGCATGCATGCGTGTGTGCATGCGTGTGTAAGTCTGTATGTAAGCCAACATCATGTTAAAATCCAAACTTATATAGCACAAAATAAGTGTGTTTAAAATGAAATAAACATCACAATCTTCTTACTCCTCTTTCAACTCAATCTTACAACTGTTCACAGCCTCTAACCTGAACATAGATCTGTGAAATCTGTTTTATGTATTTTGTTAATTGGCATATATGAACCATTAATTAGCTGTATGGAACATTTGTGAAATTACACACTGATTTTCACAAAACTCAACCTGAAAGTAGTACCCTTCAATTCTGGGTCAACCTGGTTATGGATTTTGAAATATCTGCATTCTGCAAAATAGCCACTATGTGATTATATGAGCAACAAGTGTGTATTTACTGCTAACACAGTAGTACATTTACTGTACCAAGTCCAAGATATCTCATAGTAAAATTCTGAAAAAATTCTTACATCAGATGGCAGCACCATTCACAAATGCCAATCAACCGCCAACAAGTGTCAGATTTCTGTGCAATATAAATCTGCCACAGATGCCAGGTGACAGGTGGGGAAGGCAGGGCCACTATTAGCTTAGTGAGTGCAACAATTCCCATCTACATGGGTAGTCTGCCCTTATCAGATTAATACCAAGTTTGTTCTTAAGGAGGGTGCTGCTACTAGGTTTCAACATTTGCATTTAATACTACGTTCTTATGATTATGCTACACATGTTGAAGGTACGATGCGTGCGAAGTGTGTTTAGTTAGTTTATTAAGCTCGAAACAATGTTCATAGTTTGAGCGTTTCCACAACAGTGTTCAAACATTGGTAAACAAAACATCCAGTTTCAAAGCCAGCTTTATAGGCAATAATGCTGAAGTGAGCCAAGTCAACCACCTGGCATACAATCTTCCCATATTCCAGATAGCAGACTTCCTGTTACAAATTACTACACTTGGTAACTCTGGGTAGAGGAGCATTGTCACACTGCTAGCATTGGACATAATCAATGGCTCATTTCTATAATTCATCATCAACAGTTCTAGATATGGAATACTTTTTTCTTACATAAATGCAGCATTGGTTTTAAGAAATGGGAGACAATTAACTAACATTAAACAAACTTTTTTGGGGAGATCCTACCTTTAGTTAATTGTACAAAGTATAGAAGATGAGCTATAAATCCCAATGATTTTTTATTTATTTTTGGTGAAAAAAGAATCAACACATTGGGTAAAAATGCATTTCTAAAACTGAATATAATTTTGAAAACAAATTTATATTAACTTTACATAATATTTTGGAAATTGAGAATCCTGATTTTCCAGACTGTTTTTTTTATAATTAACGTAATAGTTTCATGTAGAACATATCTCTTTATATATATATATATATATATATATATATATATATATATATATATATATTTAAAGAATTATACACATCATAGCTCAAATCAAATAAAACTTGTCATTGAATGGCAAACAATTTAAAACTGGAAACCAGTTTAATGTCATCTTTTTGCAGTATACCAAAATATATCTTTGCCAAAAATTACTTGAAGTTATCACCATAATCTATAACAATAACAACAAAATGGTCAGTATTGCATTTTCAATCATTTCAGTAACTCTACCATGTTGTGCTCTATATATGATATAATTTTAGTTTGGTATGGACCACTGCCACTACAAAAGTTTAGCTGACAGCTTGACTATTGAGTGACACTGACTGTATTGTTCAGTCATGAGTGGTGCAAACTGTAGTTTAATATGGTGACAACTTAATGTTCATCCACTGATTTAAAAAAGCTTTATTCAATTTATTTATAAGCCAAAATAACATGATTAGCAATATGGCGGTTGCAGCCATATTTGTGAGATTATTGTTCTAAATGGCTATTGTTATGGAACTACATGTAACTAGTAACTGGCGTAGGGTGGCCACACTTGCAAGCTAACCAAATGTGAAGTTTCACTGTCCATTAGTTTAGTTAGGATAGACAAAGGTAACTTCTGGTATTGCTTGACTGAGTCTTTGACAGCTTACACTTTTCTTCCTTGTAGACCTGTCCAACTGAACACCAAGCATTATGCCAACCTGTAGTTACTGGCCGAAGACTATTTGTATATAAACCAGTTACTCAATCATACAGCTGAATAAATTGGAGCAATTTGAAATAAACAAAGTTTCCCAAGGTTTGAAATGGATTCAAATTCAGAATCTTTCAACTGAGTGTCTGATGTTTTAACTTCAATGCCACCATGCTCCACAACCACATGTGATGACTAGGAATAGCTCCGGTGAAAAACTTAGCATGATGGGCTCACCAACTTCCTCCTTATTCTTTAAGCCACTGCGTGTAATGTAATCTACCTAAAATGCATCCAGTGTAATTTAACTAAACGGCATGCAAGCATTAAGTGTCGTGAATGTGATTGTGTGGTGATTAATATCCTCCAGGATACGCATCACAGGAGACAAACAGCACTGCTCTGTTTTAGTCCAAGGCATCATGTTTATTGCAGTAGAAAAGATTGTAATTCTCCGCCATGAAGATATATTTTCAGCAGTTTCAAGCTAATACCAATTACAGTGCAAGTGAGCAAAAAATAAAAGGCTCTTGTGATTTCTATTACACAATTTCTGAGGTCAACGTGTGTGTAACTTTAACAAAAGTAAGGGACAACTTAAAATCTTACATCACACATTCCTTTCATTGGAACTAAGATAAATCTAACATGAATTTAGGGTGCATTTAAATATATATATATATATATATATATATATATATATATTTAATGTAAATCTACAGATTGGTAAACATGATAATGTTATCAAATTAACAGAAAAAATTAATGTCAAAGTTTGCTATGCAGTAAAATTATTATTTGTATGCTTACCGTATTCTGTTGACTTTGCCTTCAGACAGATCCTGTGATTACTGATTTTAGAGGTCAGATCTGGATATATCAGCACCAATGTTTGCAAGTATAGAAGAACCAAGCAATATTTGCATAACTGAAAAAGAACAAATAGAAAACTAATAAGACATGCACAAATTTCCCATGGAAATGGATATTCTAAACATACATAAACCAATGCTGGCATCATACTTTTTGTGTGTACCTACTTTAAAAGTAGTTCTCAGTTTCAGTTTTTATTTTGGGATACTGATACATGTTGTAATTTGCATATTTTAAAGATTAAATTGTTTTGCATTTTAAAACGAAACTACAATAAATGTTTTAAACAGTTTGTCTTTTATTTTGTATGCCTTTTATATAATTTACCTTTTGATCCTTTTCATTGTTTACCCTTCTTTTCACACTCCTCCCTTTTATAACCCCACCTATGTGCCTCTCCTCGCCCCCACTACCAACCTTACCACTCATCAGTTCTTATTCTGTAATTTGCTGACATCACAATAATAATGTGCAACACAATTTTTATTAAGCAAAACACACCATGTCTTGGCTATGCAGTACAGTTTGTAGACGACTATATTCTGAACTTATCCACCAAATATACAATGTGACATTTCAAGTAAACTCAACTACAGGTTGCATGAAATAAATTGAAGTGGACCTTAACATTCTGATGTACTATTTTATAGCTATAATTATGATATTTCCACCAACACTTTTATGTTTCCTGAGAAACATATAAACACCACACAATTATGATGTATTCATGTTAAAAAGTAGCTCAAGTTACTTGGAAGTGCAGTCAAATGGCCCAAATTATGAACAGTGCTGTGATCATCTATTGTATATAAAAACAATTGCATATGTTGTACACATTATTTTTATTGCATGATGTTTCTCATTTTGTTTTTAGGTCTACATAATTATCTGATTCCCAGTATAATACTCAAGTCAGCTACTTTGTGGACATTGTGCTTTGCAATTGTTAATATAAGCAGGAAGAATGTTTTGTATTGGGCATAAGTGTGTATTTGTGCATGGATCCATGTGTATTTGCACATGTGTTGCATGGATGCATGTGTATATGTGTGTTGTACGGCATTAGTGTGTGTGTGTGTGTGTGTGTGTGTGTGTGTGTGTGTGTGTGTGTGTGTGTGTGTGTGTGGTGCGTGGTGGTGTGCGCGTGCGTGCGTGCGTGCGTGCGTGCGTGTGTGTGTGTGTTAAATTAACAATGAAGTTAAATGTTGATGCATTTGGACAACTGTAAACATTATAAAAAAATATTATTAATAATGAGAACTCAGACCTTCTAATTTCTATAACAAAATAAAGAGAAACATCAAAACAAGAGATTAGCCTATGTATGACAATAGTGTAATGTCTGATAAAAGGTACACATGATTAGGAGGATCAATGTATCCTCTATCATCATGTTTAATTTGTTTTCTTATTTACTTTGAGCATTTAATGATACACATCTACGTTAATTTTGAAATAGAATTTGATTTGCATAAGCTTTCTTTCCTTAAAAGTAAATTATACGAAATTATACCTTGTCGTGCTATTTTCAGCCGCTATTTTCTTACTATGTTAAGGAGGCACTCTGGCCATGCTCTAGTTAAAAGTCTCAATGATACCTGAACAGTATTCATAACAAACAAATGTATTTTTACCATTTATATTTGTACTACCACGAGTGATGAAAAGAATGGGTGGATAGTATGTATGCTCCGAATAATATTCTGTACAAATCGCCATACAGCCTAAGTCAAATCATGGCATATGTGACACGATAAACAACTCACAAGAAGACGTATTTTTGTCCTAGGTGAAACTATAATGTCTAACTTAAACGTCATAGATTCGATACATCAGAATGCTATCTAACTAATCCCTCTGTCAATCGTCTGCGTCTTTGAGAATGTGCCACCTGGTGGATGTTGTAGACTCAGGTGGAACGAGTGGTGCCATCATTCGGATAAATTAGTAGGGACATATGATGGATCCAAACTCCGCAATGAGGCGTCACTCTTTGTCGCTCAAACAGAGCCTGTGAACATTACACGTACCTTCAACTACCTTGGTACGACATACATGTTATGCAGTGAAACAGGGTTATATATAGACCCACTGGATTGGCTATAAATGTTAGCCTAATGCTCCTAATGTAATAATAGAAGAAGCAATGCATGGTGTTGGTGGTGGCAAGAAATAATCTGAACGTTGTCGATAGTGCCAGTACATGATTAGACATTGTAGTGCATATATATTATAATATATATATATATATATATATATATATATATATATAAAATATATATATATATATATATATATATATATATATATATATATATATATATATATATATATATATTAAAGAGCTCGAGGTTGAAAGTTAGCCTGATCGAAAGAAGTCCGATGCATGTTTTGCATTGGAAAGCTAGGTGCTCCGTTATTTTACTCAATAGTTTCCGGAGAGCCAAACATCGCAAGCAATGTTTGTTATTGTCAACGACTTGACACAACCATGTGCTACAACGATAAGGGGCGAATCCCGATGTTTATTCTGATTGGATGAGTATTACAAACATTATGTAATGGTGCGTCATGCATGTCAAACTAAACAGTTAAATGTATAATCTGTAACATCCCCCTTTTTCCTAGCGCATCATAAATGTTAAAGAAACACTTCACCAGAATTAACTATGACTTATCAACATAGCGTAACGTACCAACTGGATAATTACATTGTCTCTAAGACGTTATAACTGGTGATTGTAGCTAGTCGGTTTACAAACATATGTGCAACTACTATGACCAACATACATTAGCAAACATTTGCGAGATTTTAGGCATCATCTACCAAGACTTGGGACGCAACGTTATATTTCAACACATAATAATTGAGTGGTAAATCGCAGTCTATGATCAACGTTCATAATTCTCCGTCTTTTATGAATGTTCATTGCAAATACAGTAATTAAGTAGCAATTACAGTCCACTGTCAATGTTCACAAATTTTGTAGCGTTCTCGCGAAATGTTCACTTCACTGTGTCAGCATGTTCATAGTCTGCCAACCAAACTTGTGGTCGTTTCTGTCAGCACGATCTTCGTACAGGCATTGTCTCTTGGGACCTCTCATTGTTTGGTGAGTCTGCAGTCTCAGACTCATATGCGGCGGTGGTGCACCGTGTTGCTCATACTGTTCGTCAGTATGATCGTCACCTGCATCAAGGTGAGAGGTGGCGGCTCAGATGACTTGTGTAGCCACTTTCGGTTGCGACGATACACACGACCACTCGCAGTTGTCGCCATGTTGGATCGTGGTGATATGCGCACCGCTGTCACAGTCGCCGGTGTCCACGTCCTTCCAGACTTGATTGTTACGGTGTCACCTCGATCGAGTTTAGACAATTTCTTCGTCCCTCTGTCGAAGTATGCTTTCGCATTCCCTTGTCTTTCTCTCAGTCTGTCGTAAGAGTGTTCTGCAACTCTGGGTTTGAGCAACGACTCAGTTGTTGGTAGATTGTCGCGCAACTTCCGGCTCATCAGCAGCTGTGCTGGCGAATATGGCATACCCGCTACTGGTGTGTTCCGGTAAGCCAATAGAGCTAAGTGAGGATCTCGGCTATCTTCGTTTGCTTTTTGCATAAATTGTTTGACCGTTCCGATCATGCGCTCGCTCTGTCCGTTGGACGCTGCGTGTTCCGGACTGGACGTGTTGATGGTAAAACCACATGCAGCAGCAAACTTTCTCATTTCGCTACTGTTAAAGGGCATGTTGTCTGCGACCAGAATTTCTGGCAGTCCGTGTCTGGCAAACACTGTCCTGAAATGGCTGATCACCGCACTGGCTGATTTTCCTGGTAAGAGACACACCTCTGGATACTTGGAGAAGTAGTCCACTATTAGGAGATACGCACTTCCTCCGTACTCAAAATGTCTGCTCCAAGCTTCTGCCATGGTAGCAGTGGCACTTCATGTGGAGTTAGCGATTCACGCTGATTCTCCCTCCTGTACTTCAAACAGGTCGAGGAATTTGCTATCATCTCGTTGATGTCATTGGACATTGCAGGCTAATACATGACGGACCTCGCTCGAGCACGACATTTCTCCATTCCGAGATGAGTTTCGTGGAGCTTTTGCAGCATTTCACTTCTCATACTGTTGGGTATGACGACACGTTCACCCGCATACACAACTCCTTGAATAACATGCAGTTCGTCTCTGATTGGCCAGTACTGCCGAATCAGTGGACCACAGTCCCTACGATGTCTCGGCCATCCTCCAGCTAATCTCTGCCTTAGCTTTACCATGGTCTCATCTTCCGCAGTAGCGCATTATACTTTCTGCTTTCGCTGGTTGGACATTGGTAAATTCGTGACCAAGCTGTGGATTCTCATGTTTGTGTCAACTTCGATGTCATCACTTTCATGTTCGCTTTCCACGTACGCTCTCGACAGAGTGTCAGCTATGTACATCGTTGGACCGGGCTGGTAGTTCACATAGAGGTTGTACTTTATGAGTCTTAGCAGCATGGCTTGGATCCATGGTGACGCTTTGTGGATAGATTTCCGCCTAGTGATCATTTCCAACAGCTTGTGGTCGCATCTCACTTCTACCTCTCGCCCATAGATGTAGTGCTGAATTTCTCTGCCGCACACACTACAGCGAGACATTCTTTCTTGATCGGAAACCAATTCATTTCTGTTGGAGTTAGTGCCTTCGAGTAGTAGGCTACTGGTTGTCCTTCTTGCAGCAGACAGGCACCTATGCCAGTCTTAGAAGCATCACACTGTATTTGGACTTTCATGTTCGGATCGAACAGGCGGAGACCAGGTGTTGTGGAAAGAATCTCCTTGACTTTGTTGAAAGCGTGTTCATGTTCTGTGTTCCACACGAACGGTACGTCTGCTTTCAGTAGGCTTCTCATTGGAGCTGTTACAGTAGACGTATCTGATATGTACTGTAACAAGTAGGTTCAGCATTCCTATCAGACGCTGAATGTCTTTCTTGCACTCTGGTTCTCGCATATTGACGATTGCTCGACTTTGGATGGGTCTGGCTTCGCACCGTTGGAACCGATTATGTTGCCCATGTAGCTCACTTCCGATTTTTTAGCTGCAATTTCGCGATGTTGATCTTCACGTTCTTCTCCTGGGCTCGCTTGAACAACTTGATGAGTGTGCGATCAGCTTCTTCTTAGCTGTTGGACGCAATGATTATGTCGTCTGCAATCACGTGCACATCATCAATGTCACTAATGTTTGGTACACTCTCTTCTGTAGGACTTCTGACGCTGAGCAAAGTCCAGAGGGCATTCGCTTGAACAAATATCTTCCAAACGGTGTGTTGAAGGTAGTGAGAGAGGCACTCTCTTCAGACAGAGGAACTTGCCAGAATGCATCCTTCAGGTCGATCACCGTGAACACCTTCTTGCCACTTAGACGACAGGTTACATCTTCCACGGTAGGTATCTGGAAGTTCTCCCGCTTGATAGCTTTGTTCAACTCTCTAGGGTCGAGACAGAGGCTCAAGGATCCGTCTTTCTTCTCCAAAACCACAAGATTGTGTACCCAGTCTGTGGGTTTGTTGACCTTCTGTATGACCTTGTGTTTCTCCATCAGATCAAGTTCGAGTTTCAGTCTGTCCTGCAGCCCAAATGGAACTCTTCGAGGTGGTTCTTTCACTGGCACTGTGTCTTGTTCGACTACAATGTGGTATGGTTCTTCGAAACAGCCTAGTCCATTACACACATCTGTGTATGTACTGTTGATACTTTCTGTTATGACAGCTTCTAGGCCTTTCACACATTGAGACTCCCAATAATGCCAACATGGCCTAGTTAGGGCCTAACTAAATTGTTTATTGTTACGGATACAAAAGTTCATGGAAGTGTGATAAGCAATGCGCGTCTACTTTCTCCATTTCCATTTGATTTTTGTTTAAATTTACGTTGGTTGTATTATATGATATGTTCAGTTAGAAATACAGCGTAATGTTGAAACTGAATTGAAATTGAAGAGAGGGTTGGATTTGCCACACTCCCAGCAGTGGCTTGTGATCAATGATGATTACACAAACAGCTCTGGATGTTGAAGTATTCACAACCCCACACAACAGCCAGTGCTCCGCTTTCGGTTTGCCTTTCTTAATATCGGATAATTCTCAGTTAACATACACAACAAATTGCAGTGCTGTGACAGTATAACAGTGATGCCAATTTTGGCCTGAACAATTTTTTTTTTTCCCCACCAAAGGTTCTTTTTTTGGGGTATTTTTTAAGGGGGGTTTTGGTGAAAGGCAGAGCTGAACAAGTACTTCAAACAAAAACCTTCTGCAAAGGACTATGACAGGTGAGGCTCAGTCACTACATATGGTCCTACAAACGAAAGACAGAACATCATGACTTCGCACATATTGCGGAAACCGTCGCGGTGGTTAAAGAAGGTAGGCTTGATTATTTCTTTTTATCTCGATTTGTTTAAACAGTTGGTCTATGCTGACTGGGCATTGTCTGGGATTATTCTACGTTATAAGTCGCGAATATGATAATAGTAGTTTCCACAAGACACTGAAGATCGATTTGACTCAACACTCTGTCGCTTCCCCTAAATCTGTGTAGCGCAGAGATCAAACAAGAAGAACACGTGAACATCCTACGTAATTCGTTTGTTTGTCTACAATGCACGTTAATAACGTGACGTTAACGTTCACGTTTTACTATTATGTCTCACGGGTAGAGGATTTCATTTTAAATATGTTTATTATAAGTGTGCTTTGTGCGGGGATGGGATTCAATACGCAGTTCTACCTCAACAATAAAATTATTTATAAATAATTTCAAAGAAAAACAAAAAACTGTTAATGACGTGACAGTATTTTTTTCTTTCTTTTGGTTATATAGGTAAATCGAACATGATTTGCGCGTGTGGCTGGATGGCACATGGGTGTGCGTACTGGACTCGATCCTCGGGCGTCTTGACGGCAGCTTGGCGCGGCAGGCACGTAGTATAGTCCGGGTATCGAGATAGCATCCGGCCACCGTTGTTTTCTTTCATCGTTATTTCATTATCTTATTTGCTAGTTCATATTAAACGGTATTTGTAAATATAACGTTCAAAAAAACGTTTACGCCGTTATGCCGAAGGTCGTGGGTTCGAATCCACCTTGAACCGCTAGCTCGTGTTTCTTCAGTTATTATTTATTTTATGTTTTTTCTTGCGCATATAACCACATTTTATTAAAAAATTATATACTTGTAACTTATTTAGTGTTACGCGCTTAAAGCATTGCGTACCTAATTGTGTAAAGTGGTGGGGTTGTACTACAGCGCAATAATTATAGAGTGGCTTAATACTCCCCTATCAATTGGTGATGCGACGAGCAGTGCCGCCAGAGGATGCAGTGTGTACTCGATCGGTAAAACGGAAGGACACTGTGCTAGGCTATATTATGAGAATGATTGAGGTTAGAGTTAGGGTTCTAAGGGTTGCATCAGCAATTGTACTAGCAGTAAGTGTCCCATCGCACGACGATGTTAGAAGCCAAAACAAAAGATCGCGCAATGTGTTATGGGTAAAACCGGGTATATTGAATTTCGGAGGTTGGTGAGCGGCAGCGCTTACCTCGATGACTGTTCGCGTCAGTGAAAATAGTCCACTTATCAGAAGCACCAATGTTGTAGACGACACAGATAAAGTGATCTAGCAGAATAAATATTTAAAAAAACGCTGGATTAAGTGCCGATGTTCCCGATTACAATGACATATATTGCTGTTGTTGTTATGAAATAAGGATGTTGAAACATAACAAAAGAATGTCTGCATACAAATTAAGAAAAAAGATGGCTGCTATTGCAGTGGATTAAAAGGAAATAGACGGTTGGTCGAATAAAGAAAACACGACAAGCTGACAAGGAAGATTAGAAAACGAAAGTCAATACGTGGGGACGTGGACGAAAAACGTTACACGTTTTCCAAACACACACGGCCACATCATGTATTTGGTTAAGAAGTAAATAATAGCACATATTTTCTTCAGTTGCATAGTGACCCGTAGACAAAGTACCCATGGCCGCATACATGAACAGTTCAGAGGAATATAAGCAAGTATCATATCCAATTCGTGCTGAGATAGATCCAGGAAAAAACCTAGAGGGACACGAAGAAGCTCTACCATGCATTCGTAGACATTGAGAAGACATACGATGCAATATCAAGATAACTGATATGGTGGTGCCTAAGATAAATGGAAGTGCCAGAGAAGTACTTGCGGATCATACAGTGCCGGCACGACGGGGCAAAAACTATAGTGAGAACACCGCACGGTTACACAGTTAGCTTTGAGATAGGAGTAGCATTGCACCAAGATTCAGCGCTAAGACTATTTATCATCGTACAAGATGTGTTAAGCGACACTTGCAGAACCGGATTGCCAATTAAGAGCATATATGCAGATGCTCTGTCCCCACTGCGGAATCCGGGGAAGGACCTGGAAGAAAAGATGCGGGAATGGCAGTGATCTGTAGACAAGAAAGGGCTGAAAGTGAACACAATCGACAACGGAAGTCCTAATCAGTTCAGTAGGGTGAAAATGATGAGAAATGGCTGTCAAGGCAAGAGTCAAGGCAGTCTGGCAGAAGTGGAGGGAAACAAGGAAGTGATGTGTGACAGCAAGTCAGCACACATGCTAAATATCAACTTATACAGCACAGTAATCCAGCCCATCCTTACCTACTTAGCGGAGACATGGACGTAAAGGTGGGCGATGAACATTTTGCTGAGGAAACACAAAACAAAAAGATGAATTGAGAGATACACGGTTTCGCTCGTGGCCACGTCCAAAGAAGAGAGGAAAACCACTACTTGAGAAAAGCTGCAGAATTGCCATTTCCTGGGAAGAGAAGAAGAAAGGAAGGTCAACAAAACGATGAAAGGATAGTTTAAAGAAAGACATGACATGAAGAACATGCGGCGGAAGGAGAAAGACGTGAAAGACGGCATCAAGTGGCGACAATTCGTATACCCCGTGAGGGAAAATGGCAACTTAAGAAGAACGTGTCCGAATCGGTAGGCTCTGAAAAGAACGTATATAATAAATTGTTGTTCTTCCAGTCGCTTCACACGTGAGTCAAAAGAGACGATTCTCGATTAATGTGCCATCCCTATATCGGCTTACTATGACAGGTGACGCCCGCAGGTCAAAGTCATCATGAACAGTTTCCGCCGAAGAACCCGTGTACCTCTCGTGCTCAGTAGCAAAGCATCAAATATACATGGAACAGGTTCAGCATGAAACAATCACCATAGCACCAAATTCCACTTCCATTCCGAAAAAGTATCTGAGTTCGAAACCAATGTCCAGTTGATGTACTTAATTTGTCAGCAACTCGGTGAAACGTCTGGTCCAAAAAGTTGGGTAAAATCAAGATGACAACAGCGCCAGTACAACGACTTGGAACGTAGAAGTCAACTCCACCACTGGATTCTACGATGGCTATATATGATGTCGAACCAAATCTTTAACGATTGTCACAATTCCATCTAATGTCACCGTCGTTCCAACTGAACATTTTAATCAACCACATCTGGATGTTCATCGGACAATAATTTAATCATATTCTTCACGGTACCGGTGTTTTACACAAACGCGTAGTAGAAGATTATATACCAGTTTTAAAACGTTTTGCGAACGGATGCAAGCAACTATATTTTGTCACCGACATCGCAAACAATATCATAAATCATAGGCACATTATGCGCGTGTGCTGTTTCGTGTTTATGCTGGCGCCACTGTGACTTCACTCGGTGTCGACACCTGCACTCGACAGTTCTTGGGTGGCTCGCTGACATCGATTGCTTCAGCAACTAGTCATGTACTCAATAGTTTCTCTTCTTTGGCACATCGACACAACAGTTTTGCTTTTTGTTAAAAATGGACATGACATCTTTGGTGGCACACACTGGTTTCACCATTGCTTGAGTTCGCTGAGGCCAGTTAGAACTTATAACGACACTGTGTTTGAGTTCAGTGTGGGAAACCATAAGAAAAGAAAATGCATTTCAACAAACGTGCATACTTAATCGTATATCAGCCTTATGTCCATACTTGTGTTCGTAATAAGCCAAATCTGCAGGACTTGTTCCTGTTTGCCGCTTAGGCATCATTGCATTCCAGCGATAGACATAGGCGATGGTTTTGGACTATGTCACTGGTTTTAGACATAGTGTTTGGCAGGGATATTCTTTCGTTCACCGCTGTCTGACCCCAAATTCTCCGGCCA
>JAODUO010000015.1:260000-330000 GCA_025642075.2 Ridgeia piscesae | reverse complement strand
GAAACGGTTCTCCGAGTCGCTGTGTATGGACACCAGGGACGACTCCAGGTCGTTGCAAGCGTCGCGGGCCTTCAGCCATATGGCCCTGTCCGTCGACACGAAGTAACACACGCGTGTCCCGGGCCTCTCTGTCCAACCGTCGGGACACGCTGAAACCAAAGTGGAGAATGAATACTGAAGAAACGTCGTTGCGTTGCAGGTTGCAGCGGTGTCGAGAGAAGATATATAAAGAAAGAGTAATGAGCTAGCATGAGAGACAGAGAGACATAGCTATGGGAGAGGGCGGGGAAACGACGAAATAGATAAGAGAATGAATGAATGATGTTGTGTGTGTGTGTGTGTGTGTGTGTGTGTGTGTGCTGTGCGTGTGCGTGTGCGTGTGCGTGTGCGCGTGCGCGTGCGCGTGCGCGTCGTGCGCGTGCGCGTGCGCGTGCGCGTGCGCGTGCTGCGTGTGCGTGTTTGTCTGTGCTGTTGTCTGTCTGTCTGTCTGTCTGTCTGTCTGTCTGTCTGTCTGTATGTATGTATGTATGTATGTATGTATGTATGTATGTATGTATGTATGTATGTAGATGTATGTATGTATGTACAATGTAAGTATGTATGTATGTATGTATGCGAGAGAGAGAGAGAGAGAGAGAGGGAGAGAGAGAGAGAGAGAGAGAGAGAGAGAGAGAGAGAGAGAGAGAGAGAGAGAGAGAGAGAGAGAGAGAGAGAGAGAGAGAGAGAGAGAGAGAGAGAGAGAGATGGAAGGATGAAAGGGGGGACTGAGGTGAGTATATCAAAGAGCGAGAGAGGGGGAGATGGTGGTAGACATAGAGGCGGTCAGGGTGATGATTTGTTTTGGTGATCGATGATATTCTTGTCAGATGACGACAGTGCTCCTACCGGACGTGGTCCGTGATGTTGTTCCCGGGTCAACGGACGGTGTGCTCGTCATCTCGGGTCCTCGATCCATAGTAGTGAATTCGCTAGGATTCTGGGTTGACTCGTTTTCTTCAAGTAGGTCCCAGGAGGTCACAATCTCCCCAGGTGTCACAATTTCTCCAGGTGTCGTAATATCCCCAGGTGACATAATCTCCCCAGGTATGACGTCACGCGTTTTCGTCGACGAGGTCAGTGCAATGGGGATCACATCTGAGAGACGTTGGATGAATAGTAACATTACCATGGAGCGTTAGAAAATGACACATAGAAAATATTTCAAATAAGTTCTCCAAAACAGTAGGAATTAGATACAGATTAAAACATGCATCCTCTTTATACACAAATGTGTCACACTATGTTATTATGCTCTGGGTTGTCAATGAAATAGAATTATGAAAATTAAAACAAAACGAAAATAATAATAACCTTATATAAATACAGCTCACACGGAACCGCTTCACATGTATGCCTGTAAGCAAGCATTCATTGCTTACTCCTCTACGAAAACCTGTCCAATTTCGATCATTTAGTTCTGATTTACCTTATATTCCTAAAGTAAATACCAATATTGCGACTAGGACATTTTTCTGTAGCTGCATCTTCTCTTTGTAATATGCTTTCTTCTTGAGTAAGTCGTTGAAAATATTGCAAAATTCAGCCGTCATTTAAAACATACCCTTACAACCTTGCCTTTTCCACCACAGCTCCCTGGCGTATCAATCAATCTCTTGAAACTGGAACTGTTTATTGACTCTGATATGCATTGACCTTTTTGTATCGATGCGCCTCAGAGCTTGGTTTCAAAGGTGCAATAGACGTCATGTAATTGTTATTATATACATGTGGTCAAATAAACGTTCTGTTCTGTTCTGATCGTGGCTTTTCTTGTTGTTTCAGTAGTGGTGGCAGTACAAGGCGATGCCATGTCATGAGGGTCACTCTTAAAAACGTATATAAATATACGATCGTCGCAGACTTTCTATTATGGAAATTACCTCCTTCTTAAAAAGAACACAATCCATTTACGTGCATGCGATAAATGAAATGAGATTTCAATTAGTTTGGCAATCAAACTGTTATTGGGTTGCATTGACACAATCTTAACCATTTTTATAAGCAGGGAATACTTCGCTATCCCCAGTTTTATAGTAGAACATTAATTGTTTATTATATTGTTTTTGTTTTCTTAATTTTACGTGAGCATGAAATATACTTGGGTAAATGTTTTGTCTTGTTTCTAAGTTTCTAAGTCTCTACGATTATCATTGAGTTTAATAAATTCACATTGCTGCATCAAACATTTCGTAAAGCTGGCAGTCAAACTTCGTTAACCATACATTTTCAATCCTGAAGTATTATATAGGACATAACGGACGATAAGGCACCCTGCGTAGCAGCAGCCATCTCGCAAATGACGGCTATCACGTTTATGAATATGGGAGACATGGTCGTCATAATCTATAAGTGTACCAAATGTGATGCCGATCCCAATCTGTATTCAGCTCAGGCTGTTTACATGCAACCACTCATGCGCGCGACAATGTCTTAATTAAAAACATACCCAGCAAACACGTAACGTTCCCGTAACGTTAGCAGAAGGTTATAATTAGCTTATGCAGTAACATTCCCATATGTAACGTTAAGGGAACGTAAACTAAACTTTCCAAACAAACGTTAGAAGAACGTTGCCGGCTAACGTTATCGTAACATAGAAATAACGTTCTGCTAACGTTCTGCTAACGTGATTTTGTTAGCTGGGTAATTAATATTATCTTAACCCTGCGCTGGCACAACGCTACATTATATGCCAGTACGTCATTCTGTTTTAATATTACGAATAAATCAAACCTGCGTCTAGTGATTCCCCTTGTGTGTGCACTCCAGCCATGACTGTCAGACATGTCAATACAATGGCCTTAGCAGACAGGCTCCACATCATACTCGATCTCTCATTAGTATCATGTGTTACTTCTGTCTACAGCATATAACATTCATCTTACGCCGTCAACTTTGTTCATTCGTCTTGTAGTAATTAACCGTACGCACTTCAAGGGCAGACACGTTCTTGGAAGATATGTTGGTATACTTTTCTGCCGCTGTGAATGACTCGGCAAACCCCAAAATATAGAGCCTCGTCATACAACTCTGACTAACTGAACTGTGGACGTATACTTATTTTAATATCTGGTACTTGAGATTTGTTTACACGCTGCTGGAGGTTCGCCAGTGCTGACCTCCGAATAGGCGTGGATTGGTATTTGTCGAGAAGACCGATTGTGTTTGCTGACACAGGTCATGATTATAATGTCGCATTATTACAATCGCAGCACTTTTAGCCAGATAGTAAATAAGATGTGAAGAGTATGCTCCTAGTTGTTAGAGCCAGATGCTGATGTGGGTACTGGGTAATAGTCATGTGCTAGTATTACAATTGAGTTGAAGCTATGGAAGGCAAGAAGAGTTGAAAAGAGACAATTATTATTTGACACAGCAAAGCTAAAGGATCCCTACTCAGAGAAAGCTTACCAGCAGTACTTGACGAACCGCTTTTTAATAAATCAAGGCATTGGTCAAGTCAGACACACAGACAATACTAGATAAAAAGTAAAACTACAAAAGCCAAACGACGATAAAGTCACATTGATGTCAGGAACAGCTACCAAATAGACACAACTGGGCAATTAAGTAAAACAGAAGACAAAAATAGACAAGAGTGCCTTCACCACGAATCTGGCGGTCCACGCAGAACAGACACAGATGGAAAATACACTTGGAGACTATCCCCATCAAGGAAGCACAAAACAACTATGGCTCAACCAGAAATTGCAGAAAGCAGATCTGCAGATCAACATAGATCAACTATCTGCTGAAGAAGTGAGGAAAGCAGTCAGGACTATGAAGTCATGAAAACACTGAAGGTGACTGGCAGACGAGATCATATAATTACCAAAGAAAGAAGACACTATAAGCTTTACAACAAATCGATCTCTGTCATTATCTGCTAACAACGTTGTCAGCAGAGTGAGCCTATCAACAGCTCTTTACCCACTTGTGTAAAAACATGTAGGCTTTAGGAAAATTAGATAAGGGAACCAGATCTTGGTACAATGTAAGCAATCGAACACGAAAACGTCATACATTTTAAAGACATTCTACAGCTCTGTGTAGCTTGCAACGGACATGCAAGTTTGGCGTTCTTTTGTGCCGACCTTCTGTGTCATCCTACGTGAGGAGGATTAAGGAAGTAATGTGGAAACAGACTAAATGTAATTTCAAAATAATTTAATAATTATTAATTATTACTGGCGTGATATAAACACTTACAGAACATAATATACAATTTATGAAAACGGAAATGTAAATAAATGAAAAACACTTAACAAACTAGCGTAATACATCATTTATTATAATGTTTCAATGAACACCATACATTAGTGTAACAACTGTTTTACATACTATTTGTAAAAATACTATATCTATTCTAGGTTGTTCTATCACAAGTGACACCAATGGATATATTTTGGCACGTAATAGATCATGGATGATATTTTGGCACTTAATATCATGAATGACATTTTAGCATACAACCATGGTAGCTATTTTAGCACACAAAATAATTTGGCACAGAATGGTAGCACAGAGTTAATTACTAATTATATGTAACTACCCCAAGAAAGTTGTCCATACCAAGCAAAACATATAACATGTAACTGATGAACATAAATGCAAAAGTAATGAGAAAAGAAACACTGTGTTAAACGGCTGTTGATGTATTTCATTGTAAATGTATGACACATTGCCGAGGGTGCATGTTTGATGCAAATGATCATAACACACTTTATATTCGCTCACTTCACCAAAATACTTTTTTTAACCACTATTCTATATTACCAAATTGTAGACGTATATTAACAAACACAAAATAGACATAGGTCCTATAGCAGTTCCTCCTGTCAAATAGTGTTATTAGTTTCTAAATAGTGTCCAGTATGGCTAGGCATATGATATAGGGAAGAGGTATCATGACCACAATGGCCAGATGCGATATGCTATAAGACGGAGGAATCACAGTTACTATGGGCAGGCATGTGATGTCTTATGACTTGTATCATGTCAACAATTGCTATAATTCCCGCCATGGCCAGACATGTGACATGTGACCAAACTTTCAGTCTAGACTGATATTTCGTGAACATTTTCAAATTCTGCACAACGTCACCTTTGTTCTTGCAACAGCAGTAAACGGATATAATAAACACGGCTTACTTGTGCACAATAAATAGACAAAACACCAAACAAACAATGTGTAAACAACGAAACAATTGCTAACTTTTTCATGGATAATCAACTTCAGCTTTTGACAGGATATCAGTTAAGTACGCATGACAAACAGCAACACCAATTGTAAACCAACGGTGGCTGTATTTCAAGAATGTTTCTATATGTAACGCTGGTTCTGTGTTTATTTTCCCACACAGAATGATACCGATGCAACAGTCCAGAGACAGCTACAAACCAATGTGTTATTGGTGACATCCAGAGGTATTAACTCAGCATAAGTGGGTTATGCTAAGTCTGCCAATGATGATGTTATAGCAGGGGAACATTACTCTACAAGTTTCTACACACCGAATTACTGCAGAAATGATCACAAATGTACTGGTGCGCAGAACAAACACACTGTACTGCTACACTGCCAGGTATAATGATGTAGATGAATATACAGTATATAATTAAATGTATATATATATATATATATATATATATATATATATGTATATGAAATGTGTAAATGTTTCATGGCAAAATGTCATGAAGGCCAATCACGATAAATGCCACTTGCAATTTCAGACATGAAATCTACAACAGATTTCTGTCTGTGCTATCAATCATTTTCATTTTGGATAGTTTAGATATTCCAGTATCATAGGCCAGATTTAAATATACTACTGGGACAATGCACAGATGTGACATGTTCTAAACAAAATATGTTTTGTCTCATTTTGCCATGAAACTAACCCAGCAAAAGACAACAGAAGAACAAAATAACAACTTAACAGAAGAAACATGGAAACTTGCAATAAAAGTGATTTGTTCTCGGACCACCATCACCTAAATACACGACAACTCTTGGCAGCCAAGGAGAGTTTTCATCATCCACGACAGTTTACATCATCTCCAATGGCAGCCGGTGTCTGCCGCAGCAACACCCAAGTGCAGAAGAATGTTTATTTTCGTGTAACTAAGGCAACGAGCAGTTTCTTGTAGTCACCGCTGCATTCGTGTTCAAGGACATCCTCCAGTCGGTCGCCGTACAGCTCAAAGTACTTGGCTTTAATCTCGGGCAGGTCGACCTGAAGCAGGCGATTGACAGCAGTGTCAACACAGTGAAGTCTGTGTGTGTATGTGTGTGTGTGTGTGGTGTGCGTGTGTGCGTGTGTGCGTGTGTGCGTGTGTGGTGTGTGGTGTGTGTGTGTGTGTGTGTGTGTGTGTGTGGTGTGTGTGTGTGTGTGTGTGTGGTGTGTGTGTGTGTGTGTGTGTGTGTGTGTGTGTGTGTGTGTGTGTGTGTGTGTGTGTGTGTGTGTGTGTGTGTGTGTGTGTGTGTGTGTTGTGTGTCATGTGTGTGTGTGTGTGTGCGTGCGTGTGTGCATGTGTGCATGTGAGCCAGGTTAAGGCTAAGTCATGGTATCATACATACACTGCCAATAAAAACCACACTTGCGGGGGAAGGGGGAGAGGGGGGCATGAGTTTTCAAAAGTCACAAAGTGCGTGAGACATCAGGGGTGGATTGATCTCACCACAGTAGTGTTTAACATAACTTGGACGATTACTAACACTCTTTTACAATAGCTGATCGTGTTTATGTTTATTTTATTTATTTACATTTACATTTTAGCCTAGTGTTGATCTTTACAATAATGTTCGTTTATTATTTTTGTGGTGAACTAGTAATAATATGATCTTAATTATCTTATTTGGCAATTTCACATACATAATATAATGCCAGTGTTTTTATTCAAATGTACTTTATTTAGTTAAGTGTTTTTTTCTCTTACAAACTCTGTAAGCCATTCAACGTAAAGCGCTGTGAACAGCTTTGGATGTGGCACTCAACAAAATAAATATTATTATTATTAAAAAAGAACTCTAGTGAGTCAGCTTGTTAGGTAAGGTAATGTTAAAGGAAACTGTTGCCAACAATAGCAATTTTGGATTTAAAAAAAATCATCATTCCTATGCCACATATTGGTAGTAGCTTTAATTGCAACCTTTTGAGATTATCCCTAGCATAAAGTGTGTTTACGCTAAATCAGGGGTTCTAAATGAGGCAGTGGCAAACCCTAGTTGATGTATTTGTGTGTTTGTTTAATGTATTTCAAACCCGAACATGAAATATATTTGGTCAAAAGCTCCCCACTTCTATTCTCAATGTGTTCCACCCTGGACACAAGCTTCCTGCTAATAATCAACACCCCTGGATGATTCCAATATAATGAAACTGACACCCTAATATTTTCCATGAGAGAGTTGTACTGTTGAAGGCGGGGAGGTCGCTGTCCCTCAGTCTGTCTTCCAGTGCCACCTACCTCTAGGCGGGAGACAATGATGCGGATGAGGCGTGTGTCGTTTGTTCCCATCCCTGATGTTGCCTCGTGCAAGCGGACTGCATAGAACTTCACTGGATCTCGCAGCGCCATCACTGGAGAAAAATTACATATTTTATTACATCTGTATAGTTTACTAATTTTATTTACTTATGTTTTACATATATTTCCGTATTTGTATTTCACGCTTGTAATTATTTAAAATTATTCCTTGAGAGTTATTTATAATTTTTACCCTTTTCAACAATAATTTTTGTTTTTTAACCATGTATGTGTGTGTGTACAATTTTAACCAATAATTATTTTATTTATTTATAATGCACATTAGTATAAAAAGTTTATCTCAAAAGAAAACTTGTTATAAATTATACAATGTAATTAACTTCACAAATTCACAAACACTTTTAGGGCTAGTGTCCTATTGTCCTAACAAATGGACAGTATACAGTTTCAAAACACCGCAGACAATTTCTTCTACTTAGGGGACATCAGGTGACAATAGTGATCACGGCCCTCAACACAATGCTATTGTCATTTACCATTGTCACCAGCTAGGTGTCAATGGCTCATCTTTCAAGTAATTTATTCATACTAATAATTAATATATTTAACTAACTGACCCACGGATGGAGCAACAGACTATGGGCAGTAGTTAACTAATTATCACTTTTGCAGTATATTTTCTTTACGAATTAGTACAAGTGGTGCCATCTGCAGGATAGTGGTTCAACTAACAACTCTTTCAGGCAGAAGAGTGACCAAGTTAAACTAAACAGCATATTAAACATCTAAATAAATAACACTAAACAACTATGCACTGTATTTAATGATAGTTAAGGTACTAGGACACAAAGAAAAGATCATAATTACATGGAATACTGAATCAATACTTGACCCTTCCTTTAACTTAGTAAAAAATTAAAACAAATTGCACCAAAATGATCCACCATTTTGTCATATGCAAGCGTTCATATAACAGACTATGCGCAAATATTCTGATTATCTGTTGCAAGTTTCAATTATTCTTGTAATGACAATGCAGTATCAGACAGATAAATACTGAGATATACCATCAGCCTACCTAGACCTAGAAAAGCATCCTGTGTGTCCCCAGAGACAGCGTCTTTGATGACAGCGTCTATTTCCTTCTGATACATCTACAATGGAATGGGAATATTGAGTGAACTGTTAGATTGTTGTATTGCCAGAACAATAGCAATAAACCAAGAATGCACCTTTGACATGAAAAATCAAATCTAATACAAGACATTTGAAGCGCTGGTGATATAAAGACAAATAAATATAATTATAGCGGTTGCCATTAAAGGGCATCTACATTTTGAAACTATATATTCAAACACAGCAATGTATTTTCATCAAAAGATGTCATTATTATATGTGTATATGCTACATGTGTGAGTGTGTGTGAATGTGTGTGGGTGCGCGTGTGAATATGTGTGTGTATGTGTGTGTGTACAAGTGAGTGTGTTAGTGTGTGTTTGTGTGTGTGTTTGTGTGTGTATGTGTATGAGTATGTGTGTGTGTGTGAATGTGTGTGTGTACATGTGAGTGTGTTTGTGTGCGTGTGTGTGTGTGTGTGTGTGTGTGTGTGGCGCATATGCATGTGTGTGCATGTGTTTGTGTGTGTGGGTATGGTTGGGTGTAGGTCTTCCTCTACAGTGTGTTTTGTATTGGACATACATTTGTATATCATTGGTTGCAGGGCAATTATTAAAGACTATCTACAAAGAAATATTATTTGTGCTACTTGAATACGTTGCAATTTTGATTTTAACACATGCAAACAATAAACTAACAGCAGAAACAAAACATACAATTATGAAGGCATAACCTGTTAGCTTTAATTTAGAAAATATGCAATGTAGCTACAGTTTCTAGATATATTCATAGTACCTTTGAGTTACAAACGTGTTTAAAAGGTTGAATCTGACCTTCTGGTATTCTTCAAAAATGATTCTCAACTGGGCCCGATTCCTTTTAGTAGAGACTTCTATGAAGGCATCAATGTCCAAACCAGCACCGTCCTGAAGAAAGACCATTTACATACGATTACACACAAGACCAGGTAAAACAACACACACTTGTACAGAAATAATGAAACCATGATTAACACCTACCAAATATCTACATGGTTCGTTTAATTGTGTAATAAAGCAAAATAAATCAGGAAAATGTTATCTATTCAGAAAAAATACCATTCACTAAAAATCTCTCATTAAATGTTGTATTTGTAAGCAGGCAATTATTAAAAATGTGATTTTTACATAAAAAACAAAATATGGATGATAGCCACAGTTGTAAACATTTACATCCAATTTGCTTCTATTCGACCGGTAAATAATACAATATATCCATGTCAAAAACAAGGGTCGGGAGACTCCTCTAAGGCAGTAACAGTCACTATTGAGGAGCACCCCTTATAATTTTTTTAACGATATCAGACAGATCACCAAAATCAGATTCCTCCCAAAAGTATAAAATAAATGTTAACAAGTATGTAGTGTAGTCTATTGAGTTTGTCTTTAGGGCACAATTTATGTCTTGTATAAAGTTGCGTAAAGTTGAGTAAAGAGACAGAGAGTGGAGTGAACTGACTTGGTAGAGTCTCTTGGCGTCTGCCTGTGCCTTCTTCCTGTTGACCACCTCCCCCGTCTCCCGCCCTCCCTGGGCTAATTGCACCAGAAGATCCTCAAACGCCCCACTTGTGTCACCCCTCAGTGAGTCTATCAGATTTGCGTTGTACTTCTTTCTGTACTCAATCCGGATTGCTTCGATTTCCTGGTTTCAACGACACAATTTGGATTATGGTCAGAGACACCAACAAATAAGCATCTATGCCAACTTTTTACAAGGTGAACAATTACTTGTGTCACACCTTCCTGTTGCAAATGGAAAAACCCAATAATGGCAGATATTCAAAGAGCATTTGAGGGTACATTCAGAGCTGTTAAGTTGTGTTAGGAAATGTGTGAGTTTCATTTCACCAACAGGCCATCAGGTGGCAGCACCATAGTTTCTTAACATCCCACTAGCTGGCAGTACATTGATCATTCTGATTTTCCTGAATACAACATTCTTTATGATGATGATGACACTCTGCACTATATGTCCATGTATCTTAATTAATATACAATTTGCATAAGATTGATGGCATATAGCCACGTGAGATAATGAGATAGATGCTAAATTTGTCTTGTGTTAAATGCATATGACTGGGGCATTTGGCAGCTCTGTAAATTGTGGAAGAGATTACTTATGATCACACAAAGGAACAGTCACCACTAGAGGTAGGTTCTTCAATCTTGATGCAGATGTCAGTTACAAATAGATTTTTTCTTTCAGTTATGATATTTTTCTTTTAGTTATGATATTTTTCTTTCAGGGATGATATTTTTCTTTCAGTTATGATATTTTTCTTTCAGGGATGATATTTTTCTTTCAGTTACAATTTTTTTCTTTCAGGGATGATATTTTTCTTTCAGGGATTTTTTCAAGGATATTTTTCTTTCAGCGATATTTTTCTTTTAGATACTTTACCAAAGCTGATTTAAAACATGGCAGGTTGTCACTGAATACAACACACCTATTACACACACCTATCACACACACCTATCACACATACCTATCACACACACCTATCACACACACCTATCACACACACCTATCACACACACCTATCACACACACCTATCACACACACCTATCACACACACCTATACACACACACCTATCACACACACCTATCACACACACCTATCACACACACCTATCACACACACCTATCACACACACCTATCCCCACACACCTATCACACACACCTATCACACACACCTATCACAGACACCTACCACACACACCTATCACACACACCTATCCCACACACACCTATCACACACACACTAACACACACCTATCACACACACCTACACACACACACCTATCCCCACACACCTATCACACACACCTACCACACACCTATCCCCACACACCTATCACACACACCTACACACACACCTATCACACACACCTATCACACACACCTACCACACACACCTATCACACACACCTACCACACACACCTACCACACACACCTATCACACACACCTATCACACACACCTACCACACACACCTATCACACACACCTATCACACACACCTATCACACACACCTATCACACACACCTACACACACACCACAAACACACTATCACAACATATCACACACACCAACACACACACCTATCAAACACACCTATCACACACACTATCACACACACCTACACACACACCTATCACACACACCTATCACACACACCATACACACACTACACACACACCTATCACACACACCTATCACACACAACCATCACACACACC
This sequence comes from Ridgeia piscesae, assembly GCA_025642075.2. Classification (NCBI taxonomy): domain Eukaryota; kingdom Metazoa; phylum Annelida; class Polychaeta; order Sabellida; family Siboglinidae; genus Ridgeia; species Ridgeia piscesae. The sequence goes on along the minus strand of JAODUO010000015.1, from coordinate 318,070 downwards.
TATCACACACACCTACCACACACACCTATCACACACACTACACACACACCTACACAACTCACAAACACCCACACACACTATCACACACACTATCACACACACCTATTACCACACTAACACCACCTATACACTACACACATCCAAACACCTATACCACACCTATCACACAACCTACCAACACATCTATCACACACACCTAGCTTACCGAGGTAGACCTCACCTTGAGCGCTCAAATGCCAATAATCCTCTGACTCCAGCCTGTGCCATCAGACAGTGCCATACTAGCGTGTCATCAAAGCAGAATCACCCCCCAAACTTCCACTCAACCACCCACTGTCCATCAATCCTGATAAAACAAACACCAGCACACACACAGTCACACACACACAAACACACAGTCACACACACATACAAACTCACACACAAACACACACACAAAAACACACACACACACAACACACACACACACACACACACAAACACACACACACACACACACAAATACACATACACATACAGTCACATACACGCATATGCACACACACAAAACAAAAACATAAACACAAACATACAGAAGAGTTTCCCAAACTGTTTGTAAGTGAAGTTCTTGATGTAAATGTGAGCAGTTCCACTACACAACCCCTGTCCACTACACAACTCCTGTCCACTACACAACCCCTGTCCACTACACAACCCCTGTCCACTACACAACCCCTGTCCACTACACAACCCCTGTCCACTACACAACCCCTGTCCACTACACAACCCCTGTCCACTACACAACCCCTGTCCACTACACAACCCCTGTCCACTACACAACCCCTGTCCACTACACAACCCCTGTCCACTACACAACCCCTGTCCACTACACAACCCCTGTCCACTACACAACCCTGTCCACTACACAACCCCTGTCCACTACACAACCCCTGTCCACTACACAACCCCTGTCCACTACACAACCCCTGTCCACTACACAACCCCTGTCCACTACACAACCCCTGTCCACTACACAACCCCTGTCCACTACACAACCCCTGTCCCTACACAACCCCTGTCCACTTCACAACCCCTGTCCATTACACAACCCCTGTCCACTACACAACCCTGTCCACTACACAACCCCTGTCCACTACACAACCCCTGTCCACTACACACCCTGTCCACTACACAACCCTGTCCACTACACAACCCCCGTCCACTACACAACCCTGTCCACTACACAACCCCTGTCCACTACACAACCCTGTCCACTACACAACCCTGTCCACTACACAACCCTGTCCACTACACAACCCCTGTCCACTACACAACCCTGTCCACTACACAACCCTGTCCACTACACAACCCCTGTCCACTACACAACCCCTGTCCACTACACAACCCCTGTCCACTACACAACCCCTGTCCACTACACAACCCCTGTCCACTACACAACCCTGTCCACTACACAACCCCTGTCCACTACACAACCCTGTCCACTACACAACCCCTGTCCACTACACAACTCCTGTCCACTACACAACCCCTGACCACCACACAACCACTGTCCACTACACAACCCCTGTCCACTACATAACCCCTGTCCACTACACACCCCTGTCCACTACACAACTCCTGTCCACTACAAAACCCCTGTCCACCACACAACCCCTGACCACCACACAACCACTGTCCACTACACAGCCCTGTCCACTACACAACCCTGTCCACTACACAACCCTCACCTTCTTATAGGCCTTGCTGTACTTCCTCTTGAGCTGCTGTCTCTGGGCGTTGGTTCTGGACACAAGGATGTCTATGAGTGGAGCCTCATTGGTGCCCCAGCCCTGCATGGCCTCATGTATTCGCCTCACATCCTCATCCAAACGTGGGGTTTTGTCCCCCGCCTAAAACATAACTCAGCTCATTTACCACACACACACACACACATGTAACATTCCTGAGTGAAAAGGTTCATAGGACTGGATTGGTCAAATGGGTACTATCTTTACCTAATTCACAACTCATCCTACTTGAGAAGCAAAAGTAAAACATGAGGAAACTAGATGCACACATCAGCCTTCACAGATTGTGATTCAGTATAATCTCATTGGGAGGGAGCCAAATGGCAAAGTGGACAAGAGGCACAAAAGCCAAACACAAAAGATGGCATTAACTGAGAATAGGGCTGGTACTGACTTTCATACAGATATATATAATGATCTACTGAAGCACCACCCACTGAGGCTGGCAGCACCACACAGCTACGGTGTTACAGCATGACTGTAGAGGTCTCACGAAGATTGCCATCATAGCTTTATGTAGAGACCCGTCCACCCGTCGTTTGGACGGGTAAAAACGAATATGGACGGGTAGAAATATGGGACTAAAAATAAGGACAAAAAACTTTCCCAAAACCTAATATTGAAATTATGCCTTGAAAATGAGTGAAAATTGTGTCACATGTGTGTTTGTAGTCCATTTCAGGTCATCAGACACATTTAAAAGTTTGTAATCTGGCTTAACAGTTAACATCCATGTGTCCACGAAAACATGTGTGACTGGCAATAATTTTATCATGCATAAAGCCCTGATTGCCATAGTGATTGAAAAATATAAAACATTTGTATCTGATCATACTGTGCTGTAACTAATTCCTAGAAAACGAGACACAAAAGTTTCTTCTTGATAACTCAGGGTATCTACAATGCATTTGTTAGTTTGGCTTGAATTCTAAAATGAAATTTTAATAGTATAACTGTCAGTAAAGCAATTGGAATATTTGATTCCCTACTGCGTAAGAATGTTGATGGTTTTATGACACAGGTGCCTAACACTGATACTATCATGATCAAATATATGTGTAATTGTTTAGAAATTGTCAATGTACACATCTGGTCTTGCAGGTCAAAATTACTGTATGTTACAAAAAGGGTAACATTATATGATATTCTATTTTTATATTTATTGGATTATTTCTTACGTTTTTTCTGACCCTTTTCTCTTAACTGATTCAAATATTTTACATTTGTAAACACACACTTTTTACATAATTGCATATGTCACCTCTCTGCATGTACTATGAATGACTACCTGAAATAAACACATTCTTATTACATGCTCTCAGTAAACAGTTATTGTCTCACCGCTCCATACTGTGGTACCCTCCGTTTGGTCTGCAGCGCCGCCTTCTTTCCCAGGGGACTTTTCTCGGCTAGGTCGACGTCTTTCCGTGGTGACTCAGGGGGTTTCCTCATGGGCTGTTTTTTAGGTGGCCCCAGTACAAGAACCCCATTCACCCTCCTGCCCTGATCCTGGGACTGACAATAAAACAACACAATGATTGTATGCATTGTGGCACCGACATAGAGCTTAGGTCAGCTGTTTGAACTATAGGTGGTTAATGCAAAAGAAGGATCTGATCATGGTAAACGAAAGGCCTAGAAACTGAGATTAATGGCCAGTTTTGGATGGTCTGCAGTAAGGAGGGGGTGACCGGTGTGGCTGCTTTGCACAGTAGATAATTAATTAATTCTGGTGTGTGTGGTTTGGTCACCCTCACATACTGCATAAATATATATTGCAACAGTCATGCCACCTAGTGAGTGCCATATATCTTAATGAAAACGCTTACAATACATTCATCTGTACCTCTAAAAAACCCACATACATCGCTCAAACATCTTGATCTACCTTAATATATATGAATATTTTCCAAATTCCCACTTATGAATTAAAACTTATATATTGTTAGGTAGTTGGAGGGCAAAACAACATTTGTAACTGACCTTGTTTTGTCCAGCAGCCGTCTCTTTTGCAGCAATGTGTGCTATGAGTGGAGACGCCTCCCCACACTTGATCATGATGGCTTCTATCAGCTCTATACTGTACTTCCTCTTGTAGGCCCTCCTGATGGCCCGCATGTCTGTCTGTACAATGAACATAGACACAGTTAGGTCATGATGGCTTCTATCACTTCTATACTGTACTTCCTCTTGTAAGCCCTCCTGATGGCCCGCATGTCTGTCTGTACAATGAACATAGACACAGTTAGGTCATGATGGCTTCTATCACTTCTATACTGTACTTCCTCTTGTAGGCCCTCCTGATGGCCCGCATGTCTGTCTGTACAATGAACATAGACACAGTTAGGTCATGATGGCTTCTATCACCTCTATACTGTACTTCCTCTTGTAAGCCCTCCTGATGGCCCGCATGTCTGTCTGTACAATGAACATAGACACAGTTAGGTCATGATGGCTTCTATCACCTCTATACTGTACTTCCTCTTGTAGGCCCTCCTGATGGCCCGCATGTCTGTCTGTACAATGAACATAGACACAGTTAGGTCATGATGGCTTCTATCACCTCTATACTGTACTTCCTCTTGTAAGCCCTCCTGATGGCCCGCATGTCTGTCTGTACAATGAACATAGACACAGTTAGGTCATGATGGCTTCTATCACCTCTATACTCTACTTCCTCTTGTAAGCCCTCCTGATGGCCCGCATGTCTGTCTGTACAATGAACATAGACACAGGTAGGTCATGATGGCTTCTATCACCTCTATACTCTACTTCCTCTTGTAAGCCCTCCTGATGGCCCACATGTCTGTCTGTACAATGAACATAGACACAGTTAGGTCATGATGGCTTCTATCACCTCTATACTGTACTTCCTCTTGTAAGCTCTCCTGATGGCCCGCATGTCTGTGTGTACAATGAACATAGACACAGTTAGGTCATGATGGCTTCTATCACCTCTATACTGTACTTCCTCTTGTAGGCCCTCCTGATGGCCCGCATGTCTGTCTGTACAATGAACATAGACACAGTTAGGTCATGATGGCTTCTATCACCTCTATACTCTACTTCCTCTTGTAAGCCCTCCTGATGGCCCGCATGTCTGTCTGTACAATGAACATAGACACAGTTAGGTCATGATGGCTTCTATCACCTCTATACTGTACTTCCTCTTGTAGGCCCTCCTGATGGCCCGCATGTCTGTCTGTACAATGAACATAGACACAGTTAGGTCATGATGGCTTCTATCAACTCTATACTGTACTTCCTCTTGTAAGCTCTCCTGATGGCCCGCATGTCTGTCTGTACAATGAACATAGACACAGTTAGGTCATGATGGCTTCTATCAGCTCTATACTGTACTTCCTCTTGTAAGCCCTCCTGATGGCCCGCATGTCTGTCTGTACAATGAACATAGACACAGTTAGGTCATGATGGCTTCTATCAGCTCTATACTGTACTTCCTCTTGTAAGCTCTCCTGATGGCCCGCATGTCTGTCTGTACAATGAACATAGACACAGTTAGGTCATGATGGCTTCTATCAGCTCTATACTGTACTTCCTCTTGTAAGCCCTCCTGATGGCCCGCATGTCTGTCTGTACAATGAACATAGACACAGTTAGGTCATGATGGCTTCTATCAGCTCTATACTGTACTTCCTCTTGTAAGCCCTCCTGATGGCCCACATGTCTGTCTGTACAATGAACATAGACACAGTTAGGTCATGATGGCTTCTATCAGCTCTATACTGTACTTCCTCTTGTAAGCTCTCCTGATGGCCCGCATGTCTGTCTGTACAATGAACATAGACACAGTTAGGTCATGATGGCTTCTATCACCTCTATACTGTACTTCCTCTTGTAGGCCCTCCTGATGGCCCGCATGTCTGTCTGTACAATGAACATAGACACAGTTAGGTCATGATGGCTTCTATCAGCTCTATACTGTACTTCCTCTTGTAAGCCCTCCTGATGGCCAGCATGTCTGTCTGTACAATGAACATAGACACTGTTAGATATTGATGGCTCTTACAAGCACATTACAAAAACTATTCCCACAACAACAAAAAACAGTTGTCTTCATACTGCTAGTTTTTAGCAGTCATGTTTTTCTGTATCAATGTTGAATACTGCTAACATGGTAGAAATACAGAAACCTAACCTTTGCCAAAATATGAAACTGTTTCTCTCTTGTAAGATATCTAAGTTGTGGCCCAACAACTTCTTGTGCAGACGTTCTTGTCTGTAGGTGAAGACATTCTACACTGCACAGTTGGCTAGGAAATAACAGTACCTACAAAATATCCGTAGTAGACTCCACAAACACACACACACACACACACACACACACATACCTCAGACCTCGCGAGGAGAAGCTCAATGAGGTCCCTGTCATTGGGTCGCAGGTGGCTATGGATCTTCTCCGCATAAGCCCCTGGTGGCGAGTTCAGGCAGTAATCTACAACACATATGGATTTTATCTTCGATGTTCGATACGCTTCAAGTTTTGTAAGAACCAGTGATGATGCAAAGTTACACCTGTAGGTTTCCGTGTAAAACATCCAGTTATAATGTGTACCTTGACTTTTCCTACATTCTAAAATAGTTTCTATGATATCATGTAAAATATACATCCAAGACATCGACTATTCATTCTGTGTGTCTAATATTTGCCAGAAACATAGCTCAGTCTTCATCGTTATCATTTTATCGACGTTGTGGGGAGTTCTGTTGATGTGCCCCTGGTGGACACCTGGTGAAATAGAAATGACCCCAGGTGGATGTTTATGGAACTACTGAAATAGTGGTTGTGTAATGTCTAGTCTAGTGATTTTTTTTTTGTCTACACACAAGACTCACCCAGTCCACGGATTGCATCCACAAATTTGGAGGAGCATCTGTCACTTTGAGCCCCTTCTGGTAGTGACTGGCCTCCTGACAACTGTAGAAGAACAACACAGACTGCACAACTGTACAACTATCTCTGAGAATCTTGATTCGGTGCTCAGTGGAGCTTTAGAAATAATCATGTCTAAGATGATAACACAAACTCTCAAAACAATTGTACACGTGCATGGATGCCCAGGTATTTATTTCCGATGTTTGATGGGTAAATAAAAAAAATCTTATTGGGGGAAATACATTTAATCTTATTGGGCAGATTAGTTATTAAGAAACAGATTAGTAATAGAACCTGCCTAAGTTGTCTATACGTTATGCAGTGAAATCTGAAACAGTCAATAATTCACCCACCGTCTTAAAGCTGTTGAACAAAGCCCGTATTTGGGCAATACTTTCTGTTCTGAGTATCGTAAGAAACAGGCCCTCCGGATGAGTGAACCGGTCCTCTCCACCCTGAAAAATGAACAATTACAAAGATCTTTATCATCTCAAGTCCATAGCTGTGCCAGTTACCCATATATGCTGGATTATTAGCAAGTTAACAAAACTGCTTAAAACTTAGGTGACTTAGACAAACCTGAGGGTCAAGGTCAGAGATTTCAAATACAAATCTGAGTATTAAACTAAAACTAAACTTGAAAACTTAAATTGCAGCCTTGATCATCCGGGCACCATGAGGTGGCAGCACTTCTTCAACCTTTACACTGCTTAGAACAACAACACAATATAGTTGTCCAGTACTTATCTCGGCTTGATCACAATTTGGGTAGCGATGCTGATTGGCTCTCACACTAACTTAAGTAAACTCTATTAGACACAGACAATCTTTAAAAATGAATAAAAAATCACTTATATTGAAACATGTTACTCACAAAATTAATCAAAATTTAAATTTTCCATAGCTGCTTTTGTACCATATCTGCATGACTGTATTTTAATGACAGGATTACAGTGTAATTGCTAGGTGGCAGCTCTTGTATTTTGTATCAGCCTTGTCTTTCTTATACCAGAGCAGAAACGAAAGACTGGGTGAGAATAAATATTATACAACTATCGAATGGCAGCTTAAAAACTGAAGAAAATAGACTCGATACTGTGCACGACAGTTTGACTAATAACCACTTATATGTACCCGCCAAACTGTCCATGTAGCACAGTCAATGAAGAGTTGGGCAAACTAATTTCCATCCAGGAATTTCAAGTTCAATCCCATACATGTATTCAAAACTTTTCTGCCAACTGTTTTATGTTCACTTTGTTTAAGATACTTTTTACGTTGTATAACAGTATTTTTCATCATAAAACCATATATAATACATACATGAACATTCTCAAGGATAGATTCTATCTAACTAGTTTTTTCTACTCACACCACAAAGTTCTTCAGCTTCATAGTCAGCCTTGTTCTGATCCACATCCATTGACTGGGGCCGCTCAGTCTGAAGCACAACCGTGAAGACTTGTAGGGTAGGTCTGTGTGTGTGCATGCGTGCGTGTGTGTGTTTGCCTGTGTGAGTTTGTCTATGTGAGTGTGTATGAGTGAGTGTGTGTATGTGTGTGTGTGTGTGTGTGGTGAGTGGTGTGTGTGTGTGTGGTGAGTGGTGGTGAGTGGTGTTGTGTTGTGTGTGTGTGTGTGTGTGTGTGTGTGTGTGTGTGTGTGTGTGTGTGTGTTGTGTGTGTGTTTGTGTGAGTTTGTCTGTGTGAGTGTGTGTGTGTGTGATGTGATGATAATGTTATTAAATTTATGAATATGCACCATATGCACAGTTATAACCTTTACATACATTTCACCATAAACTTGTTTCCATGGACCACTTTAATTATGTAGTCATAAATTATGAGATGGTAACTATTTCTAGGCAATGCGAACATAAAGTCATAACTACACCCTCAGCATCCGCTGAAAACCAATAGAACCAGTAAATAAATAACTCCAAATAACATCATTATTTCTTTAAATGTGTCACTACTGGTCCAAGGAGGTACCAGAATAAAGATGGAGGTAACTGACCGAGGTTAAGGGGAAGATACTGTCTTGATGTCCCAAAATAAGTGCATCAATATGTAGAAAAGAATCAACATTTCAAATTGTGACTCACTGAAGTGAGGGCTTTCACTAGTTCCTGGCAGTCCTTCTCCCGCAGATTTCGTTTGATGTCGTCTTCGAATGACACAGAGAATTCTGCAAAGATTCCACCTTGTTAACTTCTCATGCACTGTGTGATATTAACATAAATAATCAATATTTAAATATTTTAAGATTTTGTTTTTATCTTCAAATGCTCTCTGAAGTTACTGGGACTCTCTCTCTCTCCCTTTCTCTCCCTTTCTCTCCCTCTCTCTCTCTCTCTCTCTCCCTCTCTCTCCCTCTCTCTCCCTCTCGCTCTCTCGCTCTCTCCCTCTCTCCCTCTCTCCCCTCTCTCCCCTGTCTTCCCTCTCTTCCCTCTCCAAGGAAAAGTCAAAATATAATTGACAACCCACACTGTCATGCCAATATTACCATTACATCAGAAAACTAACCAAAGTTTCAAATCTGCCAACAACTATTCATATCTCCAGTGGTGTCATCTCCTGGGTTAGATAGGATTACTGCTGGCAGCTAGACATGTTATTTTAGTGCTAAGACTAAAGAGTTCTCGTGTATACGAGTTGAGTTGTTTTCATTACAGGTGACAAATTCATCCACCCACCTGCTTGATATGTCTTCTGTATGGATGATATTGCATTTGAGTAGCGGGTGCACAAGATCTCTACAATCCCTGCTACATCATTTTTCTGCAAATAATAACACAATAATTTAGGCAAAAATTCCCAATCTGATCGAGATAGAACAAATATACAGCTTGTTCTTAGCCATCCTAGGTAATACTACAGTAACTTATTGTACAACAATTGTTGGAGACCAAACTCAGAGGGGCATCAAAACATAAGGGTTTTTTAATGTCAGAGTCAATAAGAATGTTCCAATTGTCAACAGATGGCTTGATACGCCAGAGAGCTATGGTTGACAAGCAAGGCTATTACAGTAATATTTTGTACCAAACTTCATTTAAAAAATTAAGATTTTTTTCAATAATTGCACCTGATCTAACACTAAGAGGAAACATATTCAAGAGTCGTTGCATCTACAGAAACAGTCCAGGTTCCAGTGGATACATGTTCTTACAGAAGTCAACAAGTGTAACTACAAGGTAGCTGGCAGGTGGAGTCCAGTGTAGTCTAGCGACAAAGTTGGATGATTTTGTTTGTTATGGTGATATAAAAAACTTAATTCCACAATTGGAGTTCTATGTTTGAAACAGGTGGCAGCACTGTCACTGAAAGCCAAGATAAAGGAGAGGGTGTATCTGTACTATCTACCCTAGTGATGTTAACATCTAACAAGCTGGAAGTTTGTGACATGCAAATGACCATGTTTTGCATGAGTTCACATTAACAGACATCATATTTGGCACATTACGAAGGTACTTGATGAAAGCATTATGTTCATATAAATGAAGTTTCAAAGAAATTTAACAACTAATTTTGCTTACTCTTTAAGGTAAGAATTCTTAGTAAGAATACATAACAAATTGGACTTTAACAAACCTAATTAATGCTGGAATAAATCAAATGTAGCGGGCGTCTCAACATTTCCTTACCTGAACGGCTGTACGCAGTGTTGTGGCGTCTGTCTTCTGTCTGTCGGTGAGAAGACACTCTATGAGAGTCTTGTAGTTGGGACCCATGGCAGCCTTCAGCTCTGTGGTGAGGTCCTGCAGGCAATGATGGGAGGGGATCAGTCTCATGTGACAACTTCCGCAGTGCAACATTTTCATCCATGTCACAGCTCAGATTTACCACTTTACATTTTTGTCTTCTTCACTGAAATGCCATTTCTGTCAGATATTTGTAATCCTGATTCTCCTAAATGTGTGGTCGTTTTCAGAAGTTATTTTACTCTCCTTATACATTGTGTTAACATATGATTTGTTTTATTCTCTGGCATCCTCTGGATCTAATGCCACCAATCGGTTCAGTTGTTCTAACTTTCTCTTTCTAATGACACGGCCTATAAATCTTACATTTACAGTTATCACTACCAGATTCTGAAAACTTACACAATTGATAAAAATAGCATGTGTACATACAATAAAAACAAATAACTGAATTCTTTAAGCAGTAGGTACACAATAGCATGGATGTTTATGTGAAAAATAGAGCTATTGTGCATAAGTATGCAATAAATAGAAACACTATGAATATACAAATAGAATTATTAATGTAAACATGTTCTAGACTTCTGGTTGTTCTAGTTGTTTCCAGCACTCAGCAGGGTTCTGTTAGCTGACTACCCGTCGTCTGTGTATATTGTGGTTACAACGTTATGATCTTATGAGGTCTCATTGAACTAGTCAGTCTTTTACAGCATGTAATATGTATACAACAAATAGCCAAATAACATATAATATATATATATATATATATATATATATATATATATATATATATATATGCAACATATATGCGTACAACAAATTAAAATATGACACGTTACACATTTACACTCTGAATGAAATACACATTTCTCCCGGCAGAGGTCCCAGGTAGAAGGGACCAAAGACTCAGTGTGTCCTCATGCATTGCGAGTTGGGCAAAATGCCCCAGTTTCAAAACAGCAACACGTAGAGTTGGTCAACTATTTATATTGGTCACTACACTGAAATGACAGTAGTCTTACTGAGAATGGTGGTCACTCACCAGGTCGTAGTGGTCATTGAACGTCTGCATGGTGAGCATTCTCTGGGAGTGGGTCCTCCGGATGAGAGCTTTTAGAATCACCTCGTCTCCTTTGGCTGCAGTGTTAGATGGATTCATACATCAATTTTAGCCATGACAAGTGCCGTGTCGACGAGGGATGCTACCATTTAAATAATAATAAATGAAAGTTCTCTATTGAAGTTTTGCATGGAAAATAATTGTCTGAAGTGTTAGTGTGTGTTTGCACAGGTAATATATTTGTTAAGATAATGTGTGTGTGTGTGTGTGTGTGTGTGTGTGTGTGTGTGTGTGTGTGTGTGTGTGTGTGTGTGTGTGTGTGTGTGTGTGTGTGTGTGTGTGTGTGTGTGTGTGTGTGTGTGTGTGTGTGTGTGTGTGTGTGTGTGTGTGTGTGTGTGTGTGTGTGTGTGTGTGTGTGTGTGTGTGTGTGTGTGTGTGTGTGTGTGTGTGTGTGTGTGTGTGTGTGTGTGTTTATGCATACATGTTAATATGTATATGGGTGAAATAAATCATAGAGCAACATTATTGTTTTGCTTGGAGTAACTGCTTTCAGTTTTATTTTAGCATGTTTATGCAGGAAATATGATATTTTAAAAGCTAATCTGTGTGTGTGTGTGTGTGTGTGTGTGTGTGTGTTTGTGTGTGTGTGTGTGTGTGTGTGTGTGTGTGTGTGTGTGTGTGTGTGTGTGTGTGTGTGTGTGTGTGTGTGTGTGTGTGTGTGTGTGTGTGTGTGTGTGTGTGTGTGTGTGTGTATGTGTGTGTATGTGTATATGTATATGTATGTGTATGTATGCATGTGTGTGTGCACATGTATGTGTGCATACATGCATAAATGTAGAAGCATGTATGAGTGAATTTAAAATTAAAACATCTTAAAGCAGAAAAGGTGCCAATGCGTCATCACTACAGTCGAACAGTTCATAGTTACATGGTTAATGAGTTAGCATGGGTTAAGTTAAATGTTAGCAGCAACTGTGGTTCTGGTGACGGTGATGCCTCCAATACGACACTTACAGATCCCATTTCATTCTGCATCAACTTGGTTAAGGTGAGGAACCTGCCTCCCAGTTAGGGCAGGCTACCGGTATATCTCAATTGTCGTCCATACGACATTCGACACCTCTAGTACACAGAACGCAAGAACGAACTTGACAATTGCAAATGACTGATAAGTTGAATGAAATAACAACAACACACAACGAACAAGGCTGAATCAGGGTAAATGCGCCAGCTGCTGGTCAGTGCCATCTGTCATGTACTTTTTCTTAACAGTTCCAGTAAACCATATAAGTATCAGTGGCGCCATGTAATGTCAAACTTAGTACCACTTCTTTAATTCTACATGTTGGTGGCGCCACCTGGTGAATAATATCAGCACCTGGGTGATGTCACTAGTCTGTCCACAATGCCACTAACTGTCCAGTAATTGGCACATTAACCCTACACCCGATCCACCAAACTTGTGTACACCACGAGGCATATTTTCAGGGGTGCACTAGTCAACTATCACTTGTGAGGATAACGCTTTTAGTCGCTAGTAAACACACAAAACAGCGTTAGTGTTAGTAGAAATGGGTTGCGTTAATGCACACAATCCAACACCAGTGCCATGAGTGAGTGAGTGAGTGAGTGAGTGAGTGAGTGAGTGAGTGAGTGAGTGAGTGAGTGAGTGAGTGAGAGTGACTTAAGTGTGTCACAACGATCAGGCTCAGTGCCACACAACACTCCAGGCTTCACCCACCTAGCTGTTTGACCGCCCTGAACAAGAGCTTAGCATCTGCGTCTGCCGTCGACTCCTAGCACGCGCAAAATACAACAGTAGACACACGCTTTGACAATAATGGACGTTTTGTGAATCAATGAAACATCACTGGGCCAGAGGTGTAAATTTCACTGCTTTGTGGATGGAAAATATAGCTGTTTCTCCACAACGTAAATCTGTTTGCAAAATGTCCCATTTTTTCATTTCTTAGATCCAATTTTTGCATTAAAATTACGTGTTGTGGTATATATGGTGGACCTAAGGCCATGACAAAATTTTCTGTTAATTATCATTTCAAAAAATTTACCACTCTCTCTACGAAGAAGTCCTGTCAATTTTTTGAGACAGCGAAATATAGTTTTACAATATATACGGTGCATGCATGACTTTCAGGTAAAATTAGGATAAATAAAAATGACAACACAGCATGATTCTTGTGCTATTTTTGGTTTAAAAAAAACCTGTGCTAGAAACGTATTCCTATATACACCTACCAGATATATACATACACAATTGCTTATAGAAATACCAACCTTTTTACTCTGTATTTTTGGCAGTTTTGGAACACTCGTACCATCCTTTCGTGGTGTGTGTTGAGACATCTGACTGCTCATGCGACTTCCCTAAACAACACAAGAATTATGTCTTGCAGGCCATGCCATATGGATTTACCGTAACAAATAAAGATTTTTGTGATCTGAGATCATAATAACGTACACATTTTCTTTTAATGATCCTTTAAAACCCATGTTATTTCACGATACATTTACCAATCCACACAAAACATCACCAACATGTGGGTGCATCTAGTTTCTATTTTGTGTTTCATTTCCTAGCACTGCCTGTTGTACTGACCATAAAACATAAGTTAATTCCACAAAAGATGCAGCTAAATACACTAATCAACTTTTAAATGAAACATGCAAAAGGTGACATACTGTAATTGGTTATATTTGTATATAATGCTACATATACCTACACAATCATTGTCAGTTGATATTTTCAAACACATTTTTTATTTAAAATCTCAAAATAATAAAAAGAAATATAGTAACTATGCTATAAAACTTGATTTAAACTTATGGATGACTGCCTACATGCGCCAATCAGTGAAAATACACATATTACATAATCATGTTATGCCATGACAGTAATTCCTTAAGATGAGGCTGACCTTTAGTTCCCTACACGGATTATGTCTAGACGTCTGTTAAAGCTCATTATTTAGCTAATCCGCCTAACAACGTACGATAAATCTGCCTACTCTTGGTGTCTGCCCAGCAGAGGCTTTGTCCTAAAGCTGCACCTTTCTCACTATTATGACAAACACAATAATTTAAATTATGATAATGCTGCTGTTTGCTAAAAAGAATGGCCATGCCTAATTAAGACAACTATTTATTTCAATATTATAATATATATATATATATATATAATATTATAATATATATATATATATATATATAATATATATATATATATATATATATATATATATAATATATATATATATATATATATATATAACATTGAAATAATAGTTTGTAATTAGACATTCTTTTAACAAACAGCAGCATTATCATAATTTAAATTATGAATATATATATATATATTATATAAATGTTTTGAAAATAATTGTGGGATATACTGATTACTTACAATCTTTGGCAACCTAAAACTTTCATCATCTTCTTCTTCAAAGTCACTTTCATAGTAAGTATCCTGCAAAAACATGCATACAATATGGTAAAATAATAGTATAATTACTGCACAGGAAACCAGAGTCTAGATATTACGTGTAGACAATCATTGTTGATTTTTTAAATGACGAATGATATCACAAAGATCTGTCACAAATTGATATTTTCCATGAATACTTAGGAACTGTTATTTACATCAGGTGAGTAGCACTGATAAGCAGGAACTTATCACAAATGACAGCCTTCCTTTCCAATTTGTGTAAGGCAACAACACATATGTATGCATTCCTAAAATAAAGCTATATATATATATATATATATATATATATATATATATATATATATATTCACTACACTACTATTTTTATCCACACTGAATGTGCTGCCATAGTTTCACTATCATAACAGAATACAAAAACTAGACATGACGCTACAGAGTTTATGTCTCACTGCTCAATGGCAATAACAAACCTGCTCAGTGCCAAATATCTTGAGGTTTTGCCTTTGCTTGTATAGTCTACTGGATGATTTAATGGCTACAATTATAAATATATTTACAAAATGAATACCTCATATTTCTGAGACCCTTTGTGTAAAGGTCCAAAGTCCTTTGTACTTGATGCCCACATGTCAAGGAAGTGCTCGTGCTTCTGAAATTCTTCTTCCTGAAATAAAACAACTTAGTGACTTTAGGCAAAGTGAACATACGCATTTTATTTGTTAAAACCAACCTTGGTTGTTGTACAGTTGTATGCAAATGTCTTAAACATGCACAGTGATAGTACTGTATTGTGTACAGTATCAGAATCACGTCAAGAACATCTAGGGAAAGAGAAGGGTAGTCAGGTACATTAGCTCAAAAGCAACTACTTCGTGACATAAATTTATGTCGATTACAAATATATATATATCAGTTGTAATTATTAAGACTTATATTATCCAGACCTGTACAAATTATTAACTGTTCTGAAAATGTATAATATTAATTGGAGCTATAACTAACAAAGAATGACATTTAAAACACAAAGAACTATCATTTGCTATTTTATACATTGTCTAGGTACTGAAGTTATGTACACTGTACTTGAAATGTACTTGATATTTTGACAAGTTTAATTGACCACGTACAAATGCTCAAAAAATCCAAATAGAAGTCAAAACACAAATGAAAAATGTACTTATATACAGATCCACATAACTAATTGTCAACTGTACTTTGTATTATACCCATATCTGGGTTAGTCTACTTGTGTATTCAATACTAATGGTGTGGCAATGCTATGAAACTACCATAACTCCAGGCATAATGGGCGCCTCATTCTATAAATAGACCATACATTTTATTTGCTCATACTGTAAATGCTAGCAGTGTGAATATGGTAAAAAAACTTCAGAATAATCTGATTAATGCTGAATACATGTGGCAAGACTTACAAATTTATCGACTTCGTAGGCCGGCCGAATAGCCTGCAGTCTGCGAGCCAGGCCCAAGTTCTCCTCGGCTATTTTATCTTGCATGTGTTCCCGCGCTAAGTGGTTCAAACTGGAAGAAACACAAACACAAAAACAGTCAGTGGAACCATTTCTTAAACAAATAATAATCATATCTAATTTTTTTTTACATACTGGCATATAATAATTTGTTTATGTAACTGTGCAGCATGTTTACCCTAAAATGGGATTTTTTATGTAGAGTTCAAAATGTCCAAATAAAACATGTGCTGTGAATGCGTAGACTCACCTCTTGGGCTCATAGTCATTCCAGTTGTCCAGGGAGCCGCGGTTGGTCATGATGGTGGACATCTTCTGGAGCAGGATCCTGTTCTCGTGGTCTATCTCTGCCTGGCGCTGCTCATCTTGCTACAACAAGACAATCACGGAGGTGTTCATATACGCCTCTTGCTACAACAAGACAATCACGGAAGTGTTCATATATGCCTCTTGCTACAACAAGACAATCACGGAAGTGTTCATATACGCCTCTTGCTACAACAAGACAATCACGGAGGTGTTCATATACGCCTCTTGCTACAACAAGACAATCACGGAGGTGTTCATATACGCCTCTTGCTACAACAAGACAATCACGGAGGTGTTCATATACGCCTCTTGCTACAACAAGACAATCACGGAGGTGTTCATATACGCCTCTTGCTACAACAAGACAATCACGGAGGTGTTCATATACGCCTCTTGCTACAACAAGACAATCACGGAAGTGTTCATATACGCCTCTTGCTACAACAAGACAATCACGGAAGTGTTCATATACGCCTCTTGCTACAACAAGACAATCACGGAAGTGTTCATATACACCTCTTGCTACAACAAGACAATCACGGAAGTGTTCATATACGCCTCTTGCTACAACAAGACAATCACGGAAGTGTTCATATACGCCTCTTGCTACAACAAGACAATCACGGAAGTGTTCATATACGCCTCTTGCTACAACAAGACAATCACGGAAGTGTTCATATACGCCTCTTGCTACAACAAGACAATCACGGAAGTGTTCATATACGCCTCTTGCTACAACAAGACAATCACGGAAGTGTTCGTACACGCCTCTTGCTACAACAAGACAGTCACGGAAGTGTTCGTACACGCCTCTTGCTACAACAAGACAGTCACGGAAGTGTTCGTACACGCCTCTTGCTACAACAAGACAGTCACGGAAGTGTTCGTACACGCCTCTTGCTACAACAAGACAGTCACGGAAGTGTTCGTACACGCCTCTTGCTACAACAAGACAGTCACGGAAGTGTTCGTACACGCCTCTTGCTACAACAAGACAGTCACGGAAGTGTTCGTACACGCCTCTTGCTACAACAAGACAGTCACGGAAGTGTTCGTACACGCCTCTTGCTACAACAAGACAGTCACGGAAGTGTTCGTACACGCCTCTTGCTACAACAAGACAGTCACGGAAGTGTTCGTACACGCCTCTTGCTACAACAAGACAGTCACGGAAGTGTTCGTACACGCCTCTTGCTACAACAAGACAGTCACGGAAGTGTTCGTACACGCCTCTTGCTACAACAAGACAGTCACGGAAGTGTTCGTACACGCCTCTTGCTACAACAAGACAGTCACGGAAGTGTTCGTACACGCCTCTTGCTACAACAAGACAGTCACGGAAGTGTTCGTACACGCCTCTTGCTACAACAAGACAGTCACGGAAGTGTTCGTACACGCCTCTTGCTACAACAAGACAGTCACGGAAGTGTTCGTACACGCCTCTTGCTACAACAAGACAGTCACGGAAGTGTTCGTACACGCCTCTTGCTACAACAAGACAGTCACGGAAGTGTTCGTACACGCCTCTTGCTACAACAAGACAGTCACGGAAGTGTTCGTACACGCCTCTTGCTACAACAAGACAGTCACGGAAGTGTTCGTACACGCCTCTTGCTACAACAAGACAGTCACGGAAGTGTTCGTACACGCCTCTTGCTACAACAAGACAGTCACGGAAGTGTTCGTACACGCCTCTTGCTACAACAAGACAGTCACGGAAGTGTTCGTACACGCCTCTTGCTACAACAAGACAGTCACGGAAGTGTTCGTACACGCCTCTTGCTACAACAAGACAGTCACGGAAGTGTTCGTACACGCCTCTTGCTACAACAAGACAGTCACGGAAGTGTTCGTACACGCCTCTTGCTACAACAAGACAGTCACGGAAGTGTTCGTACACGCCTCTTGCTACAACAAGACAGTCACGGAAGTGTTCGTACACGCCTCTTGCTACAACAAGCAGTCACGGAAGTGTTCGTACACGCCTCTTGCTACAACAAGAAAAGTCACGGAAGTGTTCGTACACGCCTCTTGCTACAACAAGACAATCACGGAAGTGTTCGTACACGCCTCTTGCTACAACAAGACAATCACGGAAGTGTTCGTACACGCCTCTTGCTACAACAAGACAATCACGGAAGTGTTCGTACACGCCTCTTGCTACAACAAGACAATCACGGAAGTGTTCGTACAGCCTCTTGCTACAACAAGACAATCACGGAAGTGTTCGTACACGCCTCTTGCTACAACAAGACAATCACGGAAGTGTTCATATACGCCTCTTGCTACAACAAGACAATCACATCACGGAGGTGTTCGTATACGCCTCTTGCTACAACAAGACAATCACGGAGGTGTTCGTACACGCCTCTTGCTACAACAAGACAATCACGGAAGTGTTCATATACACCTCTTGCTACAACAAGACAATCACGGAAGTGTTCATATACACCTTTTGCTACAACAAGACAATCATAGAAGTGTTCATATAGTCCTCTTGCTACAACAAGAGATGCAAGGCAATCATGGAATTGTTCATATACACCTCTTGCTACAACAAGACAATCATGGAAGTGTTCATATACACCTTTTGCTACAACAAGACAATCATGGAAGTCTTCATATACACCTCTTGCTATAACAAGATATACAAGACAGTCATGGAAGTGTTCATATATGCCACTTGCTACAACAAGACAATCACGGAAGTGTTCATATACACCTCTTGCTACAACAAGACAATCACTGAAGTGTTCATATACACCTCTTGCAATAACAAGAGTTACAAGACAGTCATGGAAGTGTTCATATACACCTCTTGCTACAACAAGAGTTACAAGACAGTCATGGAAGTGTTCATATATGCCACTTGCTACAACAAGATAATAATCATAAATCATGGAAAGGTTCACATACACCTCTTGCTATAAAATTTTAATATATATATATATATATATATATATATATATATATATATATATATATATATATATATATATATGTGTGATGTATATATATATATATATATATATATATATATATATATATATAATATATATATATTCATTTAGCAAACATTTGGCCACATAAATATAAACTGTCTAGGAAGAAAATATCAATATTTTTTATTTTAGATTTCATATAGACATAAATTAATAATTTAAACTGTCAAACAAAACATTACTAATATGAAGTATTAAAAAATCAACCCACATAGAAAACATGACAATTCTGACCTGTATTTTCTTCAGTCGCACCATCAGATGTGGGTAGTGCCGTGGGGCCCTGTTGTCTAGCCCTGTCTTCACAGTGTGGACCTGACAGGAGTATTTCTCGTTATAATAGCTTCGTTTTGTCACCATTTAAAAAAAAATTCCTGCTCAATCTGAGTAATATTCACAAGAATAATGATTTGTATTGTGTCACTTATACTTATTTGCCAGGTAATAATAATTTCCAAAAATATACATATCTGTCTTGGAATATAAAAACCCATCTGGATATTAAAATGGTTGCTTATTTTATAATTGTCAAGAGAAACACCTGGTACTTTAATAACGGTAATTTGGTATAGATACCCTTGGTACTGTTTATCCATTTGCCCTAGAAACATGTGACATTCTGTAGTGTTGTTCATAATGCAAAACATGAAATTAAATCTAACCGATCAAGTAACTATTTCAATAAATGTGTCATAAACAGACAACACATTGAACATAAACGCAATAAGATATTAATTGTCGTGTGATCATGGAGCTGTATGTGTCATGAATAAGAGGATTTATAAATCCATAAATGGAAAAATCATTCAGTAGTCATGACTACTACAGAGGTCTACTTAACGCTCCATTGGGCAGCCAGATCTAGGCAAGATAAATGACATGTTTTATTAACACAACAAACAAATACACTACTGTATTACTGTTTATTACTGCATTTCCAGTGCCACATGACTTGGTCTTGTGAAATACGATTGTCATAATAATGGCTCACCCGTGTAATTATTTTCCCCACAGGTATGTTTAATGTTCAGATGCACTGAGTCATTCCCAGCTAAATTGCCACCTACACTCACAAAACAGCCCCTAAGTACTAATTTGTACACACCAGGATTACCATGCCAGGAGCTATGTCCAAACTAGATTTGTTGACACAATGCAAATTGCCTGCTCAAATAAACACATACAGGCACTCTGCCAGAATAAGTGTACACAAAGGCAAATTAATTTGGGATGAATGTAAATGTGAAGCAGTGCCACAGTTTCTGCCACCCAAGGTCTGGTCGTTAAGTGGGTCTACATCAGTGTTTCCCCTGCTATACGATTAGCGAGGTTGGCCATCTCGCTGTTTTTCTAAGCCACCTCGCACAAAATATGCCAAAATTGCAACCTTGTAGCTATTTCTTGCAATAAACATGTTTAAATGCTTATACCTAGTAGATATGCATTTGCTGTCCCTCTATATAACACTAACAGGGAACAGATTAAAATATACCCTTTAGAATGCACCATTTTGAAGGGAGTTTTAAAATAGTTCTGGGTGCCCACGCCCCCAGATCCACATAACATCACATCATGCCTTCGATGCTCGCTGAGCCCTTCCTGCCACCTCGCCCATCACTTTACTCAGGGGAAACACTGTGTATGCAAATAAATATATAGTATTACATGTGTTCACAGTACTGTCAGTAATGATAAATGTAGTGTTAAAAACCACTGAAAAAAACATCATCTTGCATAAAGGTCTATTAGATGACTTAACCCAGAGAGAGATGGTGGTGGCAATGGTAGGCCTGTTCACCGAGTTCACCTCCACTGTACCAGCAGCTAGGAGCAAGTACTCGCTCCAAGCAAGTAACCATAAAACCCATGCAAAGTCTGATACATGTTCACATACTGTTGACAGTTTATTGCTTTACACGTGGCTAGGATTGAGTAAACAGTAAACACCACTAGCTACATAACAAAGGACTGGCACTGAGACAGCTAAACGAAGGACTGAAGCCTAACCTAGCTAGAGACAGAGCTCTGGCAACCATTAGGATACATTGAAGAGAGGCCACAGCAAAATGGGTAGAAATGATGTGAGTGTGTTGTGCTTTGTGGTGGTCATATGAAGTCCCTGACTCCTTGTGATCAACAAATTTAACATTCTGTTAAATTGTGGCAGCTACAGCAACCAACTGGCTATCCAGACATAAATACAAAAAGCGATGACTAAAATATTATTCAAACTAATATAGTGTAAAAGGACTGCACACAATATTGCTGTAGCTGCCACAATTTAACATCACAAAAGAAAAGGATCTATGATGTTTGCACAAACCAGGACAGAAGCAACTTTAAATGACAACTCTGTACATAGGTTGACACATATATTACTTACCAGTATAAACGTCAACAAGGAAATAATTATGAAACTGCTTAAAATGACCAACACCCGTAATCCCCTACTTACTCTACATCTTCCTGCCCTCAATCAGGGAACCAGCAGGATGTTATTTCTCTACGACTTAGACACTATTGGAGTATGTGTGTTGTGGTGGGCAAATAAAACTAACAATAGCAAATGGTTTAAACGGTGCAGGTGGATTAGGAGATGGTAGTTGGCCAACCAACAGGCAATGTACAATTAGCCATGTGAAGTTGTACTTGTACTTTCCGTGAATGATGCAGACTGCCTGAATGACCAATCGACAACTGCCAGCAATATAAACATGGATATATTTGGACTCTTTGTGGCTGATTCATGGATTACAAACAAACAGCTGGAGCGGAAAGACTGAAATATATCAATAGAACCCAACTGTAAGGACGTCTTTCAACAATTCTACATATTTGCACAGGTTGACCAACACACATGGACATGTGGGGACATGTGTAGTTGCACACATGTACCATATGAATGTATGCGTGTGTCTGGTTTGTCTATGACTACAGGACAGGTACCCCGTTGGTAGTTGTATCATACAAATGTGTGTGTCACTATTGTATGTGTCTGGTTTGTCTGCAAGACAGGTAATACCCAGATTACATGTATGAATATATCAATCGAGTGAGTGCAGGTTATAACAAATTGGGTGTAAACAATGTGTGAAGTTGAACATTAACATATTTATTAAAGAAAACAAAATCATGTTTGGCCCTAGCTGCGTGTCTGAGGTAGAAGGAGTGTTCCTCTTTTTATTTATTTATAGAATATGATATTCTTCAGAAAATTACAAATACACTGAAGGTATGCTGCCCATCAAACTGTGTTTAGTAAGCCTATAACACTTGTTTTCTGTCTGTACTCATCTAGAAATTAGAACAAGCTAATCAAGTATGGACTCCATTCTTAATGACTCGTACATTACTGCTAAGTGATATCAAATATGTTCAGCATTGAGCAACCAAATGAATGCCTAGTTTAAAAGATCTTTATTGTAATGAATGTTTATGCAAACTGAAATTACTTACTTTAAAGCATCTTGCTTGAAGCAACTGACTTAGAGAAAAAATCTGCATAGTTCACCACCAACTTATTTGAAGTGGTGTCTTACTCTTAATACCCAATGCCACAGGACAATTGTTGTCTGGCAGTCTGATTGTTGGTTGCAATTAAAGAAAATGTAAATGATCAGTCTGATGGATCCACCAAACACTTGATGTAACGATGAATTAACAATTTAATACGTAACCCCTTCAGCCAGTCACCTGCAAACCATGTCGCAAACACCATACATATGCTTCCAATAAGCCACCAACTCCTTCAGTGTGGTCTACTTGTGTTTGGGGGGAGGGCAAAAAACAAACACCAGAATGTTGTATGCAGCACTAATGAGAGAAACAACATGTGATTTTTCTATTTACAAAATGTAACAATCGCCTATTTAAACAAATCTTTTGTTGCTTCACATTTGCAAGTTCTTGCTAGGGTTGTCATCTTGCCATCAATATTTTAAAGGCTGCCATTGGAAACAAAATGTTCTACCAATAAAGACAGGTGTATGGATCTCTTAAAAAAACCATGCAATATGTCAAAAATGCTATGTCGTTTTTAAGTGATTCAAGTGATTATGCAACTTTTTATCTAACAACTTGCGATTCTTTTTTGCAAATCACTAGTAGCGATTCTTGTTGAATGTGGCTACTATTCCTCTAGTCCACTACAGTCTACACTGAAACAACTTTTCATTGTGGAATTCTCTAGTGTGATAACATATAATTCCTGTTGCTATTTTGGAATAGCTCTTTCAGAAGACTTACTGCAAAAGAGGCTTACGTAGATTGGGACGTACTATTCTACAAACTTACTTTCTTCATATGACGTCTCTGTTCTTGTTGTTCCCATTTTTTCTGCAGCAGTTTGCTGGGCGATTGAAATCCGTGCATCCGCGATGACATCTTTGCCGGTCAAACTCCAGTGGCGACAGTCATTAGCTCCTATATTGTCATGTGCAAATAAAACGGTTCTTGAAATTAATCAGTCACTGTTTCATCACTTGTGAAAGGGATCAGTTATCGCACATTTTGTTTGCACTGAATAACAGTGAATTCGACGAAGCGTTCCTAGGCCGCAGACGGCGCAGTGCCAGCGAGTACACTGTATCAAACCGACGTACAAACGATCAGCGTATGTCACACAGTATGAGGTCCAAACCGAACCATGCAAGCCCAAGTTATCAGTAACAATAAATAACCATTGACGTTGAACTGTATTGATTGCAGAGTACCAGATACAATGCTTGAGATTTGAGTTGAGTCTGTTGAGACTTGAGTGGTCCTGTTCTTCGACTAACCGCTAATGACACTATTCACAACTCACAAGTCTGTAGTGTTCACAGTTGTCGTCATTCACCGACTCGTGCGGACCCAGTGACAATCGCTATGTTATTGACCGTTGTCAATATAAACACCGTCTTGTCTTTCAGTAACAAAACACTGGGTTACTTGTCTACGTAATGCATGACCATCTGCAACAACTGACAGCGCAGTGCTTCGCACAACGAGCGTTTTAAGCAAACTATCACTGATGCCACTGAGTGCATTGGTTCCGCCAGATTGCTCCTTAGATACCGATTTGATTACAAATGGCGGCCACTAACTCGGTCTCAGCCATTCACATTGAAAGCATTCACGCGCGACCGGCCTACGCCACCAGCGCGCGGTCAATGCCATAAACAGAGACGTCAGAAGTAGAACCAGATTATGCAGATTATCGTTAATATATCGGCATGCTACTCTACCCTGGTTTTGCCGGGCAGGTCACGTACATAGTCTAAACACAGTTAGGGTATACTGGGGCCGCACAACTATTCGGATAAAACGATCCGCATTACAATGATCGCAAACTAAAACCTCCGAATGTCCTCAAATCGTTTATTTTTCCTGCGAATTACGTCTGTTTGCGTGAGTGTTATAAAACGTTACAATTTATAGTGGGGCGTATGTTCGCCTAAAAAGTCCATCCACAACTATCAGCGTCGTACTAGACACAGCATAGACTGTAGTAGCGGAATACCTTGCTATAAAATAGTCCTGATGACGCACACCAAATGAACACATTGACTATCACAAATCATTTATTCTACCTCCGAATTATATATATTTCTCTCTCTGTACGCTTGTCACAAGGCGAACGTGGTTTTCGGATAAACGAGCCGCATTACGAACCAAAATAAAATTTTGAGTCCTGAGACGTTTATTATTCCTGCAAAGTCGTTTCCGTAAATGCTTTTAAAAGAACGACCTCCTTTAAAGTGAAAGGTTAGCATTTAAAAGTTCTTTATGGGGCGCATTTCCCAAAAATCCCCAGGACTTGGCTCAAAAAGCGGCTTTACAACCCTTTATTTCCGATGGCCCAAAAAAAAATTAATTCCAAAAATTTTAGAAAAAACCCCGTATCAACTTATCTGGGAAGCATCCAGCCACACTGCAATTAATGCGCGAAGGCTGTTTGTACAAATATCCACCACTGTCTATAGCCAGGTACTCATTCATACAAGCAATGTATACAGTGGAGAAAAACCTTGCCCAAGGTTTTGCACGGCAGCGCAGGATTCGAACCTGGCTTCTCTTTGTCGAGAGTCCGTTACAACCATTAAGCCATCAGATGTAAGACCACAATAAGGTGCTCATCCGCCATTCCCCGTGCGACCAAAGACTACCATTTAAAAGCAGCATTATGCAGGTTGTCTGAATTTCTGTGAGCACATATGTAGTGTGGAGTGATTAGAAATGATGTTTTCGTGCAGCGTGGCATCAGAGCTGTCAAATTACGACAGCTGTCAGTCGGTGCGTATTAATACAGTTGTCATTTTGCTTGGTGATGTAATCAGGGGCAATCCGTGGGTGGTTCAAGCAGAAATGGATGGGTGTAAGGTTTGAAAGAAGTTTGTGGGAGCCTGAGGTATTAAAAGTTCACGAATTTTTCACAGAACTTCTGTCTATGGAGGGTAAATATGCTGTGAAATTGTCAATACCAGAGCTGATCAAGATTAGTAGGAAATGAAGGAAACGTTATAATGGTCGCCTATGGAAAATGCAAATGTGGTCTGACTCCATCAATTCCATAGCACAACATGTTTATAACCAATGTCACGTGCTTTGTATGGGAAGCATTTCTTCCCGTGCAAAACTTGATAACAATATTAAGGGATTTCAGCCAGTTCCATTAGCGCCCCAGCGTCTTGTGCTGAATGCATTACAGTGGGTCCTCATTGTGCTATTCGTGGTTTACCCCTATGGCACCTCGCGGGGAACTGACTGTCCCCTAATAAACAAGCCTCTTTACCTAGTGAGAATGTTGTATGAAGATCAATCGCAAATTATAGCAACCAATTAGCAAATCGATCGCTCGCTGTATTAATTGTAGTGACCTCTAGCGACCAACATTGAAGTTAAACAAACTTCCCGAAACTGAGCTTATCGGTCGGTCTCGAATCTTGATTTAAATGGTGTTACGGCGGGTGAATTTTACATAATATTACCTTTATCCACGTGAACTTTCGACAAGCTCTGAGCCTGCTGTTGTTGTTGTCGTTGTAAATGTTATCTTTCGAACCGCGCCATCTGGTGTAGGCCTATCCGGTGGATGGCGCTACCGCTAACGAGAAGGTGACATCGAGGAAACCCAGGGCTAGAGTTACCCTTCGGCAAACGGACGTGACGCATGACGCATTCTTGTGACGTCACGTTTAAAAAAGATTTCAATGTACACAGATTTCTACCCAACGGCACAAGCTACAAGTCAAGTAGCACGTAGCGAATGAAAACTAAATTTTGGTTTATTACAAACCCAACAATTGTGCGTGCTTGCGCGCGTATGTGTGTTTGTGTATGGAATTATATGTGTGTACACGTGTATGTGTACATGTGTGTATATACGCGTGTGTGTACACTTGCGTGTACACGTGTGTAGGTATGTACATGTACACATACGTATATGCAGGCATGTACACGCGCGTACGTGCGTGTGTGCGCGCGTGCGCGTATGTGTACATATGTGTGTGCATGTATATGTACACGCGTGTGTACATATATGTACAACCATGAAAACGAACGTGCTAATAGACAAATATGTGTGATATATATTTACGTAAACAATTGTACTGGCTGGTGTGTGTGTGTGTGTGTGTGTGTGTGTGTGTGTGTGTGTGTGTGTGTGTGTGTGTGTGTGTGTGTGTGTGTGTGTGTGTGTGTGTGTGTTTGTGTGTGTGTGTGTGTGTTTGTGATATATATATATATATATATATATATATATATATATATATATATATATCTGGAAGTGTGGATATAACACGCAAACTATGCACAGAATAACTTATATAATTAAAAGAGGTTTACTCCGAGAAGATTTGTAAATGCTACCAAACAGTTGGCACACATGTGTGGATTTACTGATCGTCGTAAACGTATACCTATTCCCAGTTTGGCGACTATATAAGCTACATCGACTAGTCGCTGTTAGCTGCGATCAGTAGACCGCGTAATTACATGTAAATTAGGCTTTATGAAACCGGCTAAGTAAGAAGAGCATGTAGTAACGCCTGATGACACCAATATTTCTATTAAAATGGCACTGTTCATACATTTTGAATGTTGCGTCTTCTATATGTTTTTTTAGTAACCTACTGGCGTAATATTCTTAATGTTTGCTTCAAATGGTTAGGTTTCGTAGATCTGTAATAAGCGTGGATTATTACAACCGAACGTTTGCATGTTGGAGGGGGGAGTCACTCACTGCATGTATCTCATGGGAAACTAAGTGCAACGGTTTGTATTATCGATAAATAGTGGCATAAATATCACAAACAATATTTCATGAACACAATTATGTCGGCCGTCATTGAGAATTTTTCGCCGCCACGTAAACAATTAGGCCTATCAACTGGCACTGGTCGACCGTTTTAAAATTACCCACAGCAAATTTAATTAGTTAAAATGTTCACCAAGTTGGAAGAATACAATGTTCAAACAAGATTTCTTATTTCACAATTAATATTATTTTTTACTGATATCAACGTTTCGACCACCATCGGTAGTCTTCACCAGGAAGAGTATTATCTTCACTGCTCGCCACATGCGAGTAAAAAGAATTATGCAATAAGAAACCTTGTTTGAGTAAATTTACTATTCGGTGGAGCCCGAATCTTATCCTCGACCCCCACAAGTAACAAGCTCACTAAAAAATACCAATACTAATAACCGTATCTAGATCTATATTAATCCTATATAAATAATATACCGTATAACTGACACAATGCTGACACCAACTGGACAAAATGATGGTCTAATGTTGGCACAGTATTTTATTGCATTCCATATGTAACGCTGCATACCTCTACTACTTACTCAGCTGACTACAATTGTAGCAGGGTTTGCAAGGTCTCTTTCGCAACAGCAATCTACTTTCTAATTCTAGCATAGATTTCTAGGAAGATCTTCCCGGATACTTCGAATGTAATCCACTAGTTGGCGCCACCAACTCCAGTGGCGCCACCAATAGTAAGACACCAAGACTAAATAAAAATCAATACGCTCAAACGTACACCGCTCGCTGTTATTATAGTCGTGGGGCGGAAAGAAATCACTCCATTGTAGTATGAATAGCATGTAAATACTGTGCGGAAGAGGCATATGCTATATAAAAGGTCGGCTGACTAGGAGAGGAGCAGACGACGAGAAAGGGAAAACATATTGGAAACGGCGTCTGTTACTGTTAGTGTTACCAGCGGTGGAGCGTGACGAAGCATGCGGAGCCTGAGACTGAGTCAGTGACTGTGAGTGCGCCGGCCCAGTGCTAGGCAGCGGCAGTGTCAGTGTGACACTGTCATTGTCAAGATACATCATAACACACAATGCTCACCCACCCACCCGTGGGTTAATTTGTTCGACCGGGTCACGGCGACCCATTCATGGCCGCACTGCGAAGTTACCTATTCCTGAGCTTGACGTAATTCCAGTGAGTTACCCGGCGTTTGCCCTCCTTGGCCTTGCCGTGGACGTGGAGTTATCGTCATCGAGTTCGGTACCCACGCCGCAGCCAGGTATATCGCGGCCCGTACAGATTATAATGTAGGTTACATGTCTGTGATAGCATCTCAATCGATTGTAAGACCGTGACACTGACCAGTTTAATGACAGTGGTAGCGTACAGTACTCAACTGTATGGGTGATCATGAATGGTACGCCTACCTTTAACTTTTACTATTGCTGACATCATATCTACACGCGTATACACACACACACACACACACACACACACACACACACACACACACACACACACACACACACACACACACACACACACACACACACACACACACACACACACACACACACACACACACACACACACACACACACACACACACACACACACACACACACACACACACACACACACAGCATTTTCGTGTACTGGGCTACTAAACTAGATGTAGGCATGGAATGTAAGTTTTACGAACAGCCAAAAGGGTGAGAGTTATATGGTCACCAAACAATGCGTACTCTGACCTGAAGGGACTGGCCGTCATTGCATCAGCCCTGTTGGATGGGCTAACTGGTTATATTGCTAGTTATTTTACAAATTTGGGTTTTAAGTAATTGTTAATCATTTGGTACACTGAAGAGATTAAATTATTCATGCAGGATCAAGTCAAAAAGTACCCAAGTGTACTAATAAAGTACTCTCTAAAACTGAATATATCGAGCCTGAGTACCGGGGCTTGGGGTATGGGTACATTGCCAATAAAGTACTGAGAGTCTGCATGAGTACTTTGAATACAGGCCAGGTTGGCCTTTGATGTTCGCAACATCTAATGTTTGCACACTACAAGTGATTGATTAATGTAAGGTGATCAAGGAAATATAATATTTCTGCCACCAGTGAAAAATGCTACTGTGACCTCGCTGTGGTGTGAATCGGCTGTAAACAGTGATAGCGGCATGCTAAGTGGTTCTGCAGATGTGTGAAGCCAGCCCAGATAAAAAAAACCACTAGATTTGTGTAGTCTTGAAATGCTGCAAATGAGTGACAACATCCGCGATGTGTGATTGGAGACAGCAGGGAACAGAAGCCAGTCTGTAATGTGGGCTAAATAATTCATAACAGGTCCTTTTACATAACACTTAGATGTTTATGTAAACTTCAATGGAGTTGGATATGCCTTGAATAATCATCTAGCTACAAAATTAATTAATTAATGATCTATAAATAGAGGAGTGTTGATTTCTTTGGGGAGTTACTATTAGAGGCTGTCCAACCAGAAGATTGTGGCTTAATTGCACAGTCTCTGATTAGTGGAACCTTCGTAACATTTGATATGGCTTCTGTGACATTTGTCACAGTGTGCCCCTTGGGACACTGTCTCACCAGTGTTGGAATACTGGGACTAGCAGATCTGCCAAAATAGGTTAAAACCCTCATTAATACAGGCAGTGTAGGATTTTAGTTTGCCATCTTGTGTTTGCTGCTTTTCATTATTTGCAGTTGGTCTACATATACTCATTGTCTTTGTCATTGTGTTTCATGAAATAAAATATTAATTTCTAGTAAATAAGTTTGCTACTGTCCTTTCACAAAATGCTGCATATTAGAAATCTTGAATGTACATTGTACAGTAACATGGTACTTAAGTTCTACTGTTAGTATCAATGATATTTTATCCTGACACGTTTGACACTGTTTTTCACCTGTTTTATGATGTGCTATAATAACTGTTATACTCTGACTGATGTAATATGCACTCTTGTTCAACTGGGTTCCTGCCAAAAACACTGAGACATTGTTTGTTTCTCCACAGTGTAGTGTGACAAAACAAGATCCTTATAACATTTAGCCCCCATTCAGTAATATTGAATGACAGGTCTTATTTTCTTATGTATTTTCTGCAACAGATGTTGATAAATTTAGCTTAGAGAGCCAACTTTCACTCGGCTGTCAGAAGTGATTTAATGGTTACAGGCGTATTTCCTGAACACTTTTTGGTGGCGAAATTTATGGAATTTCCCTTCCGGATACAATGTCTGTCTTGAGCTGCTGCATAGAGTCTGAGGCAATGTTTCATGAGAAGCGTTGCTTGCTTGACAAGGTTGTCATCTAGACACCTGATACCGTCTGTAAGCCTGCACTGTGAGATAACACAAACTGCCTGCCCTGTTACTTGCTGAAAGTATTGCACACCACAGATATGGCTATCTCAAGTGTGCCGGGAGATGGAGTATTTAACAAGCTGCTTCCATTTACAGCTGATGCCTTGGATGCATGGCCTGCTGGATGTGGATGCTTCGACTGCATGTGAATACTGACCATCGCTACAGGCATGCCGTACAGAGCTCTCCGTCGACTCGGATGTCATCGTGACTTACGAGTTGTCTTTGTGTTGGTTCTGTGCATCGGTGCAATGTTGTTCCTGTCCAACATATACCAGCTGCACATGATGCAGGGACAGTGCATCTGTAAGCTGCAACAACCAGCTACCACGGAGAGTTCACAGCAGCCCATCGTGTGTATACATGCCTTGAATGTAAGTATGTTCAGAATAGTTTAACAGGATTTAATAAGTTTGCCAGAAAATTGCCACTGAGATATTAATTATAGACAGCAGGTCATGGACAGAAGCCCTTTGGCTTATCGAGAGGCTGAACTACCTATCTAAATGTATCCCACCTTTTGGAGGTATATGCCGATTTTATTTTTAAACATAAATATAACGCTACTGACACCCATAATCTGATCCATTCGTGTACTGTTCTTTGTGAAAATAAGAACTTTGTAATATCTAGTCTACACTGCTCATTTGCTAATTTATGTGTATATAGCTTCATGTCCTCTAGTCCTTCTATCTTCCTTAACCGAGAAAAAACAACATTTCTATCAATATTGCATAACCATTCAATATTTTAAACACTTATA
Source organism: Ridgeia piscesae (assembly GCA_025642075.2). NCBI lineage: Eukaryota > Metazoa > Annelida > Polychaeta > Sabellida > Siboglinidae > Ridgeia > Ridgeia piscesae. The sequence continues at coordinate 285,962 of JAODUO010000015.1, read as the reverse complement.
TCTGATCTCCTCTCAATCTCATGGTCTCTAGTTTTGATAAATCCAGCATAGGTGAAGGATACAATTAGTCAAGTTATACATTAATTGTGGTTACATATTTTTGAATTTCTTTCCTTTTTCAATGTCGCTATGATAACTGTGTAGATTTTGGTGTCTAAAAGTAGGTAAATTATCAGCTGTATGAAAACATACAAGATACAAAGTAATTATTCTATGCTTCTGAAAACATATAAAGTTGTGTACCACTATTGGTGTAATAATCATAGGCCCAGTTGGCAGTAAGCTTGACATTATTTTGTAATTCTAAGCATTCAATAATTATTTCAAAGTAAATTATTTTTTTCTAAATTGGACCCGGTACATTTTCTATTGCTACCGAGCACATGCAGAATTGTATTTACTGGGTTGCTGCAAAAACTGCCATTAAAACAACCACATTCAGATTAAAATGTGGGCTGCAGTCTGAGGAACTATTACTTGTTTGCATGGCCATATTGTAACTGAATCAACAACAATGCAGCTACCGTATTATTATCTGTTAAGTCCTAGCTGGTACATATGATGACACTGTACTTTATCAGTTGCAGATGGGCTATTTGAAACTTGTCTTCAAGGTCTTGTCTCAGTTGATATATATTAATACACCACGTATTGCTCAATGCACAGTTACAGACAGACAGGCTATTTGTAGCACGCATTCTCATGATTCTCAAGACACTGTATTGCATCAGACAGAGAGTTACAGACAGGTTACTTGAAGCGTGCATACTAAGACACTGTATTGCGTTAGTTACAGACAGGCTACTTGAAGCGTGCGTACTAAGACACTGTATTGCATCAGTTACAGACAGGCTACTTGAAGTGTGTGTACTAAGACACTGTATTGCATCAGTTACAGACAGGCTACTTGAAGTGTGTGTACTAAGACGCTGTATTGCATTAGTTACAGACAGGTTACTTGAAGCGTGCATACTAAGACACCGTATTGCGTTAGTTACAGACAGGCTACTTGAAGTTTGTGTACTAAGACGCCGTATTGCGTTAGTTACAGACAGGTTACTTGAAGCGTGCATACTAAGACACCGTATTGCGTTAGTTACAGACAGGCTACTTGAAGCGTGTGTACTAAGACACTGTATTGCGTCAGTTACAGACAGGCTACTTGAAGCGTGTGTACTAAGACACCGTATTCGTCAGTTACAGACAGGCTACTTGAAGCGTGTGTACTAAGACGCTGTATTGCGTCAGTTACAGACAGGCTACTTGAAGCGTGTGTACTAAGACACCGTATTGCGTTAGTTACAGACAGGCTACTTGAAGCGTGTGTACTAAGACGCCGTATTGCGTTAGTTACAGACAGGCTACTTGAAGCGTGTGTACTAAGACGCTGTATTGCGTTAGTTACAGACAGGCTACTTGAAGCGTGTGTACTAAGACACCGTATTGCGTCAGTTACAGACAGGCTACTTGAAGCGTGTGTACTAAGACGCTGTATTGCATTAGTTACAGACAGGCTACTTGAAGCGTGTGTACTAAGACGCTGTATTGCGTTAGTTACAGACAGGCTACTTGAAGCGTGTGTACTCAGACGCTGTATTGCGTTAGTTACAGACAGGCTACTTGAAGCGTGTGTACTCAGACGCTGTATTGCGTCAGTTACAGACAGGCTACTTGAAGCGTGTGTACTCAGACGCTGTATTGCGTCAGTTACAGACAGGCTACTTGAAGCGTGTGTACTAAGATGCTGTATTGCGTTAGTTACAGACAGGCTACTTGAAGCGTGTGTACTAAGACGCTGTATTGCGTTAGTTACAGACAGGCTACTTGAAGCGTGTGTACTAAGACGCTGTATTGCGTTAGTTACAGACAGGCTACTTGAAGCGTGTGTACTAAGACGCTGTATTGCGTTAGTTACAGACAGGCTACTTGAAGCGTGTGTACTAAGACGCTGTATTGCGTCAGTTACAGACAGGCTACTTGAAGCGTGTGTACTAAGACACCGTATTGCGTTAGTTACAGACAGGCTACTTGAAGCGTGTGTACTCAGACGCTGTATTGCGTTAGTTACAGACAGGCTACTTGAAGCGTGTGTACTAAGACACTGTATTGCATCAGTTACAGACAGGCTACTTGAAGTGTGTGTAATGTGTACTGTGTACTAAGACACCGTATTGCGTCAGTTACAGATAGGCTATTTGAAGTGTGTGTAATGTGTACTGTGTACTAAGACACTGTATTGCATCAGTTACAGACAGGCTACTTGAAGTGTGTGTACTAAGACACTGTATTGCGTCAGTTACAGACAGGCTACTTGAAGTGTGTGTACTAAGACACTGTATTGCGTCAGTTACAGACAGGCTATTTGAAGTGTGTGTAATGTGTACTGTGTACTAAGACACTGTATTGCATCAGTTACAGACAGGCTACTTGAAGTGTGTGTACTAAGACACTGTATTGCGTCAGTTACAGACAGGCTACTTGAAGTGTGTGTACTAAGACACTGTATTGCGTCAGTTACAGACAGGCTACTTGAAGCGTGTGTACTAAGACACCGTATTGCGTCAGTTACAGACAGGCTACTTGAAGTGTGCGTACTAAGACACTGTATTGCATCAGTTACAGACAGGCTACTTGAAGCGTGTGTAATGTGTACTATGTACTAAGACACCGTATTGCATCAGTTACAGACAGGCTACTTTAAGCGTGTGTAATGTGTACTATGTACTAAGACACCATATTGCATCAGTTACAGACAGGCTACTTGAAGCGTGTGTAATGTGTACTATGTACTAAGACACCGTATTGCGTCAGTTACAGACAGGCTTCTTGAAGTGTGCATACTAAGACACTGTATTGCATCAGTTACAGACAGGCTACTTGAAGCATGTGTAATGTGTACTGTGTACTAAGACACTGTATTGCGTCAGTTACAGACAGGCTACTTGAAGCGTGTGTAATGTGTACTGTGTACTAAGACACTGTGTTGCGTCAGTTGCAGACAGGCTACTTGAAACACGTCACCAATGTCTTCTCTCGCATTGGATACAAACGGGGCTCTCCCAATGACAGCTGGGATGTTTTGTGGGTGCACGCGTACCCATTCGTAGACAAACAACTCCAACTGTTCAATCTAAAATGGCACCAGAAGGTAAACCTATACTGTGATTGTCCCTAAAAAATAATCGCAATTTCTTGTTCTTATAAAGAGTAGTCTCATATACGGTACTTTCATAGTCCAAAAGCCCCATTTCTTAATCATTGTGTGGTTGATTTCCCCAACCTTCGCTGTTAGCTTATTTATTATTTCTAGAAGTACGTAGGCTATGACTTGTCTTGTATATCTTGTAGTACAGATTTTAATGTTTGGATTAATAAGAAACTCTGATATGTACAGACATGTATTTACAGCAACCTAGCTATGGTTTTGAGTCAATGAGTCCACTACAGGAACAATCTCCCAGATAAATAAACATATAATCTTACACATCAACCAGTAGTTTTTATTAAAAAAACATACATTGGTATATCTAATTAATTTCCTCTGTTCATACATATTGCCTTTTTCTGGAAAAAACAAGCTAATGGTGTAGAGACTTTACCAAGCGGAGTGTGTTTTTATTGCATTCCACTGTTTGTGTGTGTGTGTTGTGTGTTTGTGTTTGTGTTTGTGTTTGTGTTTGTGTTTGTGTTTGTGTTTGTGTTTGTGTTTGTGTTTGTGTTTGTGTTTGTGTGTGTGTGTGTTTGTGTTTGTGTTTGTGTGTGTCTGCATGCGTGTGTGCATGTGTGTGTGTGTGTTTGTGTGCGTGCGTGCATGTGTGCGTGTGTTTGTATGTGCGTGCGTGCGTGCACGCGTGCGTGCATGTGTGTGTGTGTGTGTGTGTGTTTGTGTGTGTGTTTGTGTGTGTTTTGTTTGTGTTGTGTTTGTGTGTTTTTGTGTGTGTGTGTGTGTTGTGTGTGTGTGTGTGTGTGTGTGTGTGCGTGCGTGCGTGCGTGTGTGTGTTTGTGTGTGTGTTTGTGTGTGTTTGTGTGTGTTTGTGTGTTTTGTGTGTGTGTGTTTGTGTTTTTGTGTGTGTGTGTGTGCGTGTGTGTGTGTCTGTGTGCGTGCGTGCGTGGGTTTGTGTGTGCATGCGTGCATGCGTGCGTGCGTGTGTGTGTACTGACCACTAAGCGGTGGCTGTCTGTTTAGGTGAACCACTTCCCTGGCGGTGGCTACGTCACAAGGAAAGCCAGTCTGGCCATGGCTGATCTTAGTTTCATTCCTAGGTCGTTTAAGATACCAGAGAAAAAGGATGCATTACTGAACTATGTGAGTACGTTTCCATATGGAACACTTCAGACAACACATGTGTAAAATGTAACAGGTTGAATAAGATTACTTTCATATTGTGGTCTGATTTGCTCATATATTTGCCTCAAGGTCATACGCAAAATTAATACATGGAAGATGACAGCAGCAATGAGGACTTTTCCTTGAGGCTAAATAATGCCACTCAGCAATTATTCAAATGAATAAACGCCATTCATGATCTGTGAATATGATTTTATGGACTTCCTGTTTACCTGTGTTATGCTTCAGTATAGTAATATATACTTGGGGCTACACACTTTTATTGAAGCATCGAAAAGTTTAAACTAAATTGTCACATTAATTTAAATATTTATTCATTGGCACATTTACTCATATTGACACAACCTTTAAGAAATAGTTACTATCTATTTGTTAAGTACGTTATAAAAGTGATTAATTTGCTCAGATTGATGAGATTTTTCATATCATTACAGATAAAAATACACCCTGATCAGAAATGGGTACAAAAAAGCAATAACCACAGAGGTGTACGTATCAAAACCTCGGAAGGTAAGAGTTCAAACCAGCTGTGTATTACTTATTATTGCAGCTTAAGTGATGCTTGGATGAAACATTGATTATAAAGGCAAATGAAGCACTTAAATAACCAAAACTGACACATAAGAATACACTATTTGCAGCACATGTCATCATGATTTACTTAAGCACAATACCTAGGTGTAATCTTAAACAATTTCGAACCTAGCCATTATATGTATTGGCACTGGACAATGGCAGTGTGCTCTGCGAGGCTTCAGAACGAAGTAGGTTTGAATCAAGCCATTTCAGGCCCTGCTGCATAAACAAGTTCGGTAGGTGATGCAGCGAATGCTCACATGAACAAAAACAAGAACTTGCATGCACTGCATGTCTACTGGATGCATGATAAGTGCTAGGAAGCAACTTTTCACATACTTCCTAAGGACGATTACCTAATAAAAAGCATGATAAATATGACGACCGTTTCAGCTTTGCCTTTGACTTTGGAGATCACAGCCGTGGTGTGATATGCTGCTAAAAAGAGGGTGTTTATTTATTAGGACATGCACAGTTAATAGAACAAATATGTTACAATATGTTTGTTTACTTATGAATAGTAAGTACAGGTATATTTTGCATTACCACTTATAGACACTTGCTAAAACAAACATATAGCACTTAGCCCTCAGGCTGGTTGGTGGTGACACAAACACCTGTTTGCTTTCAGAGTTGAATCTCACCAATCCTAATACATTTGTCCAAGAGTATATTGGCAACCCTTACCTCATTGATGGCCGGTAGGTAGAGCCGCATGAGTGTGCATTTACTTGATAAATCAAACTGCTAACAGAAGATATAAAGCTGTCTTTTTAAATGATGTACTGTTGTAGCCATTATTAAGTGTTTAATCATGAGAAGAAGTGTGATGTGAAATTTGTTCAGCATGTGCAATGTTCTGTACTTATTTCACTGAGATGTTGAGCTCATAAGCTCATATAACATCACTGTGAAGGAGTGAAGATCAGACTTATGAATTCATACGAATGTTAGCAAACTGGTGGTCAGCAGGATTTTTAACTTTTCTTTTGTAACATTTAAGTGGTCCATATAAAATGTAAGCATGTTTTGCATTGTCAGTTTTGGTAATATGAATTAATAGTGTATTTGCTGAAAAGATGGCAGTAATTCAGTAGTCACTGTTTGTAGTAGTCATTCCAACTGAAAAGATGGTAGTGTTTTCTCCATATGAATGGTAGGTGTTGTTGAAGGTGTCACATACGACCGTACAAGATTAAGAGACTAACAACTGAATGTGTACAGTGCCACACATTGCTGGCAGGTTTGACGTGGGTTAAGATGAAGCAGTATTTTTCAGGATGTTTGACATTGGCTTGTACGTGACTTTGACGTCGATTGACCCACTGCGCGTGTATGTACATGAGGCAGAGTGGCTGCTCAGGTAATGAAACCAGTGCCCCTGATGATGTGTTTTATTCAAATTACAGATGTTTTGTTTTGCATAATGTTATCACAATACATTACTGTAAAACCCTGCTTAATGACTATACCTTTAAATGCAATATCTGTTTTATTTTCCTATAATAATGATATTAAATTGATTCCTGACAATTCAGAATTGGTCAGTGCATCAAAGGACCTATTACCTAGCAATACTATCCATCAATTCGGCAAATGGATGTGAACCATATGCAGCAGTCAGACATTCCAATGTATTTGTAAGTTGTAACAAGACGACGAACAAAATAGTTTATAATGAGAACTGAGAACTACCATGGGAATGACTGAGTTAGCAGAAGTTGTTTTGCGGTTGTAATATAATGTAACACACATATGTGTAAATATTTTAGTAGGCAAAGCTTGGCAGACATCTCATGTATAGCTATGAATATAACATGGCAGGCAGTGACACACTGGATCTGTTGAGTAAGGGATCATCTTAGAATGTCTGATGTCAGACCAAATTACTTTCCTCTCGGCTCAGCCTCCCACCCCACCCTTCACATAAAAACATAATGGTAACAATTAACATATATCAATAGTGTCAGTCCACAGCGAAATATTATTGATGTCTGACACCAGATGAAGCTGCCACTGACCCCTCCCCCAAACAAAAATAATTTCATGTGAAACAGACATCAACATTCTGAGATGACCCCTAAGACTCACTTCAGAATGAATATTTTTAAATCTTTTATTGGACATCAACATTTTGACTTGGTTCATCTACGACTAATTCGCAATTTAAATTCCACTGTATTACTGTTTGCAAGATTAGATTGCTTGTTGCACCAGCTGATGCACGGTGCATATTATTTGTAGGTTTTGCCCACATGAGTATTACCCGTTTGACCCCCAAGATATTTTGAAGTACGTCATAACGGACAACTACTTACCAGTCTGGAAGGTGAGAAACATATGTTGGATTCCCCAAAGACCAACTCTAACTATTTCTTAGTTTGTTATCATCCTTGATGGATCCCTGAAGATGTTACTTTGAACTCTGCCCCACACGGTTGTCACATCAGGCAATCAGGGTGTAGATTCATGATTGGTTAAGAACATTCTATAGGCTATGATGATTGCAGCGTTTTTAATAACCAAACAGCATTTGTACAGACAAAATTATATTAATTAATTTAATTTAAAGTGCGCCTCATTAAACCACGGAGTTCTATGCATATAAGTCCGTGATTAAACCAACCTACAGATAAACTGCTGTGGAATTGCTGACTTGGCAAAGGTATCCCATGGTGACTGACAAATTATATGAATTTTCATCCATTAAAAATCGCATTGTGTATTTGATGTAAACCTAAGCTTGTTTCCTTTACCTCAAATAAACAGAGCAAAGGCTGTATGGTATTATTTGAAATGAATTAAAACATAGCACATTGTATCCTCCCAGTATGAAATAGTAAAACATTAAGTTCTACTATTAATATATAATATATATATATATATATATATATATATATATATATATATATATATATATATATTAAATATATAATATATATATTATATATATATATATAGTATATAATAATATATATTATTATATATATACATGTATATATATATATTACATCCTTATTACTGATATTTTAATATATATATATATATATATATATATATATATATATATATATATCATATATATATATATATATAATATATATATATATATATATATATATTGTGTTCTAGTTCTATAAGTAGTTAAGTTGTTCTGCAAAATATTAGTTGTGAAAGTAAATTTGCAAAATCTCAAAACATGTTAGACAGAGCAGAGGGGGGTTTCGCATCACAATGAATTGTGAGGAAAATAAATGGCTAAAATGGCACCTCCTAATGAGTGAAAACTAACTAACCTATGCTAATGTAAATTGTTGCAAATAGCCATTTTTTATTGTACAAACTCATGCCACATGTACATTTCAGCTAGTACACGCGTACCGAACAGATTACTTTTTCAGACCTTCCATTATGCAGACGTATCTATACACACAAATTGTGACCCTGGTATTAAGTTGCAAAGACCTTTTTTCACATGAGCCAGCAATAGTGACATGTTTTGTGGTTTGGGCAGAAATGCTTACATGTTATCTCACCTTTAAACATCCAGCTTATTTTCTTCACCACATTATCCAGGCTAAATTGGTGTATGCATGTACAAACAGCGATTACAAATAATGTACAATACAAGTCAAAATTACACTTGTTTTTAAATGTTTACTTACATTTTTGCAGTTAATCCAAAACTTATGAACACTTCAACAAATGAGTGCAGTCGGGAATTCAAGAAGATACATTTCACAATTTTGCAACTTAAAATGACAGGGGACAATTGTTTGATACAGTATACCCATCCTTGCAAGCCAGGGGGTGAGGGGGTGAGGGGGTGACTAAACACACACCAGCCCTGACAAATCTGTTATGTCTTGTGTGGAACTGGTAACTGACTTCACTGTACCAACTGTGAGACCAGTGCAGACACCCCCCATCGACCCGTTCTCACATTTCAAGACAATGTTTTAGAGTTCCATGAATTCCAGTGTAATCACCCATTTGACCAGTCTATCAAACCACTGAGCAGTTTTGTGTACAACTACATGTATCTTCCACACCACCGGAACTTGCCGGCAAGCGATATTATTTCCTAAGCTTATCTGCAGCGTTTTGCAAAGCAACCTGTTTGCACCAATGTCAATCAGCAGCTCCCCCTAGTGTGTGACGATAAGTGAGTTGAGTCATGTAATTCCTTCGCTTCCATTGGACAGACATAATCAGGTGACTAAGTGTAGGTGTTGATTGCAGGTAGATTCCCTGTCAAGGTCCTACAATGACTTGAAGGCCAGTGCCAAGGTTTCTTTGCTGACCTACATGAAAAACCAAGGTAAGGTCATCCAATGTCACATTCCTGATTATCCTATATTGTCTATGGGATCACCAAAATTGCAGGAAACCAGAACTACTGCAGTGTTCTCAATTCTGTCATTGAGAATGTCAATCTGTGCTTATTGTATGGAAGTGTTTTGTGTGGTTAATTATTGATCTTGTAATGACTAAGATGTCTGTAACTCCTTCCTGTAATACATGTTTGTTTCATGTCAAAATGTACTTCATTTCTATCAGAATGAACAAAGTAGTTATATACATGTATTCATTGAGGCTGCATATGCACACCAGTCATGCTGACTTCAGAAAACAATGCCTTCAGAATCACACAATTATTACTCAGAATCACTAAATGATTACCTGGATACTACATTTCTGTTTATACAAAGGTATGTCGGTACTAACAGCTAGGACATTAAAACCTATCATCCAGACAACCAGTAGTAAAAACTTAGCATTCTAGTTATCTTCTGCTTAAAACAGTGATGCGGCAGAGGTCTGCTGTATGTGATGTTCTATGCATTTATGATCTGTGTTTATAGCACTTAGGAATCGTGAGCAATCAGAGGTGTTGAGTAACTCCAGTCATTCAACAAAATTAATATAAAAATATAGAATTAAAAAAACTAAGTCAGATCATCATTTGTGTTAGTAAATTGTTAAAAAGAAGACAAAATCTTCTTTGACCGTAGACTAATTTCCCGCCATTTAATTTTATCCCACATTATTGGATTGCTGACTGGATTAAGGATATCAGCCAGTAACTGGGAGACCTCTGCCCTTAGTTCGGTGTTTACCAGGGAAGAGATTTGTGCATTACCAGTATCAGAGACTATGTTCGAAGGGAGAGAGTCAGACTATTTAGGACAACTAATTGTAACACAAAAAATGGTAGCAAAGAAAATAAGGGATATGAAAGATAATAAGTCACCTGGAAATTGTAGAACAAATCAGCATACCGCTTGCAACAATGTTCAATTTGTCATTAGAGGAGGGAGTAGTTTCGTTAGAATGGAAAGAAGCAAATATATCATTATTTAAAAAAAGGATCAAGAAGCAAGTCAGAGAACTATAGACCAGTGAGTTTAACATTGGTGATTTGCAAACTATTAGAAAGACTAATTAAAGATCACCTGGTTGATTTTCTTGTTAAAAATAAATTGATAAACCCATCTCAACATGGGTTTTTAAAAGCGAGGTCATGCTTAACAAATATGTTATGTTTTTTGGAAGATGTCACAAAGTGGGTAGATGAGGGATCACCAGTAGATATAATCTATTTGGATTTTTAAAAAGCCTGTGACAAAGTGCCACACCAAAGACTACTACCTAAACCAAAGGCCCATGGCATAGGAAATGGAATGATCAACTGGATAGAAAAATGGCTTATTGATAGAAGACAAAGAGTAGTACAGCTGTAGTTGATGGGGAGGTTTCAAACTGGAAATCGGTTTTGAGTGGAGTACCACAAGGATCAGTACTGGGACCTATTTTATTCTTAATATATATCAATGATTTGGATGATGACATAACAAGCAAGGTGTTGAAGTTTGCGGACGACACAAAAGTGTTTAGGAAAATAAAAAGTGATGCAGATAGACAGCATTTACAAGATGATCTTAATAAGTTGATAGAATGGTCTGAGAAGTGGCAAATGCTGTTTAATTTTGGAAAGTGTAAGTGCCTTCACACAGGACATGGGAATGAAGATGCACAATATACAATGGGTGATACTGTACTAAATACTACCGTAAAAAAACAATAGTTAGGCCTCATTTAGAATATTGCATACAGGCATGGAGGCCATATCGCAAGAAGGATATTGATATACTAGAAAGAATACAAATGCTCTACCGAAAAGAATAAAAAATTAAAATCAATAATCATACCGACCAAGATAACCTACAGCACGACCTTGAAAGACTAATCGACCGGGCACAATCTTGGCAAATGACTTTCAACCCCTCCAAATGTGAAATAATGCACATCACCAGATTGAAATCACCCATAGATAACCTATACACAATACATAACGAAACACTCAGAGCAGTACCAGTAGCAACACACCTTGGCATAGACATCAAATAACCTCTCCTGGAACCCACACATCAACAAGATGGTTAATAAGGCAAACAGCAAACTTGGATTCATTAAAAGAAACTTAAAATCTATTCCCCAGTCCATCAAGACCTATGCCTATTGGAGTCTGGTCCGCCCACACCTCGAGTACTGCTGCCGAGTGTGGGACCCATATACCACCCGAAATATCAACCATCTAGAGGGGGTCCAGCACCGGGCAGCAAGATTCATGGTCCATAATTACAGCTGGGAAACATCTGGATCCACCTTGGCCTCTGCCCTCTCTTGGCCAACACTAGAACAGAGGAGGGCTGAGGCCAGACTTACCACCATGTTTAAAATAACAAACAATCTCTTAGACATCAACATTAGAAACCAGGAGACTGAGAGGAGATCAGATAGAAGTGTTTAAAATATTGAATGGGTATGAAAATATTGACAGAAATATTTTTTTCTCGGTTAAGGAAGAGAGAAGGACTAGAGGACATGGAATTACATTAGCAAAGAAGCAGTGTACACTAGATATTAGAAAATGTTCACAAAAACAGTAAATGAATGGAACATATTATCAGCTGATTGTGTAGGTGCTAGTAATGTTAATATGTTTAAAAATTAAATCGACATGTACCTAAGAAGGACTGGGTAGATTTAGATAGATAGGTTGGACTCTCAGTAAGCCAAAGGGCTTCCTTGTCCACCTGCCATCTAGAGTTGATTCTCTAGGTGGCAATCTTGTTAAATCTTGTTAAATCTTATTCCAACCAGCCCTGTGGAGACAGGACAAATGCTGATAAAGATTTCCCAAGGGGAACTCAATACACAAACATGTCTATTCAATTAAGATAAACTTTTGACCGATAGAGTGTATGATTCTAGGTAAAGACACAGAGAAACTGCAGAATGACCTGATGTCAGCGGTACGGGAAGTGTACCTTACCATGGAGAAACATTTTATTGCTGAGACAAATGCGTATGCGTCAAGAAGGTAACGTGATATGCTATGCTGGGCGTCTTCATGGAAGGGATGACTGCTAAAAACAAACAGTTAATATGCAGTAGACAGTATCTGTGATGCATGTGAATAAGAAATCTGACCCACAGCCTTTTGTATTTATGACATGCATTGTTTTTCTAGTGTACTGTTTCTATTAACAGTGTGTGTGCATATGGGAAAACAACATAATATCCAGCTGTACGCCTTGTGAGTAGTGTAGCATAGCAGCTGTTCCATATTATATACTTAAATTTTTCACAATTCCATAAACGCTCAATAATCTTTATACAGCTGTAGTTATATATGAAGTTGTTGAATGCGGCTGCTCAATAATCTTTATAGTTATATATGAAGTTGTTCTTCTTGTAGGAATTTCTTTGAGATGGTCCGGTTTGATTTTATCCTGGATGAACATCTCAAAGTATATTTGTTGGAGGTATGTGAATAGGCTTTGAAATATTGTTCTAATCCTAAGTTGGCGTGTTGTTTCTTCCAATGGTACATGTACATTATACAGTAAATAAAACAATTACAGTGTCAGTGTTGTGAAAGCCAATTTGACATTGGCATATTGTATATTGTGTAGTCTTAAACAAAGAAATATTATGTAAACATAGAATTACATTAGTATCATGTCAAGTGAATCTTTGTTATATACAGTATACATGCTTAGTCCTATTGTAACTGTATGATTAGTAATACAGTGTACTTAAGTATGGACACTTACTTATGTGTGATTAGTAATACTTAAGTATGGACACTTACTTATGTATGATTAGTAATACTTAAGTATGGACACTTACTTATGTATGATTAGTAATACTTAAGTATGGACACTTACTTATGTATGATTAGTAATAATTAAGTATGGCCACTTACTTATGTATGATTAGTAATAATTAAGTATGGCCACTTACTTATGTATGATTAGTAATACATAAGTATGGCCACTTACTTAAGTATAGCCACTTACTTAAGTATGATTAGTAATAATTAAGTATGGCCACTTACTTATGTATGATTAGTAATAATTAAGTATGGCCACTTACTTATGTATGATTAGTAATACATAAGTATGGCACTTACTTACTTATGTATGATTAGTAATACATAAGTATGGCCACTTACTTAAGTATGGTCACTTACTTAAGTATGGCCACTTATTATTGTTTTGTAAAATGTTTCACATAGTAAACACTTATAAATGTATAACTTTATGTCTACTAATCAAAGCATATTTCTTCATTATTTATTTTACCATGTGATTTATTATTAAGTAGTTATTCACTTGACTTGTTTTGTTTCTCATGCTGTGTGTTTTGAAATAAATTGACTGATTGATAAACGTGCATGTTTCAGGTAAACATGTCACCCAACCTATCGAGTGCTCACTTCCCACGTAACAAGTTGATGTATGAGCAGGTTGTCTTCAGCATGTTCAGTCTGGTGGGCATTGCCCGGCAGGGCACGGCTGGCTACACACAACGGTCAGTGCTGGGCAAGTTCATTTTGCTCACCATTTGTACTGCCCCATGTAACTACAGGCACATAAAACTACACAGTGTGTGTGTGATTTCCTTTCTATCTGTGCTTCTACACTGGTAGAAATGTTCGTTTGTTTGATATCCCCACTTAGAGGAGGGTGTATAAGTTCACAAAGTCCCATAATGCATTGAGAATTATTGATGTGTTCAATCACTGCCAAGTTCCACGATTGCGGATGTCTTCGACTAACAACAATAACATTAACAATATATTTATAAAAACAAGCTGAAATCATTGAGAAAAACTAATTCTCCGACTCACTACTGGAAACGTTATGTATAGTGCTGCCCTCTTCTGATCAATGTAGCAACATTGTCCAAGGTGGCAGACATAATCAGAACAGAATGTAAAGGATACAAAAATCCCATGAACCCACTTTATGCAAAAATATAGATACGTTGGCTGTTATGGCTGTAAGTTGGCGACCACCTGTGAGTGTAAGTATAGCAAAAATGCTTTGCTCACATTGTGAATGAACAGCTGATTTATGTAGTGTTTATTTATTGCTTCTGATATCAAATCACTTTGACAACATACATCACCATATTTATGGGTGTGTTGAACAATACTAAATGTACTTTCTGAACATTTGCAACAATCTCATGATCCCCAAGTTGTAAACTTTCTTTAGTGCTTCACCCCAATTACAATTAGTCTTTTATTTACGTTTCATATAGTTCAGCCAGTGTGGTGTTGTTCTGTACATATTCCAGTACTATCTGTGCACACTGGATGCTGTTGCAGTTCAAGACTAAAGTATACAAACTGCAAACGCAGTATGAAATAATAGATACATTTTGAAATTTCATATAAAGGTGATGTGATGTAGAACAAGTGGGGAAGAGTGATTTACAGAGCAGGCAGATTTGCAGAGAGTAGAAGTAAAAAGAAGAAAGGGATGGCTGAGACTGCTTTGGGAAGAAATATTGCGTGCGGAGAGATTTCGCTGATGACTGGGAGATTAAGGAGAGTAAAAGACAGAGGGCAGTGGAGACAGGTGGTGGACTGGACAGAGACAGTTGATGGACTGGACAGAGACAGTTGGTGGACTGGACAGAGACAGTTGGTGGACTGGACAGAGACAGTTGGTGGACTGGACAGAGACAGTTGGTGGACTGGACAGAGACAGGTGGTGGACTGGACAGAGACAGGTGGTGGACTGGACAGAGACAGTTGGTGGACTGGACAGAGACAGTTGGTGGACTGGACAGAGACAGTTGGTGGACTGGACAGAGACAGTTGATGGACTGGACAGAGACAGTTGATGGACTGGACAGAGACAGTTGGTGGACTGGACAGAGACAGGTGGTGGACTGGACAGAGACAGTTGATGGACTGGACAGAGACAGTTGATGGACTGGACAGAGACAGTTGGTGGACTGGACAGAGACAGTTGGTGGACTGGACAGAGACAGTTGGTGGACTGGACAGAGACAGTTGGTGGACTGGACAGAGACAGTTGTTGGACTGGACAGAGACAGTTGGTGGACTGGACAGAGACAGTTGGTGGACTGGACAGAGACAGTTGATGGACTGGACAGAGACAGTTGATGGACTGGACAGAGACAGTTGGTGGACTGGACAGAGACAGTTGGTGGACTGGACAGAGACAGTTGGTGGACTGGACAGAGACAGTTGGTGGACTGGACAGAGACAGTTGTTGGACTGGACAGAGACAGTTGTTGGACTGGACAGAGACAGTTGGTGCACTGGACAGAGACAGTTGGTGCACTGGACAGAGACAGTTGGTGGACTGGACAGAGACAGGTGGTGGACTGGACAGAGACAGGTGGTGGACTGGACAGAGACAGTTGGTGCACTGGACAGAGACAGTTGGTGGACTGGACAGAGACAGTTGGTGGACTGGACAGAGACAGTTGGTGGACTGGACAGAGACAGTTGGTGGACTGGACAGAGACAGTTGGTGGACTGGACAGAGACAGTTGGTGGACTGGACAGAGACAGTTGGTGGACTGGACAGAGACAGTTGATGGACTGGACAGAGACAGTTGGTGGACTGGACAGAGACAGTTGGTGGACTGGACAGAGACAGTTGGTGGACTGGACAGAGACAGTTGGTGGACTGGACAGAGACAGTTGGTGGACTGGACAGAGACAGTTGATGGACTGGACAGAGACAGTTGGTGGACTGGACAGAGACAGTTGGTGGACTGGACAGAGACAGTTGGTGGACTGGACAGAGACAGTTGGTGCACTGGACAGAGACAGTTGGTGCACTGGACAGAGACAGTTGGTGCACTGGACAGAGACAGTTGGTGGACTGGACAGAGACAGTTGGTGGACTGGACAGAGACAGTTGATGGACTGGACAGAGACAGTTGATGGACTGGACAGAGACAGTTGGTGCACTGGACAGAGACAGGTGGTGGACTGGACAGAGACAGTTGGTGGACTGGACAGAGACAGTTGGTGGACTGGACAGAGACAGTTGGTGCACTGGACAGAGACAGTTGGTGGACTGGACAGAGACAGTTGGTGGACTGGACAGAGACAGTTGATGGACTGGACAGAGACAGTTGATGGACTGGACAGAGACAGTTGGTGCACTGGACAGAGACAGGTGGTGGACTGGACAGAGACAGTTGGTGGACTGGACAGAGACAGTTGGTGGACTGGACAGAGACAGTTGGTGGACTGGACAGAGACAGTTGATGGACTGGACAGAGACAGTTGGTGGACTGGACAGAGACAGTTGGTGCACTGGACAGAGACAGGTGGTGGACTGGACAGAGACAGTTGGTGGACTGGACAGAGACAGTTGGTGGACTGGACAGAGACAGTTGATGGACTGCACAGAGAC
This sequence comes from Ridgeia piscesae, assembly GCA_025642075.2. Taxonomy (NCBI): domain Eukaryota; kingdom Metazoa; phylum Annelida; class Polychaeta; order Sabellida; family Siboglinidae; genus Ridgeia; species Ridgeia piscesae. The sequence continues at coordinate 269,276 of JAODUO010000015.1, read as the reverse complement.
AGTTGGTGGACTGGACAGAGACAGTTGGTGCACTGGACAGAGACAGTTGGTGCACTGGACAGAGACAGGTGGTGGACTGGACAGAGACAGTTGGTGGACTGGACAGAGACAGTTGGTGGACTGGACAGAGACAGTTGGTGGAGTGGACAGAGACAGTTGATGGACTGGACAGAGACAGTTGGTGGACTGGACAGAGACAGTTGGTGGACTGGACAGAGACAGTTGGTGGACTGGACAGAGACAGTTGGTGGACTGGACAGAGACAGTTGGTGGACTGGACAGAGACAGTTGGTGGACTGGACAGAGACAGTTGGTGCACTGGACAGAGACAGTTGGTGGACTGGACAGAGACAGTTGGTGGACTGGACAGAGACAGTTGGTGCACTGGACAGAGACAGGTGGTGGACTGGACAGAGATAGTTGGTGCACTGGACAGAGACAGTTGATGGACTGGACAGAGACAGTTGATGGACTGGACAGAGACAGTTGGTGGACTGGACAGAGACAGTTGGTGGACTGGACAGAGACAGTTGGTGGACTGGACAGAGACAGTTGGTGGACTGGACAGAGACAGTTGATGGACTGGACAGAGACAGTTGGTGGACTGGACAGAGACAGTTGATGGACTGGACAGAGACAGTTGATGGACTGGACAGAGACAGTTGGTGCACTGGACAGAGACAGTTGGTGCACTGGACAGAGACAGTTGGTGGACTGGACAGAGACAGTTGATGGACTGGACAGAGACAGTTGGTGGACTGGACAGAGACAGTTGGTGCACTGGACAGAGACAGTTGGTGCACTGGACAGAGACAGTTGGTGCACTGGACAGAGACAGTTGGTGCACTGGACAGAGACAGTTGGTGCACTGGACAGAGACAGTTGGTGGACTGGACAGAGACAGTTGGTGGACTGGACAGAGACAGTTGGTGCACTGGACAGAGACAGTTGGTGGACTGGACAGAGACAGTTGGTGGACTGGACAGAGACAGTTGGTGCACTGGACAGAGACAGTTGGTGGACTGGACAGAGACAGTTGATGGACTGGACAGAGACAGTTGATGGACTGGACAGAGACAGTTGGTGGACTGGACAGAGACAGTTGGTGCACTGGACAGAGACAGTTGGTGCACTGGACAGAGACAGTTGGTGGACTGGACAGAGACAGTTGATGGACTGGACAGAGACAGTTGGTGCACTGGACAGAGACAGTGGGACTGGACAGAGACAGTTGGTGCACTGGACAGAGACAGTTGGTGGACTGGACAGAGACAGTTGGTGCACTGGACAGAGACAGTTGGTGCACTGGACAGAGACAGTTGGTGGACTGGACAGAGACAGTTGATGCACTGGACAGAGACAGTTGATGGACTGGACAGAGACAGTTGGTGCACTGGACAGAGACAGTTGGTGCACTGGACAGAGACAGTTGGTGCACTGGACAGAGACAGTTGGTGGACTGGACAGAGACAGTTGATGGACTGGACAGAGACAGTTGGTGGACTGGACAGAGACAGTTGATGGACTGGACAGAGACAGTTGGTGGACTGGACAGAGACAGTTGGTGCACTGGACAGAGACAGTTGGTGGACTGGACAGAGACAGTTGGTGGACTGGACAGAGACAGTTGATGGACTGGACAGAGACAGTTGGTGGACTGGACAGAGACAGTTGGTGGACTGGACAGAGACAGTTGGTGGACTGGACAGAGACAGTTGGTGGACTGGACAGAGACAGTTGATGGACTGGACAGAGACAGTTGATGGACTGGACAGAGACAGTTGGTGGACTGGACAGAGACAGGTGGGGTTTGGGGCACTGGACAGAGACAGTTGGTGACTGGACAGAGACAGTTGATGGACTGGACAGAGACAGTTGATGGACTGGACAGAGACAGTTGGTGGACTGGACAGAGACAGGTGGTGGACTGGACAGAGACAGTTGGTGCACTGGACAGAGACAGGTGGTGGACTGGACAGAGACAGTTGGTGGACTGGACAGAGACAGTTGTTGGACTGGACAGAGACAGTTGGTGGACTGGACAGTCCAAGAAAAGTGAGGAACAATAACAAGAAATCAGTGATCAGGACCAAATCCAACCTGTCCCCTGATGTTGAGAAAAAGAAGGGAAGAACAACTTAAAACTTTGAAATAATTGATTCCCATGATATCAGAAAATAATAATTACTCTTATAAATATAATGGTGGTGGCGACATCCTTGATAAATAAGAACAATGAAAATCATTTAATTGTAATTCTAACTACCGCATATACAAATAAGTTCATTTATTTCGCAGCGTCACAGATGAGACGAACATGCAAGTGTCTGATAGGGACGTGAGTGTGTACGCCGACCAGTGCTCATCGAAACTGTGTGAAGACGACTGTACATTACAGGTAGGGTTGTCTTTTGAAACAGGGTTTACTTGAGTTAGTTTTAAGATACCCATTGCAGGCCCATAATGAATCCAGACCATGTACAAGACAGACAATGAATGGTGGACTACATTCAGACGGATTTTACATGCATTGTTGTTATCTGTGATGCCTATGCCTGTAGACTTTGTGGGTGTTTTAAAAGCCTATTTAAATAATTTGGATGCCAACATAACCTGATGTAACAACCTGTCGAACTGTATGTTTTTCCTATGTATGCCCACCACTATTTTTTCTAAAACAATTACTACACAGAAATATGAGGAATTCTGAAGCTTTGGCAGTCTTAGTTTTGTTTGATATATATGATATCATTTATAGAGAAATATTTCAGGTATATTTATCAGTGACTGTGAATAGTTGTCTTTCATAGACTATTGAAAATTGTAAAAGAGAGGCTTTTTCTTTGAGTGTATCTGTCATTCAGGTTTTCTCATACATTTTCAGTTGAATTGCACTAACTTCCTAACATTACAACAACATTTAATACAGTTCTTTTGTTACATTATTTAGCTAGTGACTTGTTGCTAATTAGACATATTGATTATAATGATCAAAAGTCCACACAAGGTAATATCAACAACGCTTGTAAGATCAGAACACAATGATTAGGTGCAGCCATGTCAATGTGGTCTGTGCCCTTTTGTATTCCACCTTTTAGTAATATATAGTAATATATCAAGCCGGTGCCATCTCTAGAGAGAGTGACTGACATTGTGTGCAGTGATTGGACTGGGTACTGAACAATTGGGATTGTCAGTTGACAGTTGGGAATTGTTTGTTGGAGTCAACAGCTGGAGTCAGACCACATTTGCATTTTCCATAGGCGACCATTATAACGTTTCTTGATGAGCTCTGTTATTGACAATTTCACAGCATATTTACCCTCCATAGACAAAAGTTCTGTGAAAAATTCGTGAACTTGTAATACCTCAGGCTCCCACAAACTTCTTTCAAACCTTACACCCCCTCCATTTCTGCTTGAACCACCCACGGATTGCCCCCGATTACATCACCAAGCAAAATCATAACTGTATTAATACGCAGAAATGCACTGACTGACAGCCGTCATAATTTGACAGCTCTGATGCCACGCTACACAAAAACATCATTTCTAATCACTTCACACTACATATGTGCTCACAGAAATTCAGACAATACCTGCATTATGCTGCTTTTAGAGGTCGTTTTTATACACTGGTGGAATGGTCCTCACAGGGGTTCTGAGATGGCTTCGGCTGATAACCAATGATGTGTGCTATTGATATACTTTTCTATTCTTTAACTGCAGTTTTTTTATCTTGCATCATGAAAAAAATAACACATACACTCTGTATATTGCTTGCTTATTTATGTTATTTGTTTTTCAATGTTGTGTATTTTGAAATAAATTGATTGATTGATTGTACTGGAGGGAACATCTGCCACTTAACACCCTCATTACAGAAACGTTGACAATATGATAATACAGTATGTATAATTCGTGAATCCTTGTATATAGTTTATATAATAAACCATTATCATCATCAGAGCAATATAATCTTGGTATTTTTTATATTCCAGTATTGTTATTCTTCTTTTGCTGTTATATATTTTTGTCAAAGTTAAGAAACCTGAAAGTGATTCACTAAGAAATAAATGTAGTTTGCTGAAAATCTTATGATGGAATGAACGTATTAGTAAAACACATTTCGAAAAAAACCATAAAAGTTCATGAGAAATATTTTACGATGGTTTGCAAACAACATGTGTACCCTATTCAAAGTAAACATCTGTGTACATTGTAGGCATGCAGGGTTTGTCTGCCCTGTCTCGGTCCAAATGATATGGACACCGTCAAACTCGCCTATCTAGAGCACATTAACAGGAAGACATGGAAGAGGATATTCCCCAGCCCGTTCACTGTGAGTATCCGTACTGTAGTCCTTCAAATTGGTCATTATGTGCAGTAGAATTTGTGGCAGGCACAGCAACTTTGTCTAGGATATCTGTGTAACACAGAATTCTTTTACACTATTGGCCCTCTTTGCCATTCCATACAAAACACTTACAATTGGCATCATAAAAACAATTAAGATATCAGATTTAAAATAACACTGACTCTCAACATTCGGCAACAATATAATATGTAATTGTTTCACTATTAAACTTGGCATGGGATTAACGCCCCTCAAATTGTAGTTCTGAGACTGTTTTCCTAGGTATGTGCTGCTATATGTTACCTGGATGTTACCAGCAATCACTTGCTCACAGGCTGTAGCTCTCTGTCAGTAGACCATGGTTGTTTTTGTCGATAGAGTCAACACATGGCCACCAGATGGCGCCGAGACAACAACTCCGAGTTTGCGAAACTCAACAGCAAGAACCGATTGATGACGATGTGGTTTTTAGGCAAGTGCCTACAGGACGACTCTTGGTGTTCTTAAGCAAAAGTAGGTAATTATTTTATTTGATGACCAGTATCAGTGGACAATTGAGACACTTCAGTCGGTGTGAACCTGCAGGCTGTGTAGTCTCTCTAATCAGGCAGTCATAATAACAATGAAAATGGCCAGTACATTTTCAGCGAAAACCTAATATGTGTCAACAACATATCATGTATGTTTAATGTTTAGGTAACAAATGTGTGGAGATTGCAAGCAGCCTTTAATACACATCAGATCGGTTTAAAAGCAAGCTTTGTTGTCTATAAACGATGAATTGTTTTGCTTGTATGGTGCCAGCATGGATTGGCTGTGGACCAGTATAAGAGTAATTAATGGTGAATTTCTGAATGTCTACATATGATGCTTTCTTGGCATATGTCTGTTTCACTATACATGGTTTACTTAACAAGAAACGTGTTTCACTTCTGTGAAATATGGCCAAAGTTCTTGAAAGTGAAACGAAAGTTTCTTGTGTGATAAACTATGTATGTTGTATTTGTGTCTCAGTCATATTACAGTGTTAAACATTAAAAAATAAGCAACATTCCATTTTGTAAAGCACTGTAGTGTAAATTGTAGAAAATGGCAGGGTCTGTGTGTGATATTCCTTAGCTGCAGGTGTATATGGGCAGTGTAGGCTGTAGCACAGTAGACAAATACACTGCATTATGATTTGTGTACATCATAAAAACATTTGCGATGTGTGAATTACATTACTGTTGTAATATGACATCTCATAAATCAAACATTCCCACATATGGGATCTTATCACTTTGCTTTTGTTATTTATAATAAAGAAAAACTGGGCTAGAATTTAAAGGAATTATATGTCTGATAGAATCTCTGAATGTTCCACGTGTTTGATGGCTTGACTAACCAATTGCTAGGCAACAGGTCATGTGACAAACAGTTCAGATGCACAAACGCTGAACTGTCGTACAGATTATTTTACAATGTGAACATAACTGTTATTTTGCATCATATGCTATCTATTTATGTGAAACCATGTAAATAGGAAGATGTTTTATTGTTGATTTTGGATGGTGGTATTTTTTTGCAAATAAAGATGTTTCTCAAAATACACAGAATGCGTTATGCTGTTGTTTGGGAAGTGGGCAAATCTATATGCAAACCAAGATGTAGTGGTATTGCATTACAATACTGAAGAACAGTCATTCCAAGTGCATTTTTGGTTGTAAAATGTGTAATTTGCTTGGATAAAGATTCAGTTCCCTGTGTATCATTCTAGAAGTAGCGTTTTCAATAAGCACCAGACCGCTGGAACCAAAGCATGTTTGTTTCCCAAGGTGAATGATGTCAATGTCAAGTTTATGAAAACATTTCTGTATTTAGAAGTTACGTTTTACACACCGGGGTAGTACTCTGAAAGACTATTGATGTGTTGCATATGTCAATTTGGACAACACTGCACAAAAGCGTGAAACAGATCATTGTGCAAATGTTTTTATTGTTTAATATATTAAGCATTCTTAAAATGTACCTGAATATTACATTATTAATACATGAGTATTCCAACATTTTTATAAGTTCCCTTTTGGGATGAATAAAATATATTTAATTTGATTAGATTTGACTGAAAACATGCATATCATTATGCCAAGATACTCTTAAACACATATTTTAAAAGCCACATATAATACATGATCATAGATCAGTAGACACTAATATTTTGATAATTAGCTAAACAAGCAGAACATTAGAGAATAGTTGTACACCTGTACTATGATATATAAAAGATAGTATATGGCATACCTTAATTACCATTGGTAGTTTATAATATTTGGCAGTAACAATATACGCATTTAATTACATAAAATGCTGAATAAAAACTGAATAACACTGCAGTAATTTTCAAAATAAAATCTTTATATATTTAAAAAAATTGTGACTTGGTCACATATATCAAAGTACTCTAGTAATCATACTTTTCATATCAAATGTCTGAAACTGAAACAACATTGCTGCTATAAGCAGCCAATAAAGCAGATACACTTAACAGTAAAAGCGTTAGTGCACATTAGGCAATAAATAGAGGAAATTAGACATACAAATTATGGATAACATGATACAATGGAGTAACTTTCAAAACGCTCTCCAGATTTAAAGGATACTCTTCATGAAGTGTAAAATAGTGCAAACATTGTTCCCAGTAGACATATGCCAACATACACATTTACTATGCCAGAACTTTCAGCCTCTGTTACCATTCCGTGCAAAGTACACTGATATAGACAAAGTACACTTGATGTTTACAGACAAAGTACACTGATACTCACAGACAAAGTACACTGATACTCACAGACAAAGTACACTGATACTCACAGGCAAAGTACACTGATACAGACAAAGTACACTGATACACACATATAAAGTACACTGATACAGACAAAGTACACTGATACTCACAGACAAAGTACACTGATACAGACAAAGTACACTGATACTCACAGACAAAGTACACTGATATAGACAAAGTACACTGATACTCACAGACAAAGTACACTGATATAGACAAAGTACACTGATACTCACATACAAAGTAAACTGATACAGACAAAGTACACTGATACTCACAGACAAAGTACACTGATATAGACAAAGTACACTGATACTCACAGACAAAGTACGCTGATACAGACAAAGTACACTGATACTCACAGACAAAATACACTTGATGTTCCCAGGAAAAGTACACTGATACTCACTGACAAAATACACTGATAGACAAATTACACTGATACTCAGTGAGTATTTGTAGGACAAACTTATGGTCAAACAGATCTTTGAAACAATCCATGTGTCATTGTGCATTAGACAATAGACAAGGGCAGAGAAAATTACAAAACCAAAATATGAATACCATAATATAGATGTACCGTGCAATGACATTAAAAATGTGATCTCATTTTGGAGGATCTCATTTTCATAGTTGTAGCATTTATATATTTATAATTTAACAATACCAAAAAGTACCGTAACAATATTTAACTGTTTCTAGTACATATTCTCCAACCTCTCCCAGGATTTCCCTATCAGCCTCCATTACCTTTCTATGCAGAACACATTAACAGAGTGAGTAGTATTTTATATGATAACTTCAACACATTTATACGTTCAGGGCCATTTCACGGTATTCGTTTTGTTGCGGACAGGACATTTAGAGACTTGTTTCTTTCACAGAAATTATTCTTGGGTATATTTTAAAAGTTTGAATGCATGAAAGTGAAGTACTTTGGTACCACTTCATATGATAACAAAATCAAATCTTTGGAATTTCAATTTTGGGGGGAAAATGTGAAATAAAATGCGTTGCGGACAGGACAGAAAGTGAAGTGAGTTTTACTGTATGTTAGAAAAACCCAAAGTTCTGTCCATCCACTTTTTTTCTAAGATATTAAACCCTGCATATTTATACCTAAATGCCATAGGTATATTTTGGAGAAAATTTGATTCCAAAATTTTCAAGAATGACCGAGGGGGGTAATTAACTGTGCGTTGCGGACAGGACATGGACAGAGCGCTGCAGATAGGACACTTTTTCACTTTGCATATAAATGAATTAAAATGCATCTTATAAGTCCCAGTTCTGTTGTTATAGTATTCAAGGACAATGCCAAGTACTAGACTAAAGTCTAGTTACTGTCAGGTGCCAGTTGGTAATCTGTTTAAGGAACAAAAGAAATGTTGGTCTCTGGACATTGGCAGGCACTACAGTACCCACTCAGCAAACATTAGTTACCATGTCTTCGCCATTCAGACTAAGGCACAAATACAGAATAACTGCCTGTAGTCATTGTCTTTGTGAGCCCAAATCAGCTCCAGTTTAATATTTGAACTTGTAATCTGCTAGGATCCTCTGTTGGGAAACCATATATCCAGAATCAGTAGACCAGAGTAGACAGGCACTTTCTGTCAGACATTTTTCTTACTACAATAATGATTGTTCGAAAACAACCAGTACTGATGTATAATTACACATGTATCATTATGGTGATGGTACAGTAACTTGTATTGCAAAATGGTTCAAATTTAATCCCTTTTAAGAGTTTTTCCCAGGTAATCTGGTATTTACCACTATTTGAGGTTTTCCCCAGGACAGTAATTACCGGTATTTACCAGGGTGGGAAAAATGTGCCAACCCAGCTTAAGCCACTAGGCTAAATTTTAAGTGACCAACCTACATAGGTCCATAGGGTAGGAAAATCATGATTAATGAGTTTTCTTTAAACAAATCACTTTTGAGTCATTTTATGTCCTGTCTGCCAACGTTTTTGTCCTGTCCGCAACAGAAATGAATTGTAGTTTCCCATGGAGTGTGTTATATTTTTGTCTTTACTTTTGGTTGATATTATTCAGATATACCCCAGCTAAGAGAATATAAAGTTTGGGTTT
>JAODUO010000015.1:165000-255000 GCA_025642075.2 Ridgeia piscesae | reverse complement strand
ATGACACAGACATCATAAACACAATACCCACATGACCTAGTCCATAACACAGACATCATAAACATAATACCCACATGACCTAGTCCATAACACAGACATCATAAACACAATACCCACATGACCTAGTCCATGACACAGACATCATAAACACAATACCCACATGACCTAGTCCATGACACAGACATCATAAACATAATACCCATATGACCTAGTCCATGACACATACATCATAAACACAATACCCACATGACCTAGTCCATGACACAGACATCATAAACACAATACCCACATGACGCAGTCCATGGCACAGACATCATAAACACAATACCCACATGACCCAGTCCATGACACAGACATCATAAACACAATACCCACATGACCTAGTCCATGACACAGACATCATAAACACAATACCCACATGACCCAGTCCATGACACAGACATCATAAACACAATACCCGTATGACCTAGTCCATGACACAGACATCATAAACACAATACCCACATAACCTAGTCCATGACACAGACATCACAAACACAATACCCACATGACGCAGTCCATGGCACAGACATCACAAACACAATACCCACATGACGCAGTCCATGGCACAGACATCATAAACACAATACCCACATGACCCAGTCCATGACACAGACATCATAAACACAATACCCGTATGACCTAGTCCATGACACAGACATCATAAACACAATACCGACATAACCTAGTCCATGACACAGACATCACAAACACAATACCCACATGACGCAGTCCATGGCACAGACATCACAAATACAATACCCACATGACCCAGTCCATTATGCAGACATCACAAACACAATACCCACATGACTCAGCCCATTATGCAGACATCACAAAGACAATACCCACATGACTCAGCCTATTATGCAGACATCACAAACACAATACCCACATGACACAGACCAATACAAGTCACGTGATCACTGATCAACCCATATACAAGTCATTTGAACAGCCCATGGCCTCATGCCCATACAAATCATGTAATCAGCTTATAAGCCAACAAAAGTCACATGATCAGTTCATTTACAAGTCATAAAATCATCCTAGGCCAACCCATCAATCCAGTAATGCAAGTCATATGATCAACCCATAATACATGTCATATGATCAGGCCATGCCAACAAAAGTTCATAGTCTGCCCATAAACTCATCACATGACAACGAATAGATAGTTACAGTTGGTTACAAAACACTCATCAATAACAGACAAAACAAACAAAGTTACAACACATGAATGTTGATCAATTTCACAACGCACAGGTAATTATTACACTTACCCATAAACATGAATACGGTGGTGCGACTGAAGACGACAACAGCCTGGTAGGCCGCTGCTGACACGGTGGCTATCAGGAGGAGGTGACTGTCGCTCAGTTTCGGCTGGGTCAGTTTGATGAGCAGCACCGATGTCGGAGCACAAATGAGCATAAACACTGCCCCGAAGTAGCCAATTTGCACGGAGCTCCAGCAGAACGGAGCGTCAAGCAGGTAGATGATCAGTACGTCGGTGCGTCCCAGCGTCACCGCACAGGCACAGAAGGCGATTGCCAGACACAACAAGAGCTTCCACCGCCTACCTGTTCCGTTGTCTCTGGTGTACAAGTGATAGGCTTTACGGAAATGGTGAAGCGTCCAGAATCGGACATCCGGATCGCATGTGACGGTCTCGGGTAAAAGGCATGCAGTGACCACAACGCCCAGCAGGAGTAGAGCGGTCAGAATGAGAAACGGGTAATAGTATCCAAGGCTGGATATCAGATAGCCAACGACAATCTGTGAAATGACGGTTCCTATCCCGAAACAGCTCTCAAGAATTGTCATTCGTAGTGATCGATTGTGTGATGTTACATCGGCGACGTAGGCATATGCGGCTGCAAAACTCATGGAAATACCACCAGATAAACCCTCGATAAACGCTGCGAATACGATAACGTAAAGAGACAAATCGAAGTAGATGACAACAAAGAAGCTCACGCACCTCACAATGGCACCGATTTGTGGTGCGATAATGGCGACCTTTCTTCCTCCTCTGTCACTGTACGACCCAAGCAGTATCAGAGAGAACAGCCCTGGAATCATTGTCGCTACGTTTATGTAGAGGATCCACAAAGAAGACTGGGAGTCGGTGTTGTCATTCTCATGACGACTGCTGCCATTGCTACACACGTCTTGATCGCCGTCCGATTTGTTCAAACTGCCGTCGGTTATATTGTAATTGTTCGATATTCTTGCACGAATATACTGGTCTGAGAGTGGAGCCACAGCACCAACGTACAATGCGTACACCAGCATGATTGGCTCAAGCAGCATCACAAACCGGGAATAAACGGGAACGTCTGTCCTCTTAAATTCAACGTCCGACAGGTTGATAGTGTTGCATTCGTCCGTGCTGCTGGATGCAATGGCGTTGCCAGATTCCGCAGCATTGGACACGATGTCGTTCTCATGGTTCTCTTCCACCATGGTTACCTACATCAAGGATAAACATAATAGTTATTCACCGGTAACATCTGGTAGCAAAGTAACACAATATTAAAAAAATCGGACAAGAAGCTCTGAAGGTGAAAGGTCTTATATTGTGATTTTTATGAATCATAGGGACACTATAACATAGAATGTCCATAAAAAATACATATTACTGTAATTGTTTTCACAGATATGCTGAACATGTGTAACTTTGTCTCACAGTTTCGCTCATCAGCAGTTCGAGAGACCAAATCAACACCTGTAAAAATGTGTAATCATCTTTTAATGAGAGCCCGTCAACATACACGTGGCTTCACCAGCCAGTATCACGACTCTGCCATGTTGCCCTTTACCATGTGCTGGCTGAGGTGTCAAATACGCCTTTTTACAAAATAGCTGCCACATAGTGGCAGCTCTAAGACTATACAGTCCTTCACTGTGGTACCTGCTACATTCGCAAAACAAAATTATTAGCAAATGTTATCAACAATATTATTACTATTAGTAATTGCCTTCTTTGGTGTGACAATTATTCAAACAAAAGCATATATTTAAGCTAATCTAAATTACCCAATACACTGAACACTGAACATTAATAGTCTTAAAGTGGAAACCGCTGGCACCTTTTCAGTGTAACATGGATTGTCGTAAGCATCAGCTAGCACCTAATAACATATCAGACCCAGATCAGACCGAATCAATACCAACAGTAGACAGCTGGAACAAGACACTCGTAGGGTCGCAAATAAACGAGCCCTAGAATACAGGTCGGTGAATATATAACTGGGGGGATGGATTGGGCACACACTCCGGAAAACAGACTGAAACATCACCAAACAAGTCCTCTCCTGGACCACACAGGGAAAGAGAAGAAGAGACCGAACAAGAAACACCTGGCGCCGTCAACTTGAAGCAGACACCAGCAGGATGGGTTACACATGGAAGCAGCTAAAGAGAACAGCCCAGGACGGGAATGGTGGAAAACTGTTGATGGCAGCCTGTGGCCAAGGAGGGGTGCACATGACAGGCATCAGTGTAAGTATGAATATACAACTACAAGTCAAGCTATAGGCAGGACAAAGTTCTATGTTAACTTTATAAATTAAACGAAATCTCTTCTAGTGTTGCAATGCACCTCTGAATTGTTATAACTGCTAGATATGTAGCACAGAAAAATGTCAGGTTATTATTATTATGAGGTCTCGGTCGCTGGACTAGTTAGCATTTTTGTGAACATTTACGCAAGCCGACCTTTCTATATGCTAGCAATGAGGGTGGTCACTGCCAGGGTGCTTGTTGTCCTCAGTGATTCTTTTACATACCAGACTAGGATGGGACTGACATTAATGTGATTCTCCAATGCATAAGGATACACAGTCCCAGTGACATTGCCAATGTTGACAGCCAGGAATTTACACCAAATATAACATGCCTGCCGTGTCAGGTATTGTACACGGGCAGCTGGACGCCAGGCAGATGTGCTAACCAATATATATATATCCATCTCTCTCTTCTGTCTTCTTTATTCAAGTGACAACATTCCAGAATGGGCCAGGCGCAGGACCCAGCGCCAGGTGAGAGTGAATTTGTTTAAGATCGTTCCAAATTAAGAGTTTACTGTTTTATAACTGTGTAGTTGTTTTTTTTACACTGTCACTAGTAGGGAAGCTACTATGTTAGGATATCAATATAGTGGCAAATTCCATGGTTATACGGGATATAAAACCTAGCTGACATCACCATCATTAATCACATTTACATGTGGGCCGAACTGACAACTGGCCGAAATCACCAACATGATAACCGCTAGAATGCCTTTACAGTTTACGTAAATTTGTTAACAGTGCCAGCAACACCAATACAAAGTCCCCATACCTTGCGATGTTGTAGTTTCGTTCCCACGACTCCAAAAGCTGCAGTAGAGTCGGGTCTAAAGACTTAGTCTACTTCAACTTAAAAAACAGCAATTCACGACGAGGCCGACTCGAATTCAACTCCAACCTTTTCGACATAAATTTTGCAAGGCTTTTAAAGGTTTGTGTAAAGGTGCCTAGTAGGCTTACCACATATTAACGAAAGGGTAAAACAGTGGTCGATGCCACATGAAAACTGCTGCTGAATGAATGCCAACATAGCACATCTTGTGACACCAATTTATCGACTCACTCAAGCATCGACCATGCATTTGTTATTGTGTACTTATATTCTGGGGACAGACCATATTTTATTGTCCGGTTGACAACAACGTTAATGCTGTGATTGATTGTAGAAAAATGTAACAATCACATATTATGAAGATCAATGAAACACACTGGCATCGTGCTGCTAATGTGCTCAACAAATTTGAATTGTTTTAATCTGGCACTTGAACGCATTTAGCCGGGTATCCATTTAGCCTAGGCTAGAATATCCAGAATCCGCTATGTGGCGCCACCACTTGCAGTTTTTTCTGATAACCTGGACGACGCATAGGAGAAAGTGGGTTAAGACGATACAGCTATCAGAGGGAGAACTTTGAACAATGGTAGTCAATTCGCTATTTTTTCCGGAAGCTTACAGCAGCTCTGTGCTATACTACATCAGCATCCGACAGTTAATATAGCATAAGGCAATGGCTGTTTTAGATTATGAGACTTTTAATCTTTAATTTTTGTTGTGCTATAACACCTTCCGGAACATAAATTAAAAAAAATATAATCCATATATTGAAGCAAGTAATCTTTTTCAACATTTCATTACGGATAAATATTTGTATAATACATGCATCACTCTAAAAGGACTATTTCACAGCTTCAGTGACACATAATGCCTATCATAATGTACAAGTGTCCAAGAGTTTCCTGATAACAAAAAAACCATTACGGTATAAATGATGAAGGCATGTTGATATTAGAAACTGACCAGTCACGTTAGGTGACAATCCCCCTGAATAATCTCCAAAGCTGATTATTTAGGAATGCGACACGTGATAATGCTGCGATTTTTTTTAACATTTAAGCAGTTCTACACTTCAAGAAGCCAGTGAATTAAAGCATATGATTGGTGTAATGGATGTATGATTCCATTACTAAACTGTAGTCTATGCTTTGAGTAACTAACATTAACATAATAACATACAATGTGCTTATCAAAATACTGTGTAAATTATGTAGTTTAAACATGTTTGGGAATGATAAAATGGAATAATTATCCTAATAAAATATCTACACTAATAAAATAACTGTGGTTATGAATGTTTCATTCCATAATACAAGATTTGTGACAGCAGTATCATGACTTAACAAAATAACTGTGTAAATAGGTAAACATAATTACAGTGTTCGTTCACCAAAATACGAGAACACACATGCATCACCAACATACATCACCACAGTCACCCAACATGGTTATGTTAACAAAACCAGATCATTTTGAAGCAGTAGTAATGCAAAGCTGCTTGTACATAACAATATTGTAATTTAAATTATCAGTAACTGTTAAATAATAATTATTAGACATGGTTGCTTCGCCAAAACCTGGTTCTTTCACCTAAATTCATGAACATATCAGTATATGATTCCTCCGCCAAACCCACAAACATATCGGATTCTTTCACTGTTCCATTATAAGTATACTAGAATGTTCATTTGTATTACCATATAAAAATACCACTGTTTAAAAAGTCATAACATACTTTATAGCAGTCAGCAGATCATTGGCAGTTGCCAGTAACCTGGAATGTACAAGGAAGTTACATATTAATGCTAATCTATTATAAATTAAATATCAATTCCAGATCAACACACTTTAGTGTATCCCCACTGTCCGCAGGCATTGTGGGTGTACAAAATAATACAAACAAAATAAAATATGACATATTAACATTATTTTACTTTTGTTGCACCAATAAATGATATGCTCCTGGAATATCATACATTAACATAAGTGTACTTATGAATGTGATATGTATATATAGCAACATATGTTAACATAAACAAAATAGTGTGAATGGCCAAAAATATTGCCAACATCATTTGAGGTCAACCAAATACAATGTCACAATATTTGTGTACATTTTTAGAACCCCCATGCCACCCTCGCAAGCCAGGGGTGTTTTCCATACAAACTACTTCTGGCTAATCCCCTGCAAAAAGCGTTTGATTTAGCCGAGTCAAACTAGATTATTGACTTTGCCAGTCATGATGTTTCACCCGTGAAAATAGTGCATATACCTGCTCCAATTTGAAGGTGGATAAACAATTTATGTGAATTTCAGTATAAAGATCCACCCCCTCAATCGCACAAGCAGCTGAATGGTTCTGTGTGTGCAAAATATCCTCTCCATTTTGGAGGGAATGCTTTCATAGTTGTAACAATTATATCTTTATAATTTAACAATACCAAAACATGCCTTAACAATATTTAACAGCTATACTGTTCCTAGTACACATTCTCCAACCTCTCCCAGGATTTGCCTATCAGCCTCTGTTACCTTTCTATGCAAAATACATTAACACAGTGAGTATTATTTTATTTGAAAAATTTCACACATTTGTGCGTTCACAAGATCTCTGAAACGATCTTACACTTAAAACCTGTCACTGTGTGTATAAATTGTTTGCAACAATGAAATTATATGTAACAATACGCGTGAACTGCAGGACTGTCTCATAAGTTTGCACAGGAGAAAACATATTTAGCATCAGATGTTGAAATCTTATTCGACCATCTCCTAGAAAACACTTCTTTGTTGACGTGTCTGCGCTGCAAAACTAACAACATGTGCTGGTGAAATTACAACACATGCACATTGTGTGACATCCACCTCCAATATGAGTTCAGTTCACATGAATAACAACTACAACATATGTTGCATGTGTTTATTGAAAATAATGCCACGATCATCACCAAGGTAGTGTTTCATAAATTAAACACCATCCTGATAATTACAGGAACGTTTGCTATAAAGCCTTGATTAATAATGTCTTTGTAACAATTTAATTAAACGTGTAATTTCAGCATTCAACACATAACAGTTTTATTTTACTAGGCAGGTATTTAACACAGATATGCTTGTTAGCACACTGGGACTCTCATAGAAAAGAATGCACTGCGCAATAACTGGATAAAATGTCATTTACAATTTTTGCAACTGCTCACGATACGGTTGAGGACGAAAACGAGGGGCGCAAGTTACATTTTATGTTGGCCGTCACAATGTTCAGCATAAGTATATGTGTAAAATATTCAATACTATTTGTAGTGATTTTCATGGTTGTGTGTCTACTTTTCGATTCCTCATCAGCAATACAAATATCGCTAAGCCGGCCACTGGTCTTCAGTCATGGCGCCGCCATTGCACCGCTTCAGTATAGCCGTGAGTACCTGCTGAATTTGCAATACGGACATAATAATATTACCTCCGAATCTCGAATTTGACATTCCCAAAATTACAAGCAATAAGAAGAAACGCGGCACGAGAGGGGAGTGAGGAATCGCCTCAAGAAGTCTGGTTACAGACCGCCACTTCCCGCAATAACATTATCTGATGTGCACTCTAGTCGAAATAAAATGTATGAATTGTCGGCCCTAACTATGCACGATTTGGACTACCGACGGAACAGCCTACTACGCTTGACCGAAACCTGGCTGACAGAACAAACCAGCTGTTGGACTTGATGGTTAGTACATTACTATACGCATTGACAGAAATAAGTTTAACACCGATAAAAGCAATGGACGTGGGCTGTGTATTATGGTGAATAACAAATGGGCCACCAATTTCTGCGTACGAGAGGGTATCAGCACACGATCATACGATCGACATTCTCGTTCCGACCACGCTACCTAACTCGTGAACTAGGCCAATATTAAGGGTCATACATTACTGGCCCGGACTATAAAGGGGGCTGCTGAGCGTGTCGCCGATCGAATTCAATAGGTCAGTTGACCAGGCTGTGTTTGTGCTTGGCGACTTCAACAATTGCGACATCACGAGTCTCCTGCCTGATCTGCGCCGGATGCTACAGCAACATCCCTAATGCATTCAGGGCACAGTGTATGCCTGTTCTCGGACTATAATGTCATCAGTGGCGTAGCCAGGATTGTGCATTGGAGGGGACAACCATACAACCAAACAAACTCTGTATATATATATATATATATATATATATATATTTTTATATTATATATATATATATATTATATATATATATATTTTTATATCATGCATGCATGCATCATTATGCATGCATACATACATACATACATACATACATACATACACATACATACATACATACATACATACATACATCAAAACAACATACATACATACATACATACATACATACATACATACATACATACATACATACATACAACACATACACACATACACACACTACACACACACAAAACACACACACACACACACACACACACACACACACACACACACACACACACACACACACACACACACACACACACACATACACACACACATACACACAACATACACACATACACACATACATACATACATACATACATACATACATACATACATACATACATACATACATACATACATATATAATTCAAACCCAATCGGATAAAATGAAATTAATACCGACATGACAACCAAGTTCACTGACCAATGTAGTTGGCATTCACAGAAGGCGTCAAAGTTAGAAAGTAAGAGAGAAATGACACATTGTTAAAGAGACACGACCCAGAGCCCATATATAACATCAGCCTATAGGCGATCACCAAATTCCTCACGCTACACACCTAAACCTACTGACAAACACCATGACAAATACCAACATGTAGCCACTTACTCTGATGAAACAATAATTAAACATAGTTGATGTGGCGTTGGCGTTCAACCAGTAACTTCACAACATGTAACGTTGCGTATTACAATTTATAAATTCACGATAGGATGTTCCATTTCCCCAGTGCAAAATCCACCAGATCAATTGCTTTGGTTGCAATAAGGATTACAGCCAGGGCAAACGTTTGGAGGAAAGTCGAAGGGATGATAGGAGATGATGCGCATATCACGTAAACGTAAAAGAAATTTGCTCAGTTCATGTGTTACGTCGGCATACGTGAATGCACTAGAGACGATGATACTAACAGAGAAACAACAGGAGAAGGTCCAGGGTTGCAAAGAACAACCTGGTAAGAATAACCGTAGGAGTTAAGAGAGCTGATAAGAGAAAATGGATGAAATGAGAGTGGAGGTTGGAGTGAAGGAAAGTTCTAAGAAGAAATTGGTGAGGAGTACATGGGATGGTCACGTGGCAAAAATGGGAGATGAAAAAAGAGATCAGATGCCCAGTAAGTGGAGGGGAAATGGAGGTGAGAAAGAAGACCATAGATTGCGATGGGGATTGCATTGGAAAGAATGGGAGAAGAACGGAAAACAATGATAGATAGAAGGAGTTGGAGACTGCTGACAGAGAACGTAGTAAGAGAAAACTGAGAGAAAGAAAAAAGACAATGGAAAAGGAAATCATGGTCAACTCAACCCTGACGACAGTGATCCCCCAAAATAATAACAACAAAATGCAATTCGACCCTGGTCTAGTAACTCGGCAACTATTATTTTGAATCCTTAATAGCCATTAACCATCATGCGCATTAAAAATAATGACATTTTTATTGCTCTGTGAACTCTTATGCTGCAGCCAGCGACAGAAGTGGAGAATTCCTAACTTAATCCTATTTGAATAATGAAATTATTTTGCGTAAGGGTGGGACTGGGGGGGGAATCTTACATAAGCATCATGAAACCCACTGTATTTTGTGACTCTATAAATCAGGCAGCCAGTTATTGGTTCTCCATTCCCCACAATCGTAATTTTTCCCGGGAATTGGGGGGCGTGCCCCCCTGGTCCCCCTCTTGCTACGCCACTGAATGTCATCCATCTAATGCCCAACTACAGGAAGCTGAGAAACCCAGAACGCAAAGTCTACGAGTCTGGGACCATGACAACTCAGAGACACTGGGGGGTGCTTTGATTATACTGATTGGCAGGTGTTTTATGACGACTGCTTATATCTATTTATAACGTTGATGACATTGCTGACACTGTCACATCCCATATTCAGATTTGCGAACAAAATTTTATATAAACAAAAACAGTTACGATTTTGTTCTCCAAATAATAAACCTTGGATTACCAAAGAACTCAGAGGTATGCTAAATGAGAAAACAGTGCGTTTCTTAATGCAGATTTACATCAGTTAGGGACTTAAACAAAGTAAAATGAAACTAGAGAAATTGGAGCATAGAAAGAAAGTTTTTTTTGTTTGATTTATTTAATATAAAATGTAAAACATTGTACACATATGCATAATATATAAATACAAGGTACATTTAAATATTCGGATAACACAAAAAGTGCACGCACTTATTTCCATTGTGGTCCAGGTGTTATGACAATATCGACTTTAGAGATGAATGTGATATATGATGTCAAGCAATAAGCTCCAGCCCTGTAACACTGGTCGAAAGTGATGTAGTTAGATGGTTCTCACGTATTAACCTAACCAAACAAAGCACCTGGGCCCGATAGCTCGCGGGGCCGTGTTATGAAAGTGTGCGTGGATCAGCTTGGTCCTTTTGAACAAGATTTTTTCAATTGCTCATAAATACACTACGCTCGTGGAAACAATCCACTAGTATGCCCATTGCCAAAAAAAAAAAAAAAAACTGGCGCCAGAAAATGTTATGACTTTCGACCAGTGGCGCTTATATCTATTCTTGCTAAATGTATGTAAAGACTTGTATGTCGCCCGCGGAGGGTATTGCTGTCGTTACGCTCCAGCAGTTCGGCCAGGTGTTGTGAAATCCTGAGAGCGACGATGCGTATCGAAGCTGGCCGGTATATTGTTTACCCATGCCGGTTGACCCACCAAACCCGCAAAGGACAATCCACGTCGTGTCACGGAACAATGAACATTCGCCATCGCAACAACGACATGTGTTCCCGGTCACGGGGTCAGCCAGTCGTGACGGCCGGGTTTGTCGCGCTCGCAGTTGTACCGATGATGGTGGCGGTCGCCATCTGGGCGGCACCAACACTCGGACCGTCGCCTCCGGAGCAACTGTTGCTGACCGTAAACCGGTCACATTTCTGTCCCCTTTGTGAGGCCACTGCTAGGGAACAAAGGGGTACATCGTGTTGGCAGTTCACTCTATTTAGACTAGTTGAGGACTGGCCTTGACAGCCATATGTCGCACCACTCTCATGGACCTGACAAAGGCCATTGGTTGCCTCCCTCACAACCTGCTTTTAGGTAAACTACGCGCTTATGGCCTTTCGGACAAATCTTGTAGTCTAATTAATAGTAATCTCAGCAATAGGAAACAGCGAATGAAATTAAGACCTCACTACAGTGAGTGGGCTGATATTGTCAGAGGTGTACCCCTAGGCTGTATTCTGGGCCTTCTTCTTTCAATGTTTTTATTAATTATATCGTTCACTTTCTTGATGATAATAATAATAATAATATATTTATTTGGTATAGCGCCACATTCATAATCGTTCGTGGCGCTTCACAACATATAACAATTTAAAAGACATAAAAAGATATATGTATATAATAAGACAAATACTAGTGTTTTAAAATAAATGTAAAAAATATGTATAGGTATATAAATAAATATAATTAGTAGGATATTAAATAGCGTAGCACTTTTAAATGTATAAATAAATTACGTATTAGTCATAAAAACACACAATAACCGGTCTAGTGTATAATTACATTGCAATGAGACTGCTAAATGACGGTATAGGTATATTTATTATTAGTAATAACTAGTTTTGTTTATGTTAAAACTGTAAAATAATAATAATCATAATAATTACGTAACAATAATGCCAATAAATAAATGTATAATTATGTATTGATAATGTTAACAAATAATCTAGTAAAAAAATTATAATGTTCATGTCGAATTACACTAATATGCGATACGAAAAAAATGTGTCATCAGTAGACGTTTGAAGCTGGTCAGATTGTCACAAGTCTTAATGACCATTGGTAAATTGTTCCATTGGGACGCAGCAGCGACAGCGAACGAGCAGTCTCCAGCTTTGGTACGGGTACGCTTCACTTCTAACATGTTATTGTTCGCAGAGCGCAGTGTTCTTGTCGGTTGATACGGGCACACGAGTTCACATAAATACATTGGCGCGTCGTTGTGCATGGCTTTGTAAGTGAATACAAGTAGCTTGAAATCAACTCTGCACACAATGGCAGCCAGTGGAGTTCGCGTAGCAAGGGTCGTCTGGCACTGTCGCTACGCGGGCTACGCATAATCAACCTGGCAGCCGTGTTTTGTATTCGCTGTAGACGGGCGATGTTAACTGCAGACGTACCGTATAAGAGCGCGTTACAGTAGTCAAGCCGTGATTTGATAATGGCACTGACAACGCGTTCCTTTGTCGGTCTGGTTTAATAAGTCCTCTCTCTACAACTATGCTGACGATAACACCCTGTTTTATGCTCACTAAAACTCTGATACATTCATTCACACTTTGCAACAAGACTGTACTTCCACACTACAATGGTTCAACATCAACCAGATGAAGGCTAACCCAACTCAATTCCAAGCAATTACCTTTGGCAAGAGGGAAACTAGGGGCATCACATATTTTACTTTTGAATACACTACCATCCACAGTGAAAACTTTGTTGTCCTTCTCGGCATTGAGATTGATCATTCGCATTTAACAAACATATTACTAACATATGTAAAAAGGTAGCTAGACATCTAGCAGTCTTAAAACGTCTCGGTCATCTCCTTATTCGACAAGGGAAACTTGCAATTTTCAAATCCTTCATAACATCTAACTTTAACTACTGCCCTTTAATCTGGTTTGTTTTTAGCCAATCTAACACCAACAAACATGAAAAAATACAGAAGAGAGCACATCGCTTTATTTACAGTGATTACCCATCCACGCACCACGACCTCTTAAAGACCGCTAACACCGAACACCTCCACGTGAAAAGGATGAAAGAGATGGCATGTGAAGTATTCATAATCGTAAATAATATTGCTCCAAACTTTATTCAAAATGTTATCATGCTTAAATGTTCCCAGTATTCCCTGCAAAAGGTTAAAACTGCTGTCGTCTCTAACTCCCTAAGGCAAACACATCCAGATATGCACTTAAATAATTCATGCACGATGGACGAGTTTCGTAGACTGACCCGGAACTCGGATGGTCCGTCGGCCAATTCCTGCATATGTAGGTGAACAGTTAACATGTCTGCCGCCACACCAATTTAACGAACATGTGTATATCGTATTTATTGTATACATGCATGTTTGTTTTTTATTTTACCCTTATTACCCTATTTTATTTTTAATGCTTTAACTTTAAATATTTTGTTTGTTTTTTACGTTTTTATGTATTGTTGCTTTACACTTGTTTCTCTGTTTCTCGGAAAATAGCTCAGATGAGCTAATGTTATGAAATTCACATGTGAACCGACGTTAAATAAAGCTTCTTGTATCTTGTGATCATGTTGATTATATTTACAAGAGAGCCTAACAACGACTTTTCTTATTGATAAAGCTGAAACGTTTTGATGTTAGCCAGCATATTCTCAAACTTATATATATATATATATATATATATATATATATATATATATATATATATAAAAAAAAAAAATTTTTTTTTTATATATTAGTTTAATAGCGAGTGTTCCATCTTTTAACATAATTACATGGTATGGCAATGTCAGTGGCAAGAATAAAATAAAGCTTGCTCGTGTTGTCAACACAGCTGGCAAGTTGATTGGTAACGAACAGAAACTCGTGTCCAGTATATACAATGCTGCACTGAAAAGGAAGGCCAGACAAATACTGTACGATCCTTACCCATCCTCTGAATGAAGCTTTTAAGAAACTTCCATCAGGGAGACGTCTAAAAGCTAAAAAGAACCTATTCAAGAAATCGTTTATACCCGCTGCAATTTTAGTTTTGAATGTTACATTTTAATCAACCAAGTAACTGCGTCCTCTCGTCACAGTCTGCATAGCATTTCTTTTCCACCTTCTCTTTAACAACAAACACCCTGAAAAAACAAAACAATTAAACATTAATAATAAACATGCCTCACAAAACTAAAACAAACGAAAGTTGAAAGGGAGGGTTAAACATAGCTGAATTGCCTTCAAAGAATGTCTAGCAGTAATGATCAGCTATCATTATTACAGGGACAAGACATTTCACAATACGGCAAATATATGTACTTTTTTAAATAATGTTATAGCTCAAGAAAACATGGTGGACACTCAGTTGACCAAGTCTGAGGTTGGTAATTAGAGAAATTAGTCAAATAATAACAGATTCAGCGACAGAGTTGCCATGAAACACAATGACAGTTTTAGTATATTGTTTCAGTAGATACCTGATTAGGCAATGGCTGAAATGGACTGAAAATTATCAACTTGTGCCTCTACGTACCATAGACAGATTTGTCAATAATGTTGTTTTTACTAACATACAACAATAGAACAAAACGAAAGGATGCCACTTGTGTTGATAAACATGCAAAAAATAGGTTTCACGAATATGTTTTTATAATAAAATATTAAGTACGTCATATGTAACTTCGAATTACTGAAGTTTCATACGAAAAAATCACACATCACATGCAAATTACAAGCTTCAAGCACATTAACAGAGTTTCACAGACAAGCAGACAGTTCTACAGTCAACAAAACTGTATACATTTACGCAATATATCAACAGTTTATTGCTGTGGCTAACATATCTCGGACGGTGTCTTCTGGTGCATACTTACACTGCCAGTAGGATTGTGAAGCACAGAATGCCCAGCATAATGACAAATGTGAACGGCGCCCACACATACACAGTGGCCGAGTAGAGGTTGTTGAACACCAATAAACCCATTAGCACACTGGCTGTGATGGCTAAGGCGGTGGTTGCAAGCATGGCACCTGTAAACACGATCTTTTCTGTCATACTGGCATCATCGGGTGGACAACGTAGTGATAACTTTCACTGAGGCAGAGGAAAACGGTAAAAAGCAAAAATATTCAATACCAGTAACTAACGTAATATTTATTATTTGCATTATATACTTCTAGGTGTGTGTGTGTGTGTGTGTGTGTGTGTGTGTGTGTGTGTGTGTGTGTGTGTGTGTGTGTGTGTGTGTGTGTGTGTGTGTGTGTGTGTGTGTGTGTGTGTGTGTGTGTGTGTGTGTGTGTGTGTGTGTGTGTGTGTGTGTGTGTGTGTGTGTGTGTGTGTGTGTGTGTGTGTGCATGTTAGTGTGTATCCACGTTTGCACATGCACGCATGTGAAAGGTCAATACGGTTCCATCATAACTATCCCCATCAAACACGTTGTCTGACTTCCAGAAACTCCCTAATGCATCTATTAGCTTTGTGTGGCAGTGATGATGTCTTCACAATATTTATACATAACTGGTGTCACTGGATCCTGCCGTGCATTAGTGGTGTTCCTTTGACCGTATCCCATGCCCTTCTTTGAGCCCAACTGTTCCTCTCCCTAGCCCTAGTCTGTCCTCACCTTCCTCCTCTTGTTTCACCACTTTCGAGCTGATGGAGCGCACCATTGGTGTCACCAGATACGATGCGCCTCCTGCCACGGTCGCTGCAAACACAACGTTTACATCATCAGCACGTCAACTGTTTGTAGCTGTTAAATATTAATAACATCAAACCTTATAAGATATACATACAGTTGTTAAATTACGTAATTCATAATACACCAAGTAATATAAGGTTAAGAGTCTTTGTGGTTTTTAACATTTGTAGATGAGTGCACACTAGTACAAGGACCCGAATGAATATAGAAATGGATGAGTATATTTCAGCAATGAGGCATTGGTGCACTTGTGTTGCCTCTAACTTAACATACTCGTAAACAGATTTGTTATTGAGCAGAAACTTACCTCTGTATTTTATCATCTTACTAGAGTCATGAGATTAACCCTAATTGAAAAGAGGCCCATGCAGCAAACACAATACCCACATGATCCAGTCCATGACACAGACATCATAAGCACAATACCCACACGACGAAATCCATGACACAGACATCACAATCACAATAACTATATCACCTTGTCCACGACATAGACAACACAATACACTTATGACATAGTCCGTGACACAGACTTCACAAACACAATACCGTATGACACAGTTCGTGACACAGACATCACAAACACAATACCCGTATGATACAGTCCGTGACACAGACATCACAAACACAATACCCGTATCATACAGTCCGTGACACACACATGACAAACACAATACCCCTATGACACAGTCCGTGACACATACGTCACAAACACAACATTCACGTAGTCACCCACGTCATGTGATCACTGATCAACCCATATACATGTCACATGATCAGCCCATGCTAGCACAAGTTACATAGTCTGCCCATAAACCCATCACATAACAAGGAATAGATAATGCACAAGCAGTGGTTACACCTACCCATAAACATGAATGGCGTGGTGCGACTGAAAACGACAACAGCCTGGTAGGCCGCTGTAGAGACGGTGGCTATCAGGAGGAGGTGACTGTCGCTCAGTTTCGGCTGGGTCAGTTTGATGAGCAGCACCGATGTCGGAACACAAATGAGCATAAATACTGCCCCGAAATAGCCAATGAGCACGGAGCTCCAGCAGAACGGAGCGTCAAGCAGGTAGATGAGCAGTACATCGCCGCGTCCAAGCGTCACCGCACAGGTACAGAAGGCGATTGCCAGACACAACAAGAGCTTCCACCGCCTACCTGTTCCGTTGTCTGTGGTGTACAAGTGATAGGCTTTACGGAAATGGTGAAGCGTCCAGAATCGGACATCCGGATCACGTGTGACGGTCTCGGGTAAAAGGCATGCAGTGACCACAAGGTCCAGCAGGAGTAGAGCAACCAGAATGAGAAATGGGTAATAGTATCCAAGGCTGGATATCAGATAGCCAACGACAATCTGTGACACGACGGTTCCTATCCCGTAACAGCTCTCAAGAATGGCCATTCGTAGGGATCGATTGTGTAATGTTATATCGGCGACGTAGGAATAGCCGGCCGCTAAGGACATAAATATGCCACCGGATAAACCCTCGATGAACGCTGCGAACATCATAACAAAAAGCGACAAATCGAAGTAGATGACAGCAAAGAAGCAAACGCACTTCACAATGGCACCGACTTGTGGTGCAATAATGGCAACCTTTCTTCCTCCTCTGTCACTGTACGACCCAAGCAGTATCAGAGAGAACATCCCTGGAACCAATCCCGCTACGTTTATGTAGAGGGTCCACAAAGAAGCCTGGGAATCGATGTCGTCATTCTCATGACGACTGCTGCCATTGCTACACATGTCCGACTCGTTCAAATTACTGTCAGTTAAATTGTAATTGTTGGACATTCTTGCACGGATATATTGGGCTGAGAGTGGAGCCACAGCACCAATGTACAATGCGTATATCAGCATGATTGGCTCAAGTAGCACCACAAACCGGGAATGAACTGAAGCCTCTGTACTCTTAAATTCAACACCCAACTGATTGATAGTGTTGCATTCGTCTGTGCTGCTGGCTGCAATGGCGTTGCCAGATTCCGCAGCGTTGGACGCGGTGTTGTTCTCATGGCTCGCTTCCATCCCGATTCCCTTAGAATTACCTATGCCACGGATAAACATATAATTATTCATGATTATATACAGATAACATCTGGTTGCAAAGTAATCAGTCATTTTTTTACGGATATATCAATTTGTCATGACATTGTTGCACTAACAATAGTTGGACTGGATTGTGCGTTGAGGCCAAATGGTGTTTTGATGGAGTTTGATATTATAGGTCTGTATTTTTATAAACCAAATTTTGAAATGGTCAATTCATTAATTAGTTGCAGTTGTGTAACCATCACATTTTTTTTCTGTCAGTAGCTGCCTTTGAAAAGATCCATTATGTACGAACATTTTGCTGTGTTTACTTGTTAATGGTCACAACTGTTTCCATCAATACATGGAGTATATATTTTTAATCACTTTCTGGGCTAATTAACCTTTGTAAATGCATGTGTGTGCGTGTGTGTGTGTGTGTTTGTGTGTGTGTGTGTGTGTGTGTGTGTGTGTGTGTGTGTGTGTGTTTGTGTGTATGTATGTATGTATGTATGTGTGTGTGTGTGTGTGTGTGTGTGTGTGTGTGTGTGTGTGTGTTTGTGTGTATGTATGTATGTATGTGTGTGTGTGTGTGTGTGTGTGTGTGGTTGTGTTTGTGTGTGTGTATGTAGTGTGTGTGTGTGTGTGTGTGTGTGTGTGTGTGTGTGTGTGTGTGTGTGTTGTTGTGTGTGGTTATTGTGTGTGTGTGTGTGTGTGTGTGTGTGTGTGTGTGTGTGTGTGTGTGTGTGTGTGTGGTGGTGGTGGTGTGGTGTGTGTGTGATCAAGCCCAGCGAAATGGGGTTATGACTCTCAATCGGTCAATTTTGTAAGTAGGAGTGTATAGTTTGGCTGTCTTTATTGGGCTTAATGAGGCCTTTCTAGGGATACCCAGTTTTGCGTATATATTTATTATTCAAATTATAGGAACTACAACTGTTTTAGTGGTCTTTTTGATGTTTTTGTTACCTTTTTGCAATTGTGATTCCGTTTAAACAGCTATTAATCCACCTAAACCCTGACTAATCAAGTACCAATTGTTATGATACCTCTCACGTATCTCTGTTGCTGTACCTAGTTATTAACAAAGAAAAGAAAAATTAGATTTTTGTTTTTTTGTTAATTAGTGTGTTGCAGAAGTTAAGTTTTATCAAACGTGTACCACTATTCCTAATGGCTTACTAAGGATAAATATAAGTTTATAACATGCACTAGGATACGTAGTAGCATTCTAACATGTACATGGCCGGAAAACATAGCGATTTTGCCTGTGTGTTTGCCAATATGTTGTTTTGGTCAAAAACTCACGTTTTGTGTGTGTTTTCGACCGTGTCCCACACACCCTAATCATATTTATAATATTAATGAGATGCCTTCTGATATATATATATATATATATATATATATATATATATATATATATATACATACATATATATCAGAAGGCATCTCATTAATATTATAAATATTAAGAGCATGTTACAAACTTATAGATTAATCCATTAACAAATTTCAACAAGTTTAACTTAATATTGTACGATCTTTCATCAGTATTATATTGCCGGCCATATACCCATGATGCCGACCATGTACACCCTTAAAACATCCTAAATAAGACTAATTGGGTCAAAATAAATTGCAAACAGAAACTGAATTGGTCAAATTAAAACAAATGTACAGACAGTGGCCTATATTCAGCAATAACATGTGTAAATGAATTAAATTGGCATGAATCTATTCACGGACCATCCATGGTAGAAGGCAACACACATAAAGGTGGATAACTAAATATTCATATTGAGAAATTAAACACACAGTGAACTACCAAAATTTACTAAATACTGTTGTCGACCGTGTACCCACACAAGAAACCCCAAATATGTCTAATTGGGTCAAAATCAATTGTGCACTAATTTGATTAGACATTAAGCAACATGTTACATGAATGAAAGAAAGTTTATTTAACAACAACAACAACAAAACAGTAATATACAACATATTATGGGAACGATAATACAATACATAATGGTAAAGATAATACACAATAATACAATTCCATGATTCGGTGAGTCGCTGCATAGCAGAAGTCATGTGACAAGTTTGACAATTTAAAAAAGACCCTTTGGTTAAATGTGAATATTTACGCTCAATTTAACAACCCCAACAATTGAGAGAAAACAAAATCGAAAAGGATGGACAAGAATAAGGTATTCAGCAAATATATGCCAGGTAAGGCTAATAATTAAAAAAAGAATATTTAATAAGTCATTTGCAACATTTGGTGATAGTTCCTGATATTAAAGATTGAATTAATTTCTTCATAATGATGTTCTCGACCGTGTACTGGAGATGGGATCGACATTAACGTGATTCTCCGATTCACGAGAGATACACAATCCCCAATGTTGAGAGCCAGGAATTTACACCAAATAATACAATAGTGGTTGCGCTAACCACTACACTTTCCACATATCTCTTCAGTATTCACTGTTCACTGTGATAACATTCCAGAATTGGCCGGCCAGGACCCAGGTGAGAGTGATTCTTTTAAAATATCATTCCAAATTCAGAGTTTACTGTTTTGTAATTGTAGTTGTTTTTAACGACGACTAGTAGAAAACTGACTGTGTTACGATATCGCCATACTGGCAAATTACATGGATATATAAGGATATAAAACATGGTCATATTCACTAAACTTAATTATAAAAATCCCGCCAAAACTGGGCCGACATCATTAATCACGTTTACAAGTGGGCCGACTTGACCATTGGCCGAATCACCAATTATGAGCATGAGTAGAATTAGAATGCCTCTTAGTGTTTGTTTACGCAGATTGGTGACAGTGCCAATACAAAAAGTCTCCATACCTTGTGTTGTTGTAGCTTCGTTCCCACGACTCCAAAAGCTGCAGCAGAGTCGGGTTGACAGACTTAACTACATTAACTTAAAAAATAGTAATTCACGACGAAGTCGAATTCAAGTGCAACTCCTGCCTTTTCGACATTAATTTTGCAAGGCTTTTAAGGCCAAAAAGCAAAGTTTGTGTATGAGACGCGCTATATTACAACATATTAACGTAAGCTAGGCAAAACAGTCCAAATTAACAGTGTTCGATGCCACGTGAAAACGTTTTTCCGAGTCACAGTGAGTGAATACCAACAACGCGTCTAACGTAAAACCACTTTCTCGACATGCTCAACCATCGACCAGGCCTTGTTGTTGTGTACATTATATTGAGCCTGGGGACAGACCATATTTTAATGTCCTGTTGATAAGAACGTTAACGCCGCTGCTGTGATTGATTGAACATTAAGCGATCACATATTATGAAAATGCACGACACGCACTGGCACCGTGTTGATAATGTACTCAACAAACGCTGTTTGATATTTGTATCTTTGTTGATTTTGGCACTTGAGCGTATTTATAGCCTAGACGACATATAGGGGAAAGTGGGGTAAGACGGTGTAGCTATCAGAGCGAGAAGATCGAACGACGGGTAGTTAATTCACTATTTTGCTTTTTTCCGGCAATATAGAGCAGATATATGCTATACTACATCAGCATCTGACAGCTAATAATATACATAAGGCAGGGGCTGTTTTAGATGATGGGCATTTTCACATTCTGGATAGTCTTTACTTAGTGAACAAATTGTCGTTGGTGCCGAACTGGGCACGAATTAGGGAGCTATAGACCGTCATGAACACACATATTTATTTAAATACAATGCGTATGTTAAAGCAAGTAGTCTTGTGGCAACATTTTATTATGGATAAATAGTTATATAATACATGCATCGCCATAAAAATGACTATTTCACAGCTTCAGTGTCAAATAATGCCTCTCATAATATACAAATGTCCAAGAGTGTCATAATAACATCAAATTTAATATGATATAAAGGATGATGACATATTGATATTAGAAACTCAGCTGCTCTGATCAAACCTGTCAGGTAATACAAAATTTACCCAGTAATATCTAAAGCTGATAATTTAGGAACATCAGTGATGTGTGATAATGCAGCAATTTTTTTAACATTTAACTTTTTTAATGCAGAAATTGTTTCTGCTCCATAACAACATATCAATGTGGTTCTGTTTAATAGGATACATACAATGTATACTGTTTAACATGATTTTTTATTTAAATGGAAAATAAAAGTGTCTTTATTAATCATAAAGCAATAAACATTCGTAAAACATTCTCACTATAAAAAATCCAGTATTAATTTGTGTATGTGTAATGTTGTGTATACACAATAATTTCACGTTAGAATGTGGATTTCAGATCTGTTCCTTTGAAGCAGAGCTATACTTCATGAATCAGAGGTCCTTATTCTGTAAAAAGAAGGCAACGAGGAACTAACACATGACTGGTGTAATGAATGTATGACTCCATTACTAAATTGTAGTTTATACCTTGAGTAACTAATATCAACATAATAGCATACAATGTGCCTATCTTAACACTAAATTGCTTAGTTGTTTTGGAATGATAAAATAATTATTGTGATAAAATAGCAGCAGTATCGTGACTTAAAAAAATAACTGTGTAAATAGGTGAACATAATTATAGTGTTCTTTCACCAAAATACAAGAACATCACCAAAATACATCACTCTAGTCACTCAACATGGTTCTTTTACAAAAACCAGAGAACTTATAAATAGTAGTAATACTGTAAATCTGCTTGTATATAATCACTGGTGTGACTTAAAAATGATACGCGTTCAATATTAATAATTATACGTGGTTGCTTCACCAAAACGTGGTCCTATTGCGTAAATTAATGAACATATCAGTACATGTCTACACGATTATGTCACCAAATTCATGAAAATACCGGAGACCTTGCACAATTTCATTATAATTATACTAGAATGTTAATTTACTCATATTCTTGTGACCATTTTTTTATATGAATTATCCATTATAACAATAGATTTCATGTAACAACACTTGTAAATACCACCATTTAGAAATTCCAGACATACTTCATAGTAGTCAGCAGATCATTGGCAGTTGCCAGCAACTTGGAATGTACAAGGAAATTACAAATTAACACTAAGCTATTTTAAATAAAATATAAGTTCCAGATCCACAAAATTCAGTGTCTACTCGGGCACTGTTAGTGCACTAAAATAACAAAATAATACATGCAAAAAGAAAATATTACATATTAACAAACAGTTTTTAACTGGGCCAATTAATAATATGCCCCTGGAATATTATAAATTAACACAAATGTACTTGTGAATGTGATATGTATATAGATATATAATGACATATGTTAACATATACAGAATAGTGTGAATGCCCAAAAACATTGCCACCATCATTTGAGGCCAACCAAAAAGAATGTCACAATATTTGTGTACATATACATATTAACCTCATAAGCCAGGGGTGGTTATCATGAAAACCACCCCAGGCAGATCCCCTACGAGAAGTGCTTGGTTTAGCCAAGCCAAACTAGTTTATTGACTTAACCAGTCATGACGCTTCACCCGTGAGAACAGTGCAAACAAATGCCTGTTCCAATCTCAAGATGGACTAACGATTTCTGGGAATTCCAATGTAACGATTGATCCGCCCAATTAAAGGAACAGCTGAATGGTTTTATGTATTCAAATACATGCTTCCACATCCTAAACGGAAACATTGCGTGTAACACGAGTGGCATGTAGTTGAAATAATAAAAAATGATATCACAACTGGAGGCGAACAACACTCATTGTGAACAATGCCACTGGCTGAACTTAGAAAGGAGTTTTGCAAAGGGACATGCCAGGGGTACTGAAGGCTGGTATTGACATAATCAGCAGCAGTGACCACTGGCACACGATGATGCCCCATGCCCTTATCACATAATGCCTTATGGCATGTAAACCTTTCCTAAACTTACACATGAAATTCATGTTAACATAAAATCCCTCCATAATGTGCAGATCTGTAAGAATCCTCTGTGCATGGCTTATTATATTATATGCCCCTCAACAAGATGACTTCGGGAAGATGTCTATGAATTGACCAACAGTGATGTCTGGTCACTTTGGTCAATTGTGTCTCTTCTTTGCCTTTCCAGTCTCTCTTTGATAAGATACACCCTGGAATTGAAAAACATTTATATTAAATGTGTTAAATTGCCTTTAGAATTTCCAATTTATAAACCACTCCATCTTAAGGTATTAGTATTTTTACAAATGTAATTTTCATTGAATAAAGCACTGAAAACATATATATATATATATATATATATATATATATATATATATATATATAGTTTTTCCACAGGACAAAGAGTACACAACAATAACTACTTACAGAGCCAGTACTGCTGTGAAGGCTAGCGTGCCCATCATGACAAGGAACGTGAGCTGCGCCCACACAAACACAGTGGCCGAGTAGAGGTTGTTGAAGACTGACTGACCAACGACGACACTCGTCACTATAGCAACAGCTATGGTTGCGAACATTGCACCTGCAAACAAACGTCCCAGGCTAGGTAAATAAACCTACAGGTTCATTTACGTCAACAGTCAAATATCTGCTCATCCAAATATGGACTTACAATTCCTATGAAAAATAAAGCTCCTTATAACTCAGCGTCCAATATTTAGGCTGTGCATTCAAAAATGTCTGCTTAGCCATGTTGCATTTCATATAAAATAGACTACCAATTTTTGATAGTAAGAATATTTCCCAAGTGATCACACGGACATCAAACAGTGATTTTACATTAAAAAGCACAGCTACTGAAGACCTAGACAAATTCCTACCTTCCTCATCTTGTTTGACAAGCTTTGAGCCGATCGCACGGACCATTGCTGGCACCAGGTTTACTGCTGCTCCTAACACCGGTGCTGGGAACAGTAGATAGCACAAACTGCTGCAATCATTATTCACCACAGAAGCATGGTAAACACAGCTAACAAAACCACCATTTAATAGAGATATATAAGAAACTAACTCAGCTGTTACAATCACCATTCTTTCAACAGGCACTGCAAACCCAGCTGTCACAGTCACCATTCATTAAATAGGCACTGCAAATTCAGCTGTCACAATCACCATACATTAAATAGGCAATGCCAAATTCAGCTGTTGCAATCACCATTCATTCAACAGGCACTGCAAACCCAACAGTCACAATCAACATTCACTCAGCAGGCACTGCAAACCCAACAGTCACAATCACCATTCACTCAGTGGGCACTACAATCACAACAATCACAATCGTCATTCACTCAGCAGGCACTGCAAACACAACAGTCACAATCACCATTCACTCAGCAGGCACTGCAAACTCAACAGTCATAATCACCATTCACTCAGCAGGCACTGCAAACACAACAGTCACAATCACCATTCACTCAGCAGGCACTGCAAACACAACAGTCACAATCACCATTCACTCAGCAGGCACTGCAAACACAACAGTCATAATCACCATTCACTCAGCAGGCACTGCAAACACAACAGTCAAATCATCATTCACTCAGCGGGCACTGCAAACACAACAGTCATAATCATCATTCACTCAGCAGACACTGCAAACTCAACAGTCACAATCACCATTCACTCAGCAGGCACTGCAAACATAACAGTCACAATCACCATTCACTCAGCAGGCACTGCAAACATAACAGTCACAATCATCATTCACTCAGCAGGCACTGCAAACACAACAGTCACAATCACCATTCACTCAGCAGGCACTGCAAACACAACAGTCACAATCACCATTCACTCAGCAGGCACTGCAAACACAACAGTCACAATCACCATTCACTCAGCAGGCACTGCAAACACAACAGTCATAATCATCATTCACTCAGCAGACACTGCAAACACAACAGTCACAATCATCATTCACTCAGCAGGCACTGCAAACACAACAGTCACAATCATCATTCACTCAGCAGGCACTGCAAACACAACAGTCATAATCATCATTCACTCAGCAGACACTGCAAACACAACAGTCACAATAAACATTCACTCAGCAGGCACTGCAAACACAACAGTCACAATCACCATTCACTCAGCAGGCACTGCAAACACAACAGTCACAATCACCATTCACTCAGCAGGCACTGCAAACATAACAGTCACAATCACCATTCACTCAGCAGGCACTGCAAACACAACAGTCACAATCACCATTCACTCAGCAGGCACTGCAAACACAACAGTCACAATCACCATTCACTCAGCAGGCACTGCAAACACAACAGTCACAATCACCATTCACTCAGCAGGCACTGCAAACATAACAGTCACAATCACCATTCACTCAGCAGGCACTGCAAACACAACAGTCACAATCATCATTCACTCAGCAGGCACTGCAAACACAACAGTCACAATCATCATTCACTCAGCAGGCACTGCAAACACAACAGTCACAATCATCATTCACTCAGCAGGCACTGCAAACACAACAGTCACAATCACCATTCACTCAGCAGGCACTGCAAACACAACAGTCACAATCACCATTCACTCAGCAGGCACTGCAAACAAAACAGTCACAATCAACATTCACTCAGCAGGCACTGCAAACACAACAGTCACAATCACCATTCACTCAGCAGGCACTGCAAACATAACAGTCACAATTACCATTCACTCAGCAGGCACTGCAAACATAACAGTCACAATCACCATTCACTCAGCAGGCACTGCAAACACAACAGTCACAATCACCATTCACTCAGTGGGCACTGCAAACACAACAGTCACAATCACCATTCACTCAGTGGGCACTGCAAACACAACAGTCACAATCACCATTCACTCAGCAGGCACTGCAAACACAACAGTCACAATCACCATTCACTCAGTGGGCACTGCAAACTCAGCTGTTGCAATGACAATTCCTATTCACATCTATCTTGACTCTACACTCCCAGCAGACACAAACACATTTCACACACTGGTCATAATTCCATAGGAAGTACAAATACAAGTCACAATAATGAAATCCCCCAATCCAGTGGCACAACAATCACAATCTAATTTCGGTTGAATATGCATTATGAACAATGTAGTCAACAATTGCCGTTCAACAGTGGCAACGATCACCATAGTATCAGCAAGCAGTTTGTTGCTGTCAGACAGCAATGATGGACATATATTGAAATCAATTAGTGTTCTGATGTGTGTTCATGTTATTAACTAATTGCATATTTACTGAACTTTCTTCATGATAACTCTGTTCAGATCACAAACTTTCATTTTGCATATCGAAGATGTTTGTTTGCCTGGTAAAGACTTTCACTGAACATGACACACTTCATCGCTACAGATTAAGTTAACATGTCACGTTCAACAAAAGCCTTTATCGAGTAAACAAACATCTTGGATATCCAAAATGAAATTTTTTCATCTAATTGCAAATTTGCAATACTGACATTTTAGAATGTGTTTAGATGTTCATAATACTTAGCTGATTATTGACTTTATGTTTACATCTTGAAGGGGAAAAAGCAAGAAACAGCTCCTTAAACTTACCCATAAAAATCAGGAACGTTTTGGTGCTGAAGGTCATCACGACCTCATAGGATGTTGTTGAAACAGCTCCTATCAAGAGTAGACCACTGTCTCCAAATATTGACAATGTGAACTTTGTCATCAACATGGAGACTGGAGCCGAAATACAACTTAACATTGCACCAAAGTAGCCGATTTGTATTGAACTCAGGCAGAATGGAACATCAATCAGGTAGAATGTTTGAACATCAAAACTTGCATATGTAACGGAACAACTAAAGAAGACTATGACTAGACTCAACAAGAGCTTCCATCGTCTGCCTGTCCCATTGTCTTTGAAGTACAAATTGAAGGCTTTACGGAAATGACCAAGAGACCAGAATCGAACAAGTGGATCTTTTGTGACTGTTTCTGGGAGGAAGATGGCAGCTGCCACAAGGCTCAGCAGAACGATAGCAGTCAGAATGAGAAATGGATAAAAATATCCAACGCTGGCTATCAGATAGCCAGTAGCAACCTGAGACACAGTTATTCCTATTGAAATACAACTATCAAGAACTGTTATTCGGAAAGATCTATTTTCATGTGTAGTAATATCTGCTACGTACGAAAATCCAGCTGAAATAACCATGAATATCCCGCCACATGCACCCTCTATAAATGCTCCCATCAAGATGACATAAAGTGGTAAATCAAAGTAGATAACAGCAAGGACACTAATGCATCTGAGAAGGGTGCCTAATTGTGGTACGATAATGGCTACCTTTCTTCCTTGCCTGTCACTGTAGGGCCCCAACATCCACAAAGAAACAATTCCAGGAAGCAATGCTGCTGTAGTTGTGTACAGCATCCATCGAGAAGCCTCAGCGTCGACTTCATCATTCCTGTGACGACTACTGTTTTTACTGCAGACACTTGGAATGTGAGGTGAATTGTGACCACCACTTGCATTGTATGTACTGGATATTTGTGCACGGACAAACTGATCCATGAGAGGAAATATTGAACCCATATACAATGCATATACAAACATTATTGGCTCAAGAAGCATTGCATATCGGGAAAAAACAGGTTTTCGCTGGGATCCTGTTTTCTCAGATTCCGTGTCAGGAAGGTTTTGTCCAGATTCTCTGCTACTTGCTGTTTCATCCACATCAGCACTGATGTCATCGTGCACATCTGTGTTTGTGGCATCAATATTCTCATGGTTGTCTCTCTTCATCATGGCTGTGTGTACCATGGTGATTCTCTATGTTTTCTATAGAACAGAAAAGAACACAATTTATAACTTCATAATATCATATCATATAACAATTCAAGATGTTAAGATGTATGTATCGAAACAAGAGTTGCAATGAAGAAAGCTGTTAAAATATGTGTTTCAGAACCTCTGTTCCATTTCCCTCCCTCCTTCTTATATAGCTATGGTGGTGCAAATAGAAACGTTTCACCTGGCGTAAAATATCTATGCATCCATCTACTAATTATAGATGTTAACATGGTCAGTAGGAGAACTAATGTTTGCATTCTTTAAGGAATAAAGATTAAATTATTGCATCTTTTTTAATCTTTAGTCATATAATTACTGACCTTCAAGGCTCAAATATACATGCACATGGAAATAATTGAAGATAATTTCCATTACTACCACAGTACCACTCATAATCACATTATGGTATTGTCTTGATCTGTGCTGCTCAGGAATTGTAACTGAATATCTCACTGAGATGTACCTGGGTCACACTGGCTCTGTTTTAGTAATTTATAAATAAATACTGAAAGCTGAAGCAATCCTTTATGAAGTTGTGTCAGAAACACTGGGTGGTCTGCTGAGTTGCAGCATTCACTGTTTCTTCTTCCATTAAATGACCTCAGCCAACTTGCTGACCATTATTGTCATTGGTTTTTAGACTTGTCCTTCTCTAGAATTAGTGAGTCCACTACAAGTTACACATTTACCCCGTGTGGGATCTTTTACATCCCCTGGCATAGACACCAGATAGAAGGGACCACCGGCTTTTAGTGTCTCTTCCGAAAGACACAGGCAAATGTGGGGTTACGAAATTGTCTATATTTTGAAAGGCAGTGACTACGCGTACGTGAGCCGTACGTTTAGGCCGCCAGTCTAAAAGTACGGCATTCATACTGCGCATGCGTATGCTTTTATTTTCGGTTACGTGAGCTGTATTTTAGCATCGTTTATCTAAGGTACGGCATTCGATAAGCACATGCGCATGATTTCTATATGTGAGCCTTATCTTTAGTAGCTGCCAGTTCCAAAAGTTTCCTCGCACATGCATGTTTATATACATAAGCTCTATTGCTGTATCTTTAGAACTCAGATCTAAAAGTAGGCCTAGGTTATTTTTTCGCGCGTGCATGCCGTATCTTTAGCAAACAAGAATAAAAGTACGTGAGTTTTTTCCCGCGCATGCATGTTGATGTACGTACGAACGGAAGCTCTTTTGGCACTCAGTTCTAAATATACGTGAGATTTTGTGCGTGTTATTTTTTCGCAAGTTGACATATATGTAGCCCTATGGCTGTCAGTAAATCTAACAATGTCGAACAAAATCGCTTCCTTGTGTAATTCCGCTGTACCGATGCGACGAGACGGACTCAGCATGCTTGTGCAGAATTGAAAAACAGGATACGCACGCATCCTCACGTACGGTTAGGCCACCGGTCTAAAGATATGGCTCACGTACGCGTAGACACTTCGATTTTGAAACGGTGGCTGGTGGGATTGAACCACCGTCTCCTCGATTGACAGCTCGGCGCTCTACCACACAACCACTGCTCACATAGTGAGTGATGGCCAAATACCTAGTGTTAGCTTAGAGTAGAGTCTGGACTATTTCAAGTCTAGCCGCCTGTCTCTGTAATGGGTAAAGTTAAGTGTAATCACCTCCCCGTTCTCCCATCATTATTTGTCTACTACTACCTCCCCTACCTTACCCCCTTCTGCCTACTAACCTACGCATATTTCCCACATCTACCCTAAAGATCTTAAAAGTACACCCTCTTCGGAACTTCCTAGTTCATATATTAACACAACGCACTGTTACTGATGGTGTGATGTTGCCAATGGCTTTGGCCTTTGTTCATTTGTTGTAGTACTAGTCTAGTAGCAAGAAAAGTTAGTTACCGAAAAGTTAACGAATTTGCCAATATGATAACACTTAGTAAATTTACTTGCAGAAACTTGATTATTTCAGACTGTCCATTTGTCAGACATGTAGTCAACGTCTTATCTAAAAGACTGTTTCATCATAAAGTTCATAAATGCACACAAAAGCGTGCAAACAAACGTCACGTCGACTAAGCGCGGGCCCGTGTTTACATCGGAAGTACGGTAAACATCACAGACAGGAACTGGAATAGCAGCGACGTCTATGAGCTTCGCTGCAAAGCACTATAGATCTTACGCACAAGTTACATTTATCAGCTTTACTATAATCAAAGAATTTTTAACCTGAGATAATAATATGCATTGTTAATATAAAGGCAATAAATGTTTTACCTACCATGCATAAGCCAAAATAATGACGGAATTAAACAAAAACACAATGATCTCGTAACTGGTCGCGTCGGCAGCGTGACGCGTCGGCGAAAACTTTGGACGCGTCGGCGAAATCCTTGGACGCGTCGGCGAAATATTTTGGACTCGTCGGCGGCGTTTTGGTCGGCTCGGAATATATTGCTACATATGCCAATACATGTATGTGTATATATATATATATATATATATATATATATAATATATATATATATATATATATGTATATATATATATATATACACAAGTATATATATATGTGTGAATATATATATATTTATATATATATATATATATATATATATATATATATATATATATATATATATATTATATATATATATATATATATATATGTGTGAATATATATATATTTATATATATATATATATATATATATATGAGAGAGAGAGAGAGAGAGAGAGAGAGAGAGAGTGAGAGAGCACACACAATATTAACAACGTTCGGCGAAGTGTCAATCTAGAAATGACGCCGACTCGACCAAATTCATAATTATTGGTTGCAACGGCAACGATACCACTTCGGCACGGATACAAGCTCAGCGAAAGTTCCTTCGCCGACGCGACCAGATTCACCACCGACGCGTTCAAATATTCTACCCGACGCGTCCAAACTTCCCGCCGACGCGTCCAAAGTTTCCCGCCGACGCGACTATTTAATTTTGGTTTCGCTGCCGACGTGACCCGGAACCGTCACAGTAAATGGCGACACTAGGCTAGCAGTGCTAGCGAAAAGATAGCCTCGGTTACCCAGACTCCGTGAGGTCATCATCATCAACATCATGCTGTCGGTCGCGATGCAACAAAGACTGCTTCCGTCACTTGACTAATGCTCTCCATTTATCTCTCTGCTGTGAGAGTGATGTACACGTGTCGGTCATTATGTCTCTCAGCGTCAGGTTTCTCTTGATGGTATCCTTGAATCGGAGACGAGGGCACCCTCTCTTTCTGTGACCAGAAGACAGTTGAGAGTAGAGAACCTGCTTTGGTAGCCTGTCTGGTGACATCCTCATGAGGTGTCCAGTCCACCGGAGATTCTTTCTGATCAGAGATCGAATATTTCCTTGTTTTGTCACTTTGTCCAACCAGGTTATCCTCATGATCGAACGCAGATGTCGCATCATGAAGGCACGCAGCTTTTTCGCCTGTCGTCTGTACATAGTCCAGGCTTCGGCTCCATATAGGAGGGTGGACAGCACGACTGCACGGTATATCTTGCCTTTAACCCGCATGGACACATGGTGGTTGTTCCAGAGTCTCTGGCGTAGTCGGCCGAAAGATGCACTAGCCTTGGCCATCCTCCTCTGTATTTCATTGTCAATGCATCCAATACTTGATATAGTGCTTCCGAGGTAGATGAATTCTAGAACAGAGTTCAGCTTGTTTCCATCAACATGATATCCTCCTCTCCGGTTCTTGTAGAGTCTTGGCTGTGTTGTATACGACCTGCTGCAGAGCTGCCCATTCCTCGTCTGGTGTTGAGTTTTCCTTCTCCTCCCATTGGGCGAGAACACTGTCCATCTCCTGCTCAGCACTCTCCCTATGACTGATGGTACTTAGTTTTGCAGTGTTGAGCTTGGTCGGCTTACTAGTCCCTTGCCTGTTGTGCTTTTGTCGTATTCTGAAAGCCACTTTGATCTCAGCATATGGTTAGTCATTCCAGCAGTTAGCGGGTACTGTGGATGTCCATCTTATCCCGACACCTAGTGATGATGAAGTCGATCATATGCCAGTGTCTGGAACGAGGATGCATCCAGGTGGTCTTGCGTTCATCCTTCTGCTTGAACATGGTGTTCGTCACTATCAGTTCGAACTCAGACAGCACAGAGCCATTGGAGTTGCATTTCCAAATCCCATGTTTGCCCATGACCAAAGGCCACTTGTCATTTTCTCTTCCTATCGTGGCATTGAAGTCTCCTATTAGCAGTAGCTTGTCAGTACGAGGGATGCCACTGAGCACACTTGCCAGCTGGTTGTAGAAGGCCTCCTTGTTTTCATCTGGGTTTGTCATTGTTGGAGCGTACACGCTGATAATTGTAGCAAAGTTGTCCTTGCTCAGAGGTAGTCTCATCGTCATGATTATGTCACTTACCGGCCGTGGCATTTCTGTTAGCTTTGTGACGATATCCTTTTTGATAGCAAAGCCCAGTCCGGCCTCCCTTCTTTCTCCTTTGGGTTTGCCACTCCAGAAGAAAGAGTAGTCCAAGTCGTTTAGACTACCAGACTCTGAGAACCTTGTATCACGTAGGGCGGCGATGTCGATGGTGTATTTGGCAAGTTCCATTGCTACTAGTGCCGTACGTCTTTCTGGTCGGTCAGCTCTTTCTCGGTCGAGGAGAGTCCTGACGTTCCATTGTGCAATTGTCAGTAGTTGTCTTCTTCTTTTTCTTCCTAGCTGATTTTCCACTGTCGACGGAAGATGAAGTCGAGCAGCGCGGTCCTTGGTAACCCGGGCGGCGGCCGATCCGGTATGGTATTTCGTGCAGTTGTACATTTCATGGAAGCTGGTAGCAAAAAGTGGTGAAGTGCCGCTGGCTTTTGCAAGTTACTAGCGGCACTCTCTCGGGGAACAAATACAGGACTCACACCGGCAAAAACATGTCAAGACAGGTGCAAACTGGTTGTCCCTGCAGTGGCTGGTCGAGAGATGTTGGGAGTTCCATACATCAACCGCCCTTGAAGCTGCCACAGTGACATGGTTTTCTGGTTAGGGTTTGCTCCCTTAGCCTTCGATTCTGTCAAGATCCTGTACCACAAGGCAGTGATTTACAACTCTGCATGGCAGGGGCGTCAAACTCCCTGAGGTATTGCAATACCTGAGGTACTGTAATACCTGCATACCATAAGCAAGCCTGGGGAAAGAAAGGCTCTGCATTTGTTAGACCTTACCCCAGATTAGGGTATAGACGCTGATTGGCTCTCAGGCCAACTACGAAAAAAATTACTAACGATATACTTTTACAAGATAATGATATCCTATGAAAAGTATTCAACATTGAACTTATATTAATCCAAAAATAAGTAAAAATTCAAATTGACAGTTGTTTATAAAATAAGAATTACGGCAGGATTAACCAGTATCCGTGAGGTGGCAGCATGTTCAACCCCACACGAATAACATACAAATTAAATAAGGATACCTTTTTATTAAATAATGCAACTCATCTTCGCTGCCTTCGGAGCGGAGTCCTCGACCGACACACACGTCACGACCGTCAAATTAAAAACCAGACCTCTATGACTATGTCTCAGTATGCCTATGACTATGGCTGTGGCTGTGCAAATGAAGTAAGGTCACCCTCCCATCCTCGCAACACATGGGTCGTTTCGCTGTGCTACTATACCCCTGGGCGATCCTCTCCGCAAATCGTGGAAGTGAGCGGAGTCTAACAATAAAATATTATTCTTACTAATCCTCTTCGTGTTGGATCACCATAAGCATAACAAGGCCGCAACCAAAAAGTGCCAATGTTTTCTGTCCGCTGCCAACTTCGCCACTCGGCCAACTACTCCATCCGAGTGTTTTTATCTCCCGCTCCACTGATATTCGCCACGTCTGCTTTGATCTCCCCCGCGCTCTCTTGCCACCAGGAGTCCAGCGCATGGCTGCTCTCGGAATGGATGTCAATTGCATCCTGCAAATGTGTCCGATCCATCTCCATATGCGGCGCTTAACCTCGAGAGAGATGGGCTGCATGCCTGTTCTTTCGTGGAGTTCCTTGTTCGAAGTTTTGTGGGGCCAGTAGATTCGAAGAATTCTCCCGAGACATTTATTTGGAGAAAAAACTTCTAGCATGGCTACCTAGATTTTGGAGTTATTTCTACCCCTGCCTTCAAAGTTATCGACCGAGACACCCATGATCGTTTAGAACAACCGCTACCAGCGTTCCCCGACAACCACCATTATATGCCGTCTCTGCCTTCCTATAGGGAGGCGTA
Source organism: Ridgeia piscesae (assembly GCA_025642075.2). Lineage (NCBI taxonomy): Eukaryota > Metazoa > Annelida > Polychaeta > Sabellida > Siboglinidae > Ridgeia > Ridgeia piscesae. Next base: position 219,781 of record JAODUO010000015.1, on the reverse strand, counting down.
AGCATGTAGGGCCTAGACCTATTCATACTTGCAATGTACATCCATATATTATATGCGTCGTAATGCGTGGCACGCACAAAAACGCATACGCACGCGCGCATCTACGTACGCGCGCGCGCACGCACGTACGCACGTACGCACGCACGCGCGCAGACACACACACACACACACACTTAATAATATCGCTTGTTCAAGCGCTATACACGGCAAACACAACCGCGCCTGCCGATTCAAACTGAGTCCGGAGCGAACGGTCTTTGAGACATGACACAAACGATGTGAAATAATGGAGTAAATGCATTCCACTCACCAAAAGAGGTGCCATCTATCGGCACCACATTTACGCATGCGCAATGTAGGGGTGACACCGCTCGTCCACTCGCGCCATGGTCACGTGACTGATAGCAGACGAAATGTATAGCGACTCAATCAATATATATATATATATATATATATATATATATATATATATATATATATATATATATATATATATATATATATATATATATATATGTATATGTATATAGCGTTTTGCTGTCGATGGTAGTGGACGAGGAACGCTCGAGCCCTTTGCAACAGTTACAATGATGCTTACTTTTACACATTGTTATTTTAAGGCCAGGCTACATTCAGAACTAATGCAATTTCTTGTATTAACCGTTGGTGTGGGGCCCAAGAAGCATTCTCGCGTCAAAGTCCCAGTCGAATAATGGAATCCGTGATTACATGATATAATTTTATCTATAAATACAACATAATCATTGTTAAACCTTTCACAATTTTATCGAACGGATGTAAGCGTGTTTTCATATGAAGTAATCGCAACAGTTTCCATGGCAACATACGTTGTCCATTGTTTTTTATTACAACAGTTCAATGTTGCAGCTATCATGCAATCGTCCATGATAATGCATCTATGATATTGTTCAATTGCAATCGCACTTTCACGTTTTTATTGCGACACGGACGTTTTGGTGACTTTTGGCTTTCTCCGTAAATCACAGCACAAACACGTAACAGACACATAAATCGAACAGACAAGCAACATTTTTCTCGTCCACAAACCACCACAAGCACTGGTTCTGGATAGACAACAGGCGAATCCAATCAACAGCGCGAACTTGTTCAGGACGCTCAGTCGATTGTACCTGGCTCTCATCCGGGAGTTGCAGCGGTCCCCCGTAACAACCACCTCGTCACAAAACTAAACAACATAGAACATACAATCGGGCGTTGACACTAATACGTCGTAGTGGCCCACGAAGAAAGAGACAAGACATGGAGAGGACAGAACGTACGATGCGGAGCAACTGAATACCGAGGGAACTGCAATGTCTGCATGGCGACAACAGCCGGTGAATCCGGATCGGTCGTGGCGGCGATGTTTTTCAGCGATGACTATGGCCCGATGCGATTGTAAAGCTAGCTCTCCGACGAAGCCGCGTTTCTGTCCGACTCAGACGTACGATCGGATCTCGGATGCAATTTAACGATCGTGGCGGCGCCGATGATGAGCTGGCGACATAGAATCGAGAGTAATATTTGTTAGCAGATCGTGATGCTTCCGGCGACATATTAGGCCCGTTTGTAATCGATTGAGCCCGAAGTCGAGGTGTAGATCGCGATAGAGAACGTCAACGCGATGCATGGCCATGGGTTCGCACACCTGAAAGTGCAGTAAAACATTCGAGTAACCACAATGCTTCAACACATTTACATAAAACATTTTGCAGCATCAGGTAGCATACTTTACAGTTCGCATCGTTTTTTTTAAAGCGAACGCTTCCAGGGCATTGCTTACCTTGTGAAAGAGCATACTCGGTAACCCTGGCGGCGACGGCGGCAGCAGCAAGTTGAAGACGAAGACAGCGACGAATTGGCGCGTTCAATCGTTCAAGACTGATTGTGTCTTTAGAACTCCGAACTTATACGCGTAGTCTGAAGTTTTCTAATAAACGTCTCCACAGTTTGCTGTACGCACATAACTGTTTCTTCTATCGTTCAATCTCAATGAACAATACATCTGTGCATTTGACAGCTCTACTTTCACGTTCGCATCGGCTGCGTTGGCGCGTTCAACTGTCAACCGTAACATTCTCGCAATTTCATACGTTGTGATACGTCATAGTAGTTGTTCGTATGTGATTGGTCAAAATTTATATTCCGCGAAACGGACTGATCCATTACATTCAGCAAATGCTCCTACCCCCGTATTGATCAATGGACTCTCCCGTAAATTCAGAATGCGCGTATGTTGATTTGATCAATAATGCACCGCGGGTCCATAATTATGATAACTTTCGGGGGTTAAAAATACTTCCTCCACAATGTACCTTTGCCCCACACTGTTCCCTCTCCGTTCTTAGACGTCTATTGAAGCCCCTTGAGCCCTAAAATCCGTGTGAAGTTTTTAATTGGGTCTATTGGGACTTGGCTTGGAATTCAAGGGCACGATTTGCGGAGCGACGTATATGGTGAAGTACGCTATATTGGACCACTCGCTATACTGGACCGCATTTCATGTGCATTGTTGAGTATAAACCTACTTCGTTACATGCCACCGCTGTATGCTGATACCTTCTTCTTCCGGATACCGCCTAGCCTCAACATGCCGAGGATACAGGCGGGCGAACATGAAACATCAGAAAATATTGTTTTACTTTTAGGGTGCAATATGTCAGAACAGCAAATAGTGCATGTAAACAGTAATGCGTGCAAAAGAACTACTTATGTCTAAAAAGTGGAATAATGCCAAGTTTGGATATTGTTCAAGGCTGTTTTGATTTACAACATGTTGCGGGAGGGAGTTCCAAAATCGAATGGTACATGGAGACAAAGAATGCAAGTGGTAATTATATCTGGTGTGAGGGATAAGGTAAGACAATGAATGCTCTATTCCTGTTCGAACAACACCCTGGATTAGCAAAGCCCGCTACTGTGTTCGGTGTTGTGAGTGACAAGTGACGATGCGGCGATTATGTCCACCAACATTGCACTTATGAATTTAAAAGTTGCTTCGCTTTGATGCATTTGAGGGGTAAATATGTTACAATTTCTAGTGAATAAATTTTGTTTTTATAGTACAAATGTACAGAGAACGTTCCTAATGCTTCTTGATCATAATCACATAATAACATAATAGCTGCTGAAATAATATATATATATATATATATATATATATATATATATATATATATATATATAATATACATATAAATTCATATTATAAATTTATGTTATATCATTATTTTCTTGTTATAAGAAAGAAACATATTGTGCATCTTGTTCTAAATAAAACAAATCCTGTTTCCATGGGTACACACAACATTTTTAGTTCAGAAAGAATTCAGTTTTAATTGGTTCATATTAAGCAGATGCTCCACACACACACACACACTGTGAAAACAACGCATATCATTTTGTTCATAGGGCTCACATATACTTCCTGTACTAGGCACTCTTTATACCTTTATAATATCAAAATAATATAGTGCACTGCACATTATTTGGCATGTTTTGGATGTTTTGATACATTATGTTTTTCACTTAATGAGTATACATGATTCTTTCACGATAAAAGCTGTACTTGTAACCAGAATAAAATGTTAACATTACCCCTATTCTGTTGACAGCCATTTCAAAATGCCAATAAATTACCCATTAAACAACAACACATTTCATGCAACGAATGTTATGGAGTATATGATAACATCAGTGTTAACATTTTCATAACATATTTTATAGCAGAAACATTAGCAAACATTTAACATTAACCAATTTTAAATGGTAAATAACAAATACATTACAAACCAATGCTTCTGCTGTATGGAAGATAAATAAACAATACAAGCAAAACGGAATTATCACAAATTGATTGAATCAGTTAAACAAAATCATAAGCTGTGTGACACTAGATAACGCGTGAATGCTTTTCATGTGAAAATTGGGAAATACTGACACGATGCTATCAATAAAGAATAGCATGCTGATGTCATACGAAACCGCCTCACAGCATTCTTTTGTCGGATAATGGACATTAAAATCTTGAGACAACCCTTTAGGGGCCAACCATAAAGTGTGTCATACTAGTTATGGCAAGCTGTGAGACTCCCCGTCCCTCGCAACACTCCTAAAACACAAAGTCAAATACGCATACATCTACAATAATTATCGTATTGTCTGCATGGTTATATCGATTTGTATGACTAATAATTAATTTTGTGTTTACATTGAGAACCAAAGACAACTTGCAAAATATCGTACATGATGGAAGAAACCTTTGGGGGGCTGATTCCGACTGGATGAGACATAATGATGTCCCCCAGACTATTTATTGCACAGACACAGTTACTCACGCATCCTTACATGCAAAACGCAAGACTGTAGTGTAATAACAACATAAAGACAGTGGTTTTGTCGTTGCACGCAGTTGAAATCTGCCAACAATGGCAGAATAATTAACGTCATACTTGTCATATATCGACTAGCTGATGACGCCACAGCTGAGTTTCGATTGAGAGCACCGCAGATGTGTTGCATAACTACAGACTATTGAAACCATCAAGCGTTCTCTGACCTACCATCACAATCATATACAACAAGAAGTTGTAGACATTATGTCTACGAATGGACTATTAGTGCAGCTTGTTCACTGTTGGCCCTTCTTTGCCTTTCCAGTCTTCTTTGACTAATAACACCCTGGAATTGAAATATAAAGACAAGTCAGCTACAGGAACACAGATTTATATTAATGGCTTCAGAGCACGATGCAACATATCCTTTTTTATATTACAAAAACTCACTTCTACTCTTCGTCCTAAGAGTGTAAATGAACACTTGACATAAAATAAAATATTACTAACTGACGGCTAGAGCCACACTTTATTGTATACCTTTGTCAAATCCACCTATATTCTACACGTAACACATGTCTTATATTGCCTGCATTACTGCTTATGTTTTATTGGTAAATTGCTTTAAATTAATATATGTTTCCTTTTTCATTTCTTTTCTTTTAAACATTGATAAATGGATGCATGTTTTAAAAAGCCTTTTAAATAATATTTTACAACTATAATGTCTCCTACATCATATGGCTCTTCAGTAATTAAACCTTTGCCTAAGCAATGTTTAAGAGACAGGAATATAAACAATATGGTATACGCAAGAGATAGCACATATTTACATATGGCATGATTGTTTGTGACAAGTGTATATAAATCCACTGAGTTATGTTAATCTATTGTGTCAACAAGTCTGTATGGACCAGTTTGCAATAGACCTACCATTCAACGTACGCTACCCATCCGTATCGCGAAGAATATTAATATCACATGTGTTACATTACAGTTTGTTTTTCATAGGTGTTTAACAAGCAACTACTGGAAGAACATCGGAAGAATGGTGGTATAAAATAAAGAATAACGTTTTACGAAGAAGCCGGCCAGGAGTCGGCTAAAGTGGACTGGACACATGGAGCGAATGTGACAAGAACAGTTGGCAGAGAAAAGTGCGAGGAGAATAACTAAGAACTATATAATTCCATCGCGGTCTATAGTTTTCCATAGCATAGTTTCCATATGTATAAAAATCAATCGAAAACAGTTTGTATCCATTTTATTTAGTTTTTTGTTTTATATGATATGATATGATATGATATGATATGATATGATATGATATGATATGATATGATATTATATTATATTATATTATATTATATTATATTATATTATATTATATATAACGTATATATACGGTAATATATATATATATATATATATATATATATATATATATATATATATATATATATATATATATATATATATATATATATATATATATATATATATATATATATATATATATATATATATGCTTACAAACAATACTGAAATAGCAATAAATACTTACAGAGCCAGTACTGTTGTGAAGGCTAGCGTGCCCATCATGATGAGGAACGTGAGCGGCGCCCACACAAACACAGTAGCCGAGTAGAGGTTGTTGAAGACTGACTGACCCACTACGACACTCATCACCATAGCAACAGATATGGTTGCGAACATTGCGCCTGCAAACAATCAACCCTGTGCTGTCACACTGTCTAGATAAAGAAACACATTGGCAACCAACATTGACTCCATAATCCACGTTACCATCAGCAAATATGTTTCTTCTTCTAATAGCATAAGACTCCGATATCATCTATGTCATCAGGAATCTGAGTACGAGGTACATTATGTAAGAAACATTAGACTAATCATGAACAGGGATAAACAAGAGTCACAACTGGGGGAAAGAATCGTTGAAAAGTTTGGATTAGAATGCAAAGTTAAACAACTACGTGTTTGGTTTTGTACGACAGACGGCCATAGTTTTGGATGAATTTAAATACTAATGGAATGTTGATTCTAGATTTCTAGTAACTTTCTGCCACGTTGTGGTTACTGACAGAAATATATAAATCACTGTCTAGAGCCAAGTACCCATAATACTTAACCGACTAAAGCGATGCATTGCAGAGGGATAATTGCCCAGTTTGTGAATTGGTTAGCAAAAGGTTAGACGATTCAAACACCTATTATATTTATCCGTCTCATTTCTTACACAATTCATTACACAATGTCTTTCCCTGGCTCAGTTCTTATGGTGTTAAAAATAACCAATCCATCGCTATTTATTTTCCACGTATCTTTCTGTTTCATATCCAGGTAAATTGCTTACCTTCCTCGTCTCGTCTGACGAGTTTTGAGCTGATGGCGCGAACCATTGTTGACACCAGATTCATCGCTGCTCCAACCACTGGTGCTGTAAGCAGTGACAACATCACACATATACAACAATTGATAGGTTACAAGTTAAAACTTGATGTAGGGGTGGGGGTGGGGGGCTGAATCGAAACCTCCTCTGTTGCATTGTGTCTGATGTATGCGTGCGTACGCCATGTTGAAAATTTATTCGTGACAACATTGAAATTTTATAACCTGGTGAAACTCTCCCAAATCTGTATTTTCACCCTCTCTTGAAGCTGGCATAAAACGTACATCTAGGCTCTCCAAAAACACTCAAATTGTATCATATATATTTGGGGCAAATCCTTTTCCCAGCCCTCACCAAATAAAATTACACCAGAATATGTGTCTACAAGTTCATACAGTTGTTTGAGGAGTTCATTTTGAGATCGAAGAAGAAAACGCAAGAAACAAATAAACTTACCAATGAAGACAAGAAGCGTTGTGCTGAAGGTCACCACGCCCTGGTAGGCTGTTCCAGAAATAGCTCCTATCAAGAGTAGGCCAGAGTCTCCAAATACTGATAGTGTCAATTTGGTCATCAACACAGAGACTGGGGCCGAAATAAGCATCAACATTGCATTAAAGTAGCCAATCAGTACCGAACTGAAGCAGAAAGGAACATCAAGCAGGTAGAATATTTGCACATCACTACCAGCATAGGTTACCGAACAAGTCAAGAAGATAATAGCTAGACACATTAACAGCTTCCACCGCCGACCCGTTCCGTCGTCTTTAGGAGTATAAATTGAAGGCATTACGGAGATGTACAAGAGACCAGAATCGAACATCTGGGTCTTTGGTGACTGTTTCTGGCAGGAAAATGACAGTAGCCACAAGGTCCAGCAGGAGTATGGCAGCCAGGATGAGAAACGGATAAAAGAATCCTAGGCTTGCTATCAAGTACCCACCTGCAATCTGCGATACCACTGTTCCGAATGTGAAACAACCATCAAGAACTGTTATTCTGAGAGATCTCATTTCCGGCGACGTAATATCTGCTATATAGGAAAAACCGCCTGAGAGGATCATATAAAAAGCACCAGATAAACCCTCAAAAAATGCTCCAATAACCATGACGTAAAGTGGTAAATCAAAGTAGATAACAGCAAGGAGATTAATGCATCTGATAAGGGCGCCAATTTGTGGTATGATAATGGCAACTTTTCTGCCTCCCTTGTCGCTATACGACCCCAGCATCCACAACGATGCAACTGCAGGAAGAAGTGAAGCTACAGTCGTGTAGAGCGACCAAAGAGAAGCTTCAGAGTCGATTTCTGAATTCCTGTATAAACTACTTTTATTATCACAACCACTTAACATTTCATTGGAATTGTTGATGTGGTGGCTGCTTGAATTATATTCACTGGATATTCGCGCACGGACAAACTGATCCAGAAGAGGAAATAGTGCACCCAAATACAACGCATACATGAACATAATTGGCTCAAGAAATAAATTATATTCTGAAGAAACCGGTTTCTGTTGTGTTCCCATATTTTCAGATTTAACATCAGAAAGGTTTTGATCAGCCTCTCCACGTGTTGCTGTTTCATTCACATCAGCATTTGTGTGATCTTCATGTACATCTGTGATTGCGACAGCAGTATTATCATGATTATCCCTGGTCATGGTGTCTTTGGAGAGTATGATGATCCTCTGTGTTCTCTATATAACAGAAGAGAACACTAGTAAGTATAACACAATATGTCATAATATTTATAATATATCAAGGTGATTTTTTAGTACACAAATCGCAAATGATACCAGATGTTTATTCTTAAGAAAACTAAGATGCATTTCTGAGTTAAACTGAAACATTCTTCACAGTCATGTGATCATGTTTACACTCACAGAAACATCCATTGCCATTAGCAACAGACACTGTAAGGATATCTGAGATATCTTCACTTAACTAGCCTAAGCTATCATAAGTTCCACTGACCAGGATGGCACGATCTAACAACACGCGCTTCAGACATTATTCTTAAAACATTTCCCTCCGACGAGGGGAATAGTTCCCTCTGTATTTGAACGATACCCAGGAACAGTCTTGGTTATTTATTGATCAAATTGCTCCGGTGAGTTATTCTTATCAGCACGTTTGAATCATTTTGGTAGTGGTTTTTCGAACGAACCATGTACAGGTTAAATTAAGCAAACGTCTAACCGAAATGGTACCAATGTACAACAAGAATTGATGTCAAGGCGGTCCCTGGAATGTTTTTTAAGTACAGATAGACCCACAATTGAGTGGAATGTCTCAGTAGCATCATACTCTGGGCCTGGGGTGATACATAATTAAAGCAGGACGGCAACTAATTTACGGCTGGTGTTTTCACTGAAGTTTCGTTTTTCCACTTTGAAATTTACTTTAAAATAAACAATAATAAACTTACCTCAGTAGTTCAAACTACACATCAGATATACCAGAAGTCGACATCATATTCAATGTACTGTTTCGCTGTGACATAAAGAAAGCAAATAGATGTCACATCAACTTAGCCGGCTCAAGTGCTTACACAGGATGTGTACCAAGTGTTGCTTGCTCTAAATTAACTTGAATTGCCTGATACTGCGCTAAAATCGTGTTGTACCACACGCAGACACATAAACACACATGCACGCATATGCGCAGTTGCGCAAACACACACGCACGCACGCACGCACTCACTCACACACGCACAGCCACACACACACACACACACACACACACACACACACACACACACACACACACACACACACACACACACGCACACAAAATAAACAAACAAAACACACTCCATGTCATTCATGTTTTGTCAATGCCAACATCCGTTTTATAGCATTCATTGACAGCGCTTTTATAATTACATTGATGAGGAAATGTTTAAAATTAATGTGCTTTTCTTCTGATAACAATTACCCACATACCAGTGTCGAACTTGCCATGTTGTATCAAATTGGTTGAAAGAGCCGTTGCAAAACAAATTTGTACGCACGCTATGGCTTCGTCGGGGTTGTATTGCGTTGTGTTGAGTCGTACCTTTGCGATCGCTGGCAGAGTATTGTTGTTGGTAGTGTAAATTCAAGGGAAATGACTGTTCACACTGGTGTACCCCAATGATCAGGGTTAAGCACACTACTGTTTTCTCTCGGACACATCATTCGCAACCATAATGTGTCGTTTCATTATGCTGATGACTTACAAAATGTCATTTTGACTTGAATGTTGTTTCGCTTACTGCAGCTGTGCATCAAGTCGAACAGTGCATCGACGACATCAAAGAGTAGATAACTTTCAACCTGTTGATGAACGATATATGCCAAAACCGTGGTGAGCACTACCGGTATTTCACTTTGTCGCTAGTCTGCACGTGCGCGTTGCCGTTGGGTCCGAAGTCGTCTATGCTGCAGAGTGTGTGAGACATTAAATAGACTTAAATAAACACAGTCGACAGTAGAGCGTGTTGTGATTGGACTGCTAACGCTACATCAATTTGCTATTGGCTTCTGCCAAGAACATTGGCTTGCTGCAGCGACTGCAGAATGCTCGGCGTGCGCGTCGCGATAGTTCATTGTTTCTTCTGCGCCAACTACACTGGCTGCCTGTCCATCACCGGATTACCTACAAAATAGCAGAACTCACATATAAAGCGTTGACTGCTGAACTCTCGCCACTATAATATATGCAGACACTTCTAACATTCTACAAATCAGCCAGACATCTACGTTCCGCTTGTCGTTAACTCGTTATGAGGACCTAACAGCGCTACTCCTTATCAAGGATGACGTCATTGACACTGGACATTTAGGCCTCATGAGTTGTTGATGACTCGACTTGAACAGTGATTCATTATCACCGATAAGGCGCTTGCAATAATTCATTAGCGAACGCTATCAGAAGGTGGCAGTGGGAAATGCCTAGTCGGGTGATGCAATCTTGGCGTGAGACGTCCCACAAGGGTCTACTGGTATTAGAGCCTAACTTATAAATCAGCCATTTCTAAGACTAAGTCCGCCTATTAGGGTGGGCCTCTGCAGCGACGTCTGTGGGGTTTGCAGCTAACCAATTCACAAATATCATTAGGCTATTTTATCTGTATGAAATATTATATTGCAGCAACGCAAAAATAATACATTAGAGGTCTTGTATACACCATGTGCAGTTCAGTGTAATGATAAGATTGGGCCATAAAAATCAAGATTGGGTAATAAAAACCACGCCTAGATCTCATACCAGACATATTTCCAGTAGATGGCGATGCTGTAGCAGTGTTGGCGAAACGATCGCCATCGGCATCGTTGTCGTCTGCTCTGTTTTGGTCGTGGTAATTTAGCCTTTTGTTGGTTTACTCCAACTGTATATAAACATTAGACTACAAGTTTAAAATAGCTAAACCGTGGATGCATTTTGAATATAGTGCTATAGAAAATCACCCAAATGACTCGCTTTTGTTTGCCCGAAATCGTTGAATACTGCAACTGAAAAAGTCGAGATCCTATCACGGCCTGTCATTGACGTCACATAGCCTCTGACCTATTATTGTAGATTTGGTTTTAATGATTTTTTCGTATCGGTGTCTTCATTATGAACATTACTGAACTCAATCAGGATGCACAACTTCTGTTTTCGTAAGTCAGAACTTATTATATCGTAGAAAGATGTGATTTACTTTTAGAAGAAGGTTTTGTAGCCTGTGCCTGAGCCATGGCATGGCCCATGCCAATGCGTAACCATTGTCTAAGGCTAAGCTAAGGCTAAGCATAATTTAAGGCTAGTCGTTGCCATGGCATAGCCTTAGCATACTGTGGACTAGAACTGGAGCAGGGAGTGTTTGTTTTCACAGTGACACTACCTAAAAAATGTTTATTGGGTATGAACATTCTTCTTTCATCCGCATTGCGCTTGGGACAGCATTGAACTTGGTTTTGGTAGGATCTGTCCCTTCCTACATTGACATTTCAAAGGAAATGATCTATTGCACACACCCAAAACATCAAAATGAAATGCCTGTCAGTACTGTGAACAGTGCAGTGACAACAACCAGATGCAGACCAAAATTGTATTTGTCTTTGAATATTCAAAACAATGTGGAGGTAAGTCCAGATTTGTTTATATAATGTAATTTGCCTAACAATGAATGAACATCTGAATAATAAAACAATGTTTTTCTGTTTGTCTGTCTATCTTTTGAACCACATCACCATCAGTTGCATATAGTCTGACGTACAAATTTTGCATACAATTTTGCATATGAACTAGGTTACTTTTATATAAAAGTTACATCCTTGCATCATTAATAACTGACAAGTTATTTAAATATAAAACTTACAAGCCAAATATTATTAGTATTTGTTGTGATGTGCAATGAGCAATGCTGGATGTGGTGCTATATTAAATGAAACATTATTATTATAGTGCATTTTAATTCAATCTTAGCAACAGCAGAACAAATTATTTTAAAATATATTATACCCCAACTGGTATTTTGTTACTCCTCCCCACACAGAATTTATTATTTACTCCCTTAATAAAAAGCCGTATCAGACTTCAGCTTTATTGTATAAGTTATTTCACACATTGTATTGTATAAGTTATTTCTAGACAGTAATGACTTAGTTTGGAATATCTCTGGATAATTTTTATTTGGGTATCTGTGACTCACCGTTCCAAAATGAGATATTTCTCACCAATGATTATTATGAACTCTAAACCAGAACATATAAAAAAATTGTTTTAATTAGACTCCATTGTTAAATTATCCAGAGTAGAAGTCTTCCACGTATCAAATTTTTATGTGTTTGTGTTGATGTTTTGTGATTCTACTAGATTTTATATCAGTTGCTGGCAATGTTTCAAACAACATCCAATAAACAAAACTTTACCAACTACAACATTTATACACATGAATGTAGTGAAGGGTGAAAATGAAGCCAGATTAATATGTCTATGTTTATGTAAGTTATAAATTACAAATAAAACAAATTAGTTGTGCATGAAGTATTTCTATGCAAACTGTTCAATATTGTTGATAATTTTTACAAACCACAGCCCAATTTCAGATTAGATTATAATAACTGCTTTCAGATTTACTCAAAGTCACAATTTATCATGGTTACCCGAATCTATGACAACCTGCTGAAAGTTGACGTGAAATTGCTAGATCCAATTGTCCTGAAGCTACAGGTGGATGAATTGGTGATTGCTTACCAGCTGAGTCATCTCTATGTGAGTAGGCATCACTGACTGAGTCAACTCTATCAGTAGGTATGACTGACTAAATCAACTCTGTGAGTAGGTGTGACTGACTTAATCAACTCTGTGAGTAGGTGTGACTGACTTAGTCAGCTCTGTGTGAGTACATGTGACTGACTTATTCAAATCTGTGTGAATAGGTGTGACTGACTGAGTCAACTATGTATAAGTGTGACTGACTGAATCAACTCTGTGTGAGTATGTATGACTGACTCAGTCAACTCTGTGTGAGTAGGTGTGACTGACTCAGTCAACTCTGTGTGAGTAGGTGTGACTGACTCAGTCAACTCTGTGTGAGTAGGTGTGACTGACTAAGTCAACTCTGTGTGAGTAGGTGTGACTGACTCAGTCAACTCTGTGTGAGTAGGTGTGACTGACTCAGTCAACTCTGTGTGAGTAGGTGTGACTGACTCAGTCAACTCTGTGTGAGTAGGTGTGACTGACTCAGTCAACTCTGTGTGAGTAGGTGTGACTCAGTCAACTCTGTGTAAGTAGGTGTGACTGACTCAGTCAACTCTGTGTGAGTAGGTGTGACTGACTCAGTCAACTCTGTGTGAGTAGGTGTGACTGACTCAGTCAACTCTGTGTGAGTAGGTGTGACTGACTAAGTCAACTCTGTGTGAGTATGTATGACTGACTCAGTCAACTCTGTGTGAGTAGGTGTGACTGACTCAGTCAACTCTGTGTGAGTAGGTGTGACTGACTCAGTCAACTCTGTGTAAGTAGGTGTGACTGACTGAGTCAACTCTGCGTGAGTAGGTGTGACTGACTGAGTCAACTATGTTTGAGTAGGTGTGACTGACTCAGTCAATTCTGTGTGAGTAGGCATGAATAAATACCCAAGTTAAACATCTGAACAACCTTCATGAGGTCTTTGTTGTTTGTTGACTTAATCGTGTATTGAGGTTGTAGTTATGATTGTTGCACTGTAACCAGGCTGTCTCAGAAACATTGTGTCATTCAGAGACACACTAATTTGGACATATGGGTGATGATGTGAAGATTTTGGATATTTGTTATAAATATTAGCATTTATAAAAATAATATCACATGTAACTCATGCCACACAGGCATAAATGTGTGCACACATATTATGCTTGGGAGGACAAGAACATTTATTTAATGTCAGTTCACTTGTGGAATTGCATAACAATAGCTCATCTGAGCTACTTTCCAAAACGCGCCTGTTTATTTGCTCACTCCCTCACCTACTCACACAAACACATATGCACATAATAGACAACACCCAGTCACAGGTTTACACTATCTCTTACGCATTAACGGCATTCTACCAGCAGTGTTGATTTTATATTAATTGTTAAATTAATAAATATGCATAACGGGTCATAGTTATATAATAGAGTTTTTAGTTTCTTGACTTCCAGTATGCAAACAACAAGCCGCGTGAGACAGTTGTGAGGAAGAAGAACGTCCACTCGTCTCAAGTGTGTAGATTCAATAGTTCTGTGAGAGTCACCTGTGGCTACAACAGCCAGGACAAGTCCACTGAGCAGGTATCTAGTATCTACTTCTGCGCAATATAGTTTAGTTACATCCCTCTGTTCTTATCCATGTCATGTATTTTGTACCACTGACTTCAAATATCTTATGTTAACTGTATAAAGATGCCATTTGATTGTTTCAGTATATTGTAAATCAGTAAAATGAAGTCGTATGTACCTGTTATATTGATCTAAATTGTTTACGCTACAAAAAAGTCATGTGTACACTGTACCTGTTATCATGTTTTATTGATCTACAATGTATATGTTAATAAATTAAAAAGTATATCAATGTTTAAGATGCCAAATGAGTTCCTTCCATCTTCATTCCAAATCGCAAAAGAGAGAACATCTCTTTCTAAAATATTGTGTTTTAATATGTTATCAGTTGGAGTAACATTGTTGTGCATTGAACTGTAATCATGTGTCCTGTGTCTCAGGAAATAATATCACCTGTAATTACCACAGACAGTTAACATTTGTACATAATCAAAAATGTCACACACACACACACACACACACACACACACACACACACACACACACACACACACACACACACACACACACACACACACACACACACACACACACACACACACACACACACACACACACACACACACACAAACACACATACACAAAGACATGTATACATATTCATATGCATGCATGAACACACACTCGCACATATTCGTGCATGCACAAATACACAGGCTTCTTTATTAGTGTAGACTTACATGTCCATGTAGCAATAGCTGTCGTGTAAAACTCAGTGATGTTGGCGTTTGTGTTTTCTTGCAGGGTTTCTGCTGTCCATGCGATGCCAACTCCACACTGTTAGGGGAGAGATGTGTGTACCCCCAGTCCACAGCTCCCCTCACCAGCTCCATCCACTGTGTCCAGTATGACCCACTTTGGTAGGAAACACACACACACACACCATGTCTTATGGTTCACCCTTGACTCTAACAGACAGCAGACATTTCTCATAACAATTTACACCTATAGCCATGAAATGCACTCTGCTTCCTCACACTGCCCATACATTCAGCGAGATGTTTTCAAGTGAGAGTAACTAAAAAACCTCCAGTACAAAGACATCCAGTAAATACTCCCATGTACAAATTGTATAATAAACTGTCAGAGTAAGTTTTAATTTTAATGTATTTTATCTACCAAGGTAGTAAGATAAGACATTGAAGATCGGCTTCCTAAGTTATTTGTGGGCTTTTGTTGGTGGTTGGGGAGCACTATTGTCTTAGTAGAGATCGGTTTGGGTTCTGAAGGGCTAGTTAATTCTGCACCGTCTTTTCCCACTGCAGGTATTCTGTGAACCGACTGCAGGTTCCTCACTATGAGCACACCGTCCATGTACGTGTGTACCAGCTACACAGGCTGCACCACAAGTCTGCTACACCATTGGGCAGTGTGAGCGTTGGAACTAACCAGGCAGTAGATGTCAGCAGCAGTCAGAATGTGAGCATTCTGATAAAATGTAGGAATCCAGATCTCAGTCATCCAGAAACATCAGCATCTGAACCTAATGTTAGGGGAATAGAAAGTTTGAAGCACTAATACACACACACATACACACATACATACACACACACACGCACACGTGCACGCGCACACGCACACACACATACAAACACATACACATACACACACACATACACGCATGCAAACATGCATACACACACACACATGCACACACACACATATGCACACACGCACAGACATGCACACACATATACATGCACACGCGCACACGCGCACACGCGCACACATACACTACATCATGTGCATGGTTAATTTATTTAGAATGGATGGGCCCAACTATGGTGAATAGGAGATTTGAAGGCATGGTGTTGATTCCGAAATTGGAATTAGAATTGGTCAGTATCAAATGAGTTCAACAATAATTGGATGGGTGGAATCAGAATTATAATCAGAATTACTTTATGGAAATTGTTCTAAGAGGAATTGAAATACATTTTTGAATGGAATGGAATTGGAATCAGAAGTACTGACTCAAATATTGTTAATTCATATCACCATATAAGATCTGACCTTTAAGAACTTACCTTAACCTTTATCATAAGGGCCATTGAAACATTTGCTGTTTTGAATGTACACAGATCGAAGCCAAGTATATTGGACCGGAAGTAAATAAGAGGACTTCTGTGAGACTGGACACTGCAAGGAAGAGACTGTTTATTCCAGCACTGTTCACATCTCTTGTCAGTCAGTCCATTCCACCTCAAGCTAAGGTCAGTGCATGGTATCAGAATATGTATATGATTGACTTAAAGTAAAAGATCAATCATTATAAAGTCACTGTTTTTTTAATATAATAACTAATTTGTATACCTGTCACAATGTGTGACAACTCTTCATATTACTGCCTCATCCAGTCATTAATTAGACGGTAATTAATATCAAAATTTCAGAGGAGCCAAAATCCACAAACTGTTTTTTACACTATGAGCATTTCTGGCTATCGACATAGCGTTGGGAACAAATAAGAAGCTTCCCATGTGTAAACATAAATATTGTTATTCTTTTTAGATTGCATTGTTTTATGAGAGAGAGTTCACTCTGCTCACAGGGAAACGTAGGTGAGTTTTTGCTGGTGGATAAACGACACATCAACATGGGCGGCACCGAGTGCAACAAGATAGGAGCGGGCATCTCTGCATACCACATGCTGCGCCATAAGTGTGGTCTGACGTCACAGCCGTGAGTACTAATGGCCGTCCGATTATTGCTACACACAGTCACAGAATATATGCAACTTGAATAAATAATTTATGTATGTCTAGTGTATCGTACAAACCCTAAAACTGGTTAGAAGTAAGAACCCTTAACCAATGGTGAATTTAAAAAATTAACTTGAAGTTTTCGAAAAAGGATCACAGATTAGTTCCGGGAAAGCAGATGTCTTAGGTAGAAATCTGGGAGGAATATGCTGAGACACCCACACAAATATATGCTGGCCTGATTGTACACCTGTAGTTAGGTTTTACATTTCCACCAGATGTTGGTATTTAATATTTCATCATTTCATTTGCATATTGTGTTTGCAAGGGATATGGTAACTGACACTGTACATAGTCAAGTCACAATAACAAACATGATGTGTATATTATATAGAGAATAATATACTAACATCCTGACTTTGCAAATATGTTTCAACAAACCACAATGGCTGAGCTGTTGTGTGTTGGCTGGATTACAGTGTACACATGCACATACGGGCAGTTGCACAGGCACATATACATGCATGCATACATACACATACACACAGACTTGCATGCATGCATGCACACAAACACAAACACACAACACATGCACACACACACACGCGCACATGCGCACACGCGCACACGCGCACACGTGCACACGCGCGCACACACACACACACACACACACACACACACACACACACAACATACAACACACCCAGCCCACACACAGCACAACACAACACACAAACACAACACATACAACACACAGTGATGCTACCAGATACACTCTTTATAAATGAAAGTGGTCAGACCTTTTACATCGCATGTTTCAGGTGCTTTGATAACCAACCAGTGCACTTTTGGAATCACGATAAGGTATTGCTGCTTACTAAGTAAAATATATGTCTTATACACATGCACACAGTGTATGAACATTCATGTGTGTCTACAATACACCAATGAAACCATTCTTTCTTCTTCTGCAAAAACCAGCAGGTAGCAATAACCATTCCTATGAATTACACAGTTGTAGTGTTGTAACAAGTTTCCTGAAATATTAAAACTCAAGCATTAATAAATAAGGAATTCACTGATGGAAAATATGCATTAGGACCAATGTATATTTTATGTGACATGATCACTAGAGTAATGGCAATCTCTCTACCTGAGAAGTTGAAATAATTTTCTGCATGGTGTAAAATGCAAAACACTCTGAGCAGGCCAATGGACTAGATGCCACACTATGAACTAAGAAGTTACCTTGGCTTTACTATTCTGTTCATTAATGTGGATTCACTTTCAGAAATGTGAGTTGGAAGGGAAACCAGGCAGCTACTTTGTGAATAATGTTGCCCCCCTAGCCAGGAAGGCACTGGTAAGGAACCGCCAGACAAAGGAAGTCTCTCTACAGTTCGCAGTGGTCCAGCCTCTCTCCATCAGCGTCCTGCTCACGATTGATGCCTCAAACATCACTCTGCTACACAAAGGGTAACTGCCTAATTGGTAATGTAAAATGTTAGCCATGGCTGCTTGATTTGACAAATGATATTGGCAGATGAAGCTATGTTATGTTACTGTTTACAGGTATGGATCTTTGCAGTTTAGTGGTGCCATTGGAGGTTTCTGGTGAGCCTTAGTAGATGGGAGGGTTGTAGTTGTAGGTTTTAATGAGGGGGTGAGTAGGGTGGTGTTGAAAATGCAGCTCCCAATTGTAAGTAATGCTACAGACCTAATTAGCCACACTTTCTAAATATTCCTTCTATATGAGCGGCTGTACCCCCAGTGTTGATCAAATCCTAAATGTGCCCCACATCTGTACTGTTGAAGGTTCCATTTAGGTTAGTAGTAAGCTGAATGCAAAAAACTTTCATCATAGCGACACTGGCTTTGTACACCAGTGTGTTCCATCTTTCAGGCTCAGTGGGGAAATCGTGGAAGTGACAATGTCCAGTGACGGGAGACACACAGAGCTCGTGGTCCACGTTGTCAACACAGGTCTGGTGTCTGCCCGTTTTGGAGTTGATGTCCACAGATGCAGTCACAATGTTGCAGCGAAGTCTGCAGGTCACACTGTTGTCATCAGTCCGCAGTGGTCAGCCTACTTTACCCTCACACTTGTGACTGACCATGACAGTGACCAGGAGCTTATCACCTGCACAGGTAAGGCAACATTTCACTGCCTGCATTGTTCCATTTAAGACAGTGATTCACCTTGTAAAAAAGTAACGGTAAGTTCTTATATAGCGTCCTCAGGATTGCTCAAAGCACTTTACACTTTACTTCCCTGGCAGACCTGTTCAATCAGACACCATCTCAACTTCTCTGTGAAGCATCCAGCCATGCTGCAATTAGTGCGCGAATGTTGCTCATACAAATATCCACCACTGTCTTTAGCCAGGTACTCATTCATACAGCTGAGTGGACTGGCGCAATGTAGAGTGAGATAATGTGTCCAAGGTTTCACACCGCAGCACAGTATTCGAACCCGGGTTCTCATAGTTGAGAGTCCGAAGCTCTGCCCCGGAGCCACTTTACTCTTCTATGTGAATCTTTCTCACTAGGAGATATCTTATGTAGTAATATGAAATATTATCCCTCTCTGGAAGCCAATCCTTCCTCACTTTGATGGCACGATAGTTAGAACAGCGAGAGATTCTGGGTTTGAATCTTCCACTGTTTTAAACCTTGGCCAACTTTGTTCACTCCATGGTACTCCAGTCACCACCTGGCTGTAGACAGTGGTGGGTCAATTAACCAGAGTGGTTGAGGCAGAAGTATAAAGTATATTCTGCAGTCCCAAGGTCTGGTTATCATGCCACAGAACATACATTTTCCTACATAATGTTTCTTTGCAGTTGTCTTACAGAATGCAGACCAAAGGACGGTGTCACAGAGGGCTGTTCATTTCAAGATGTACGATCACTGCTTCTGTCTTGGGATGTGCCAATGCATTGTGAGTTTATGACTGACTTAATTAATATGGATAAATAAGTGTTTGCGTTATAGTATAATACATTATACTGTAGAGTAAAAATTTAAACTCTTACTCTGCATTTCAGATACAGTAGCATCTGGCCAAAGTATTTCAAGAATAGTATAGTTGCATTTCTTACCTATCTCAAAGGGTAACAGCTAAAGGTAGTTGTCTAGTCAACAGCAATAATTACAGATGAAGGTAATAATTATTACAGCTCATTTGTCAAAGTTTCTGTATTTTGCAAACTCATCAGACAAACCATTCAGTACGTTTGTATCATTTCTGGTCAAAACTTTGTGAAACAATAATTTTCTAAAATGGTCATAGTTTAGACAAAATAAGTTAATCTTAGTTGATATGGTCACCTCATAATTATGGACACCTCATCATTGAGGTCACCTCATCATTATGGACACTTTGTCATCGAGGACACTTTAGCCCAGTGCCAAAGGTGACTTTTATAACGATGCATCACTGTATCTATAATAGTTTATGTAATTGTTATAACTTAACAGTGTCACTTGTTTGGGGTGAATAAAGTACCCTAGTCCTAGTGACTACCTCAGTGTGACTGCAGTGTGCCACAGATGGGAGCCTCAAGTGTAGGATGGAGTTGTCTCCAATGGCAGCCAATAAACAACAGACAACAGGAAATGTCCTGCTCAAGTTCACGTGGGCCGGCCAGATCCTACTCTGCTCCACCTTCGCTGTGTTACTCCTGCTTGGTACACATTTTAACTATTGCTACCGTTGTATGCTTGTTAAAGGAATGATTTTTTGTTGGATTTAAAACAATTTATTGTTGCCAGATGTGAAACTGTAAATCACAATTTATTCAGCACAGAAGTGATTTTGCATTGATATCAACAAGATAAGGTTATGACATTAGGTATAATTGCCCCAGAACTAGTCATGATTAGGTACTGCCATTTCTCTCATCTAAATTATTCTTACCAGGTAGTGTTAATAAATGTATTGATGCAATGTGTTTTACGCATCTTAATTTGCAAAGCTACACATTTTTACTTATTAGAAACTACTATTTTTCATATTTTTACTATATTGTATGTAAATTGGTTCTTAGCATGTGTGTAATTTTATGTCTCAGCTATAAACATTTGTATCACGTTTATGGTGGATAAACCATCTTAATTATTTTGCTATATCTATAACACACAAAGGCATTTTAACACAAACTGTTAATAAGAGAATCTTTGACGATGTCTTCCAGATGATAGTGTGGATATCTGTTTCAGGCACCATAAAGGCTGTGCTGGGTGCCTTTGTCTCACAGAAAGTGGCCTATGTGGGTATATCTGACTTCTATGACACACCTCTAGAGAAGTATTATGAGCCAGAGCTTCGTGGCGAGCCAGTCTTGTATAATGACTTGGGTGTGCCCATTCACCCTGAAACGTATGTATGACAGTGATATCCACCCTACTGTACTTGTACCAGTGACTGTTTCACTAAGACAAGGTCAAGGAAAATTAATCGTTAAATATGTTTATTTTTAAATGAGGGTTTTTCAAAATGCAAATATCATTGCCATATTACCGAGGACACTATTTCCGTGACACACCAGTGACAATGTCCCATTGGTGCACCGCGGTGTTGACAGTATTCAAGATCATTGTTAAAGATCAACATTTATTTTAAAGTGAAAAATTGGGTTTAAGTGCTCTTAACAACGATTGTCAATCTAAAATTAAAGAATTGATTGCCACATTCTCGGTAAGAATTACCACTTGAATGTCTAGACAATGTTGTCTGTTAGTTGTTTCGGTGAACCATTACTGTAATATCTTTTTATCTGGTATCATTTGGTCAATGGAAATTCCTTTTTTTCAGGGATGATAATACGGTGTATGACCTTTGGTAAAAAAGTTCAGTTGTCGTTGATAAACACAAACTTTACCCCATAGCTACTTGTGCATTCAATGCATTAATTTGATCATCACTGTTGTTTTACCATCAGAGGGAAGGCTGTTCAACGTATGACCCGAGTGAAACAACACATGTTGAATGTGTTCTTCTTGTTCTACCTGCCACTGCTTGTCATACAACATTTCGCTGTCAAGGCAAAAACACAATCTAACAAGGTGAGTCCAACTCAAGATGTCTTCATATGCACTGACTTAGACTGATAGGTACATTTCACACAGCAGAGAAAGAGCCAAAATACTTATAACGAATTAATTTTCTTTTTTATTTCTGGATATGGTCACTTTGGTGGATTGTCTATAGGGCATGGAGCACTGTTGGTTTTCCCTTTGGCGGCCACGTTAAGGTTTTGTCAGATTATAAGGAAACTGTACCTGAGGAAAATGTTTAATTTCTACACAGTCACTGCAGTCATGTCACTTATATGCTGATCAAATTTAGTCAAAATCACATATCTCAGGCTCTTTTAAAATGCATGCATATGCACTCCCCGTCAAGATTGACCAAATTTAGCATGTTTTTCTGCATCCGCAGGGTCATGTAAGAAAAAATGGCTAAAAATCACTAGGGCAACTACACTCTGCCTAACATGCGTCATTACACTGCAGATACATCATAGCACTGAATCTACTAGTATGCCTTTCCTACTGTACTCGTTTCACATAAAATTATTTTCTAAATCTCAAATGACACAATTATTAAGGCACTACATTCGTATGGGTTACACAAGGAAGTCTAACTGTGCACTGACCCCTAAAGACAACATATTTGTTTGCCAATCTCCCCATTCATCAGACGTCATCTCCCATCACCCCTCCACATCCTTCTCCCATGTCCTCTTTGGTCTTCTTCTGCTTCTGTTGACTTCCCCTTTCCTTCCATAATTAGTCTGTAGAGATTGATGTCATACCATCAGCAAAATAACTTTGTTTCTGTTTTGTTAAAAATTTCAGTGTAATCCCATTTCATTAGTTCCATGTCAATGAGACATGTACATTTCTATGACATGTCTTTTCAAATGTTTTATTTTATATATTTTGTAAGGTTTGTAAGTTCTTTGTTTTGAATGATATGCTTAATCACGGGTTTGCATGCATACAATAATACAATACAATGATGAAATTCCATAGCTAGATTCTTATATTCTAATAAGTGACATACTAAAATTGCAAATCGATTGGCTTGGTTGTAGATATAAGTTGACAATGTATCTTTCTATAATGCTATTTTCTTTTCACAGTCATGAAATAAATTTATGGATTTTTCTGTGAACATGTTAGTTAGGTGCTTCTATGTGTATCTTTCAGAAGCAGGAAGAAGTCGACACGTCTGACGAACAGATTGCATATACATCACTCTAGTAACAACCTCTGGATTATTAGTTGACAGCTTGGTTTGTGTATAATTGAGTTGGCACATACCTGGTAGGCTGTGGAAATAATTCTACAGTACAGTGGAGATAGAACATTTACATGACACACTTTTGTCCTAGTTTGTCAGGTGACAGAGTCACATAATGACGTGCCTCTGTGTTGTGGGGGCAATTGCAGAAATGACAGTCCTTTGGACAGTGTAACAAACTAGATTTAGAACACAATGTTCATTTGTTTATTTTATGTTATAAAATATGATATTATGTTGTATCTAAGTAAGTGATTCAAAGATATATATATATATATATATATATATATATAATTATATATATACAGTGTATATATATATACAGTGTATATATATATATATATATATATATATATATATATATATCCTTATCAAAATAATATATATATAATATATTCTCATCAACCCATGTAATGTAGACAAACCCCTAGAATTGACTTTGTATGTATGATTCAAGATGTGGGTAACTTCACTATTGGGCATGGGAATCTGGTCCAGCATCTGCTGAAATCTCAGTAATCTACGGGAGAATATATCACACAGAATGAAAACAATTTAAGAAAATAATTAAACGTGTTTCTTCCATAACCAAACAGAAGTGAATAAATAAAGAATAAATAATAATATATATAGATTTACAGCAGTTTATCCTGCCAGATAGTGAAGTTACCCAGATATGGATACAAAGTAAAATCTAGGGATTGGTCTACATTACATGGATTGATGAGGACCCTAGAGGTAAGGAGATCTGCATGTAAGAAGCAACATTGAAATAGCAGTTCAGTCCTACCCTGAGTTATGTTTCTCTCCGGCATAGAATGGAAATAGTGAGGAAGTGAATGACCCATACAAACAATTATGATACAGTTTAACTATGAAGTTAAAAATGGTCTTGTGATATTTATTGTATATAATTGTGTTATAGCAGTGACTGTTTTTGGGTTTTCAATGGCACATTTAAATATTCATTGTAAAGTTTTCTGATAAATGTATCAGCAACATTTGTTTATGAAACTTCTTATGGGTTTATGTGTGCATCTGGTTAAGCTGTTTGTGAATAATTCACGTGGCATAAAACAACAAGTAGTGAATTTGACCATTGAAAAGTCCTATATTTGTAACCTGGTTCATATGATTTATCTCAATGCTTTGAACGAGTTTGTCTTGGCAATGACCACAACCAGTAGTATTGTGTTCTACCCATAAGTTCATATTGACACAGCATTGCTGGAAGAGATCACAAGGCTGTAGTCACGCAGTGTACGTGTACATTGCCATAAATAGAGGAAGTTCATCGGTTGAGTACTGGACACTTGTTTGGAGAGGTATTAATAAACAATATTAACTTGTGAGTGTTCTGTTTACCGAGACACTAATGATTTACTCACTACTTCAGCAAGATGAGATTGTACATTTATGGGAGAATAATCAGATTAGATAGTTTGCACTGTTATTCATTTTACTTATTTCTCAGTCAATTTTCCGTTTTATTCTCCTAAGTTACTATTTTCTAAATAATAGGTAAATTAATAATTGAAATATAATTAGCAGTAGTTTAAACTTCATAATAAGAAATTCTTCATACATTTATTTTACAAATCGGTTATCATGGATATATATTCATTGTGAATATGGGCTGTTATTTTAGCTGATTGCATATGTATGTGTTGATCTTAAAGTTGAACAGGTTACCATCTTTATATATATATATATATATATATATATATATATTAGTATATATATATATATATATAATATTATTGTCTATGTTCACACAACCGTATATACAAAGCATTAGCAAGTCGGATACAGAACGTTTCCATATAAATACGGGGTGTATTTTAAAATATGGTTGGTTGGAAACTGTTGTAGTATTGATCGCCATGTGTCATCACTGTAACTTCGCATTACCGGTGAGATTGTAGCGAGACTAATAAGCTAACAGCCATATTAAGTTGGGTAGTGCGACTTGCAATAGTAGTTGTGAATGTGTTAACAGTATGATAAATTGTAATCATTCGGAGGAATTCGACAAAACAGAGTTCTTACTTCTTACCATTCTCCACCCGCCATTGCTGATAAAACACGAGCATGTTTTAAGCTTCTCACGCTTCCTCCATACACAGTCCGTCGTCGGTTCTGTAAAACTTTCTTATAGTAGTGCAGTACCCAGTCCTTTTGCCTAGTCTGAGCTTTACACTTGCTCCCTGACAGCACATTCAACACAACACCACCTCTCTTTGGGAAGAAACTGAAAAGACATCCTTCTTCGCCACAAATTCGCTTTTGCTATAGTAGTAGTAGTAGTAGTAGTAGCAGCAGCAGCAGCAGCAGCAGCAGCAGCAGTAGTAAAAGCTATAGTTTGCATATATACACAGCTGTCGATATATATATATATATATTAGTAACATTTCACGACCAATACTAAACATCTTATTATTACATTTATTTTATCGCAATCTTGCCGTAGTTCCTTATAATAATAATGTAATAATCAAAGATGACTGTTTTACTTGATGGAAGAAGACGAATGCCGGAAAAACCGTTTGTATTGTTGGGTGGAATCATATATGGAGAGGGTGGAATGGGTTAGACTGGGGTAGACCTAATAGAAGCATGCGCGGACGGATATAATATGTGTTAGAAAGTTAGTTAATTACATGAGTAATTAATGTAGGCCACCTTTATTTTTTTCTAATTAACTTTGAGAAGTAGTTAAGAGTTACTCCGACATACCAAATGGATAATTGTAATCACACACATCACGATGGAGGGAAATAAGCACCTCAGTCAATATTATGGATTAGCCCTTCCCGGTTCAGAGACCTGTGACCTTGTTGCTTGTGAACTAATTCGGCAATTTTTCTTTAATTAGGCTTTTTGGCTAGATTCACGTGTTCCTCTTATATAGAGGTGCAATTACTATATCCATGTCCCCCTACTAAGTGTATTGTTTCTGTACGACTTTTTAACGACAAGCAATCTGACGTTCCCGTGAGAGACGTCATTCGTTATATGCGTATGTTGCATTCTTTTTTTTGTGAGAAGACGACCACAGTTATAACTATAATTACAAATATTTTATAGGTGGATTTTTATTTTATCATGATTAAGGTTTAGCCTACATACTGTCTTAATAATGTATGTATCTGTATTTTTATACTCTTTTTTACTCATGTATTTTTTACGAACGCTGCCGGACAATAACGTTTCATTGTTTTGTATTTGGGCCTTATTTGTTTAAATAATTTCTAAATGTGTGTTTGCCTGTGTTGGTTTAGTGACGTTACCGGTAAATACCTTCCCTATGCTCGGTTTGTTTATCCGTTGTCTTTAAAAGAAAACAGAAAAAATGACTCAAACTGATGAATACAATCCACATGATATATAATAGCAAAGGATATGGCTAAGCGGACAAGTTGTCTATAGCGGAAATGGTGTGAATGCAGTTTCTGCACACACGCATACTTTGTTGATAAGAACGCAGGACGTAAGACTTACGTCTACAGCGGAAATCACGTGATCATTGTTCACACGTGCCCATTCTCCATGGCAAAAAACAAGAGCGAGGCGCCGCTACAAGCCTATATGTCAGTCAAGAAATATGCAGGTAAGACGAGTTTATAGAAACAATGGTATTGTAACGTGTAAGGTGCAACTATTAAACGTGTGAGGAAAATGTATGCAATATAAATTTTCAATAATGCTCTTACGACTAAGCGTTATCGCAAGCAAGGCCAGAACACCAAACAATCATGAGACGGAGCTTGAGCAAAGCCAAAAGTAAAATTGCACAATTTTGCTGTATTAGCATCATCACACAGATCACTCACAGATACAACTAGTAATTCACTCATTTCAGCACACGTACTGAATACGCTATAAGAATTAATTAAATTAATATTTCGGTTATTTTTCATCGATAGGACGTTACTGTCGCGATATGCTACGTCACACTACCACTGTTCTAATTGTGGCATTTCCGGGTGCCATTTTGTACTAGCCGCCCTTAACTGACCCGGCTGCCATTATCCGCAAAGGGACTACAACGGGGAACAAACCAACTTATTCCTTGCCTTTTTAACTTTGGTAATCTTTACGTTGCAGAATCAAGGCTTCAGCCGTGACGTCAGCGGACTCCTGAAGACGGATTATCGAATAAAAGGTATGTCGCTAATCCTTAATGTGTCATTCTTTTTCAGATGATGTAACCCAGAAGAGGACGCAGAAGAGGTCGCAGAAGCGGACGCAGAAGATGGAGCAGAAGAGGACGCTGAAGAGGACGCAGAAGAGGAAACTGAAGAGGACGCAGAAGAGGACGCAGAAGCGGACGCAGAAGATGGAGCAGAAGAGGACGCAGAAGAGGACGCAGAAGAGGAAACTGAAGAGGACGCAGAAGAGGACGCAGAAGTGGACGCAGAAGATGGAGCAGAAGAGGACGCTGAAGAGGACGCAGAAGAGGAAACTGAAGAGGACGCAGAAGAGGACGCAGAAGCGGACGCAGAAGATGGAGCAGAAGAGGACGCAGAAGAGGACGCAGAAGAGGAAACTGAAGAGGACGCAGAAGAGGACGCAGAAGATGGAGCAGAAGAGGACGCTGAAGAGGACGCAGAAGAGACCCTAATCAGGTTATTCGCTTGCTTCTCCATTAACTCTCTTATTTTCTGTTTCATGTGCCGTGACGACAGCGGACGTCGGAATGAGTATCGAACAAAAGTACAAACAAAAGGTATTTTAGTAATTGTACTTTCCACAAAACAGTTACATAGTTTACTGTTTCCATTTGTTAATTCTTAATTGATGTAATTTGCTTTCAGGTAATCTTACCCAGAGTCGCGGGCCTGGATGCTGACGTTTCATGCCGCTACTTAATAAAAGAGGTAGGACAACAGTTACTTATTCAAGGTATTGTGATGTGATCTATCCGTGTTTTCAGACGCTTTTGTATGTTCATTCTATATATGTGCCTACTCTTGACACGTTTTCACACCCGTGTCAGCGTTACTTAGGATTTACTAGGGGGAGTAAAGTGGTCGCAGAAATGCTTTTTTTTTGGGGGGGTGCAGGTATGTAGTTTTTCCATAAGTCTGTCCCCTGAAATTCAGTGTACATGCACAGTATTGTCATGCTAAATTATACACACTGTATTCGTTTGGTGATTCGCTGGTTGTGTTTTATTACATAGCGCGTTTTATCTGCGGTTGTAGCCGGAGAGATGTCCGACGACGCAGTGACAGGCGGCAAGATGTACGACTGCGCGACAATTGACGGCGTCACATATCGTGATGTCCAGCGACACGCAGACAAGACAACACGGGGACACGTTTGTGGTTATCTTCGGACGTTTAACTAGACGCACTGATCTACGCCATGACGTCATCAATCAGACATTACCCGTGGACAATGCTTCCTCGTTAGACATACTCTCGTCCAGATCATCTTGTCGGCACAAATCGTAACACGTACTCCATGACGACAGATTCATCGGTCAAGTCATATGTTCACACTGACAGTTTTTCAAAAGTACTCTCAAGATCTGGAATATTCTTTCAGAAATAATTTCTTACGAGTTATTAAACTATTGATAAAGCATATCAGTATTCCGTGCACAGTTGTATCGCTCGCTACACCGAACTTTGGGATTCTAGCTGGTTATTATGTAGATAAGAACACTGATTGGTATTATTATGCAACCTCCGAATGTGTACTCATGGCTGTTGTTGTAAATAAATTACTGATTGTTTGAGTGCATCCGGTTCTGTGGTTCAAAGGGAGGGACCTGCTGTGCTCCTATTGTGATAATTAACGGTTTGCTGTTCCCTAGGTAGACCTACGTTTATTGCTAAGCGTAAAGTTAGTGTATGGCTAAAACGTGCTGCCACCTTACGGAGCCTGTTTAACTGAGGTTAATCTCGAGGTTGCCACGGCCACAACGGTCCACCGTTTGTAAAGGTTAGTTCTTTAATTACATTTTAGTGAAATCATAAACAATGTTATTATATTCCAGAGCTACTTTTAATTTGATCCGGTCTAATCACAAGTATCCAGGCTCCGCGGTGTGGCGCCACTGTTTGTCGCAAATGAGATAACCAGGAAACACGTCACACGAGATAACCAGGAAACAAGTCACACACGAGATTACCAGGAAACAAGTAACACACGAGATAACCAGGAAACAAGTCACACGAGATAACCAGGAAACAAGTCGCACACGAGATAACCAGGAAACAAGTCACACACGAGATAACCAGGAAACAAGTCACACACAAGATAACCAGGAAACAAGTCACACACGAGATAACCAGGAAACAAATCACACACGAGATAACCAGGAAACAAGTCACACACGAGATAACCAGGAAATAAGTCACACACGAGATAACCAGGAAATAAGTCACACACCAGATAACCAGGAAACAAGTCACACACGAGATAACCAGGAAACAAGTCACGCACGAGATAACCAGGAAACAATTCACACACGAGATAACCAGGAAATAAGTCACACACGAGATAACCAGGAAATAAGTCACACACGAGATAACCAGGAAACAAGTCACGCACGAGATAACCAGGAAACAAGTCACACACGAGATAACCAGGAAACAAGTCACACACGAGATAACCACGATACAATTATGCCTTTTTATTGCGATGGATTTAATTAGTTAGTCAGAATCCTAACCGCGGAAACGGCGTACAATAGTGGCAGCTTCCCCCTGGAATTTCGGTTGAGGGGGGGCAAACATATAATGCTATCCCCAGTGAATCAGAAGTTACGCCGAGGCGGCCAGGACTTTTATTTGATAGCACCCCGTCCTCCCGTCTTCCGACGCTTGTCAACAACGGAGCCAGTCGACACGACAAGATAGAGGAGAAGTTGAATATATGGTGCCGTGACGGCGAATTGTTTCAATAGCACCCCCTCGTCCTTCTCCACGGCGGCCACCTACCCCTTCTATCGGGGTCGTGAGTCGCTGCGAGACAGCGGAAGTGGAGTGGTGCCGATGCTTCCGCGATTCTCAACCCTAACAATATATTTCGTTCCCGCGTCAATGTCTAGCCTCGATTACCCAGGCTCCGCGAGGTGGCAGCAGGTTTTAGTCCGTCACATCCGCCTGGGGAATTAATGCTCTGCCGATGTTGCCACCAGGGGGCCTTACCAACCAAAACGTGTACTCTAAAAGTCGCCACTCCTGCCATAGATATTGTGAGGCTCAACCATCCTAAGACCCCCGATTCCGACGCCTAAGTAAGACTCTAATATACATTTGTGTATGATGAACATATATTGCCCGCCAAGTCGTGTTTAGTTACGTTAGTAAGTCAATGACAATGTTCACAATTCGAAAGATGCTATACCGGGTACAAGCTCAGACGTTAAACAATATAATTTTTTTTTATTAAGTTTCAAAACAGGGTTATTTTCCGATGTTCAGCTCTTTTTTTGCTTTGGGGGGAATTAATAACATATTGCGCCACTACATGGCAAATTAATCACGCTTTTACATGCTTGAACATTTCTGAATAGGCCCGATCTTTGAAGGACGGTTTTCACATCGATAACAAAAACGTCTGACTCTCGACAAGCCAAGGACATCCTCATTGTGCATGTGCCATCTGGAGTTTCTGCTCTGGCTGACGTTCTTGTTAAGTCGTGATAAAAGGTCGCTGTGCTCGTACACCTGTGTCACAATAAATCTGTGACAACAGGTACCGTACACTACCCGAGGGGTGTCTGTCGACGGGGTTCGGTCGCACGTGTGGGGGCAGCCACTCGGTCAGTGTCGAGGGTGTAAGTGGTCCCGTG
The DNA here is from genome assembly GCA_025642075.2 of Ridgeia piscesae. NCBI lineage: Eukaryota > Metazoa > Annelida > Polychaeta > Sabellida > Siboglinidae > Ridgeia > Ridgeia piscesae. The sequence continues at coordinate 188,362 of JAODUO010000015.1, read as the reverse complement.
GGGTGCCGGTAACGTGTGGCCAACAACAGGTCGAGCGGCCCGGTTACGCGCCCGACATGTCTCTCCGTTGTCGCCAACAATGGCGGTTCGTGCCTCGTTAGGTCGAGCACAAAGCAGCGCGTCATTGAATAACTGTCCTACGAGCGGAGAACCTGCTCAAAAACCGTTAGGCGGGATTTAGGAGAGCCCGCGAGACAATGAACCTGTAATTAATTGCCGGAGTTCGTTGTCAAGATGTCGTTGAGTCGGCGGGTAGGACACTAGACGACGTTGTCGTGCCAAGTGTGTATGTGGCGGGTCCGACGGGTCGTGCGACAGTCGACAAGTAGCAGGTTCATCGTCGTATAGGAGTGAATTGTCGGAGGTGTAATCGTCGTCTGTGTTCTACATCGTAAACAAATGCATGCTCATCTCTATGCTTATAATTATATATTCACATAAAAACTAAAACATATATATATATATATATATATATATATATATATATATATATATATATATATATATATATATATAATCTATATATCATCTATAAGAAACGCACTGGAAGATCAGACCTCCGTCATTTATGTAATAATTATCTGTGTTGTACGCATTCTCACTACTGATACTGATACTGAAACGGTAATTTACTTTCAGGAAATATTTTTTTTCTTATAATAAACGAATAGCAGTCTCGTCGATGAAGCTGTTGTGTCGTTCAGACGAACGTTGCTGTACCTGCTTTGCGTGCATTCTGGTGTGAATTCGTGGCGGTACGTGTCTGTATGTATTAGATAACCAACACGTTTTTCTTTTGTGATATTTTTCAACATTATCGCATTCGGATGTTGCCAGCATCAGTCCGAATGATGGTGATACAATGTGCCATTTACACGCACGCACGCACGCACACATGCACGCACGCACGCACGTACGCAAGCACGCACGCCCGCATGCTCGCAGGCACACAGTGTTTATCATTGCATTATATCGTAACCCTTTTGTTAGGAATGTCGCGCCGTAACTTTTGCAGCGCGTAATAAAACAATCTTTCTTGTGCGAGGTCAGCAATTGTTCACGACACTTGTGTAAAAGTTAATTATGCGTTTTAATATCTTTACGAGCACGCGCTTTCATATTTGTGGAATCAGTCAACGGAGATCAACCGGGCACGTTTGAAATCAGTTAACGAAAACATAATCCCTGACTACTTGACAGATGTTAATGCAACAGTAACGGTCATCTGCTGGCTCCACGCGCAGTTACTGCAGTAGCCGTGACCATTAGCTGACGCTGTCTTTGTTGGTGTATATCACGGCTTTGTCGTGTGTGAAGTCGAGACATACTCATTGGTGATTAAAGAGACGGATGTTGGCGTGTCTTTGTCACTGTATCAGGCGACCATCGTATCGGATGGCAAGTCGTGAGTCGATGTCTCATTAGACCATCTAATGCTCGTTCCCTGCGCATAACGTATCCCTGTCACTGTCTAATTAGTTCTCTCGTTATCCGCGATTCCGGTACGGCGATGGAATAACGACTGGAGTTGACTGAGAACGGATACCTCCGGTTACGTGCGTTCCGTTGTGAACACGCACGGCACGACTGCTTGCTTTCGAGCTGTGACAAACATTTTCGTTAGTTAGAGACGTTCGCATATACACGTATTCCTCACATGTTACATGTGCTCAGAGACGGTCTTCTAGCTTCTAGGCTGTCCCGTGACAGTACAAATCACCAGTTTTGGCTGAGCGCATGCGTCTAACGAACTTCCGAGGCCCAAGATCTTTACCTCTATGACATATTGTTATCATCACGACTCAATCGACGTCTGTTTGTTTTTCAGGTTCTTCGACGTTGAACATCTAGCATGTATACAAATAAAGAGGATGTATTCGCGCAAAGATTTTGTAATTGCTGTCTCGTCGTTCAGAACGATGGAAACTATAGTTATAACACATACAGTTTTGAGCCCTTTTTATACAATATAAACTGCTAAATAGCTAAGAATGTGTGCGTGATAAAAGCCACGTATTGCCTGCAAAATAGCTAAGCCTGAGATGGACATACCGTCAAGATTTCACCTTATCACTCCATTGAGCTGTAAAGACTAATCGAAAAATAGACCTAGCGCATTTACAAATGTGTCATTAATAAAACTGCACCTAACCTGCCACATATACTGGTGTACTGTCTGTGTTTAGCTATCCCGTAATTATTCTGGTGATCTGACAGTATTTATGTCTCTGCCTTTACCGATCCATCAGGTGTGGTCGCCAAAGTTCACTAAGTCCCAGAGTACATTAAGCATTACGTGGAAGGTTGCGTCGGTCTCGTCATCACCATGAATCGTGGGGAAATAAATGGTCACACTGGATTGAAACATGTGGTAATACAAGCCGACACCTATACAGCAATTTATAGGCGGAAGAATAGCACGTCCAAGCCACGTATTGTTACGGGAATTGAGCCAGCGCATAAAGCATACTTATGTATGTTACAAATTGATTAGCTAATCCCTTGAATTCTAGCCATTTGCATTTCAAGTTGAACCATATTTGCTTTGCTCAGTTCGTCCATTGCTCGTCTTCGTTCTCCAATAACTGAGTAGCACATCACTATTTAAATGTAGCTTAGTTGCTTTTATCAACGTTCTCTTTGTTTCATTATGTTGTTTTTAATCAACGTATTTGTTTCATTGTCTTATGGTTGTTATTTTATTAGTGTATAACCACGTATTATTTTTATTTGAAGTTATCCTTTTACATTGTCCAGTTTGCTCACTGCAGGCAAGTGTCGCTCGGTGCGTTGGCTAACTACATAGCATATAAACATCGCACTGATCAAAACATTCTGTCGGAACTTAACACCACCAGACAACTATTAGGATTCGTCGTGAGTCAAAAGCTGTGTTTCTCTAACCACCCTTAAGAGAAGGCGGCAGCGCGCTGGTGAAGAATGTGTTACAGGGAAAGACACTTAAAAGGGTTGACGCGGAAGACATAGGACATAGAACGAAGACCCTATACCGTGACAACATGACGACGTGAATGGGCAGACAAGTGGACACGACCACACGACACACGCTAGGCCAAGGTCGATGGAGGAAACTGGTGCGAGATGTCGGCTGGGCGGTCATCCATCGTGATCGCACCGGAAAAGAAGATCAGCGTACTTATATATTGCGGACTTCAGCGTAATTCCAGTATCTATTCATAACTCCATACGTATACACAAATACATACAAACGAGCTTACTTTTTATAATGTGTTAAGCGTACGAATTAGGATTATTCTGGTGGCATGACTTTAAAACAGACGGGTGAAGAAGTTGGACGGAGGAGGTGCTTATGTTGCTAAGTCCGTATCTCAAATGTGCGTAGAGACAGCAATGTGACACGACACACCAGTCTTGTTTACGTTTTCGGAGTGAATTTATTTGCATCGTCGATTTATTTCGCTTTTACTAATGGGCCTGAAGTTTGCGCGACTTTTGAAAGGGCATTTCGTATTGATCATTCACCGAGAGGAGATAATCGCTTATTATTTTCCGTTGGTGCATATTAATGCGATTATGTTTATGCCGCTTGGTTATAATCTTCGTTTTACCTGTTTTCATTTTGATATGCACAAAATAATACTTTGTTTATTGTTATAGGAAAACTATATAATATAGATGTAGCTTACGATATGCAGGCAAGACGACACAAGAACACTGCCTGGTAATGGATAAAGAACGCTAAAAGCCAAAGCCAAAGCCAAAGAAAGGGACGTTAAAGTGAGAGGATCTCTTTTTCAACCCGGAAATTGTCAGCGTTATGGTTTGTAATCGGAAGCCGGTCGTGTTGAACATAGGGGGAATGGGGAATCATTGAACATTAAAGGTTAATTTAGCTTAAGAAATATTGCCAATAAAGCTCGTTTTGAAACTACATTTTGTTTACCTACCATCTAAACATGCTCCAGTGTTGTATTTTCCGGTGCTAGGCGTTTACCAAACGTTGTCTGGCGATAAATATGTCTTGTTGTTAGTCTTAAGAACGTCGAATCAAATGATAACTGATAAACGTAGAACATACTGCCTCCTTATTCAATGTTTAATTAAACATATTCTATCGCAAAACAGTTTAATTAAGACGGTTTCTAAGCTTGTTTTGTCACAAAACAGTCAAATTAAACCGCGCCTGCACCGTGCATGCGTCGACATGATACGTCACGCTTTGTGACATTTCGGGCCTAGATTTGAGTAATTAGGGCCTCCCTGTGTAGCGATATACCAATTATGAAGGAGACCAGTAGAGCCGTGTCGTCTGCTTCTAAGGCAACGACCTGCCTGTATTTACTGTCGTGACACGGTGGGACGGGCTGGCGCGCTGAGTGGGTGGATACTTGTATGAGCAAATGGGTGGAAAGGGAAGAGGAGCAATGGATACTATTTCATTGACCAAACTCATAATATAATATTGTAACAACACAGGAATACAATATGGATGGCTGTAACGACTTTACCAACGTAAATACTATCATTGCCATAGTTATCTTCCTTTTCATCGTCCCGGTCGCCATTTTGTTGAGCGTTGTTTTGGATTTAGGGTCTCCATGCCCAGCCTACATCTCTGTTACAATCACACCGTATAGAGAAACGCAAACTTTGTCACCAGTCAAGACAAACACAGCCTGTCCCACGAGAGCGCACTCTCCCTCGTTTTCCGCATCCTCGCCTCCGACAATGGCTCGCCGCAGGTAGCGACACCTTGAGTCCGAGCCGTCGACCCGTGAACGTGTTCAGGTGCACGTGGCGGCGGCCGAGACAACGCGGCACACAGTTAATGAGCCCATACCCGTGTACAACAATCACCGACCCACATAACCTGCCCGGACGAGGCGTTTCCCACCTCTACGGTTACGCAAGGCGCGCCCGATTCTCCCAACGGTATACCACCTTGGCTGGGACGTTGAACGTGGGAACGTAGCGGCTTACACGACAGACACCTGCGGTAGAGACCGGAAATATGCGCGCGCTGGCGCGAAGGCGAAACAGTGCGTCAAAGACGGCCGGAATGCATACTTCCGGTACGACAAAGTCGTGATATCCGGACGGCGCCGGTCTGCACTTTGTGCTTGTTGCGAGGGCAAGCGGCGGACGATGTATGCGCGTGGATGGTTCTTGTAATTGGCTGTCAAATCACGTGTGCATGTAGGCATATACGCAGTATTATACACACGCAAGCACGCACACACGCACGCACACACTGCATAAACACACGCACACACACACACACACACACACAGCACCACACACACACGACACACACACGCACACACCACGCACGCACGCACGCACGCACGCACGCACGCACGCACGCACGCACGCACGCACACACACACACACACACACACACACCACGACACACACACACACACACACACACACACACACACACACACACACACACACACACACACACACACACACACACACACACACACACACACACTCAAGTAATAATAATAAAACTAATAGTAAAAAGTCAATCATGCTGATTGCTCTGGTTGAGCGATGATGAGTGAATTGTGTGATATGTGATGATTTATATATGTTTACGCCTTGAGTATGATTGTATGTTTGCTGTAAGTATCAAATTGACTGAAAACCAGTAATTTAATTTGAAGGACATAACAGTGTTAGACTATATTAACGTGCAAATATTGCATATGGCATCACCATGTGCTTTGATATTTGGAATATCGTTTTTGTGATACACATATATTATGTACCTAATAGTGAGAATGGAATGGCAAGACGAAACCTCTGTAAACAGTCAGATAACACCACATGTGATAATGTTGACGCCTGACTCGCCTGTCTGCGCCGTCCACTAAGGGGATTACAGTGCGCGTTCATGGGAAGATGGCTGTCGTCTTGCCCCCGTCGTGTCGGCAGATGTTGCGCCGGGCAAGTGGCACTTGTGACGGCGTTTATTTGGTCACCTCGCTGGCGACCGCAACAAGTTAGTGGTCGGCTCATTTGGTCAGAACGGCCGGAGCAGCGGCAATGTTGTCACATGATATTGACGTAAGCACGCTACTTGACCAGACAACTGCGGGTGTCGCCACCTGCACTTACTGCTGTGCACTGCTCGGGCCCCTAGTGCGCAAGCCGAGTCGGTCTTGAGACATTCCGGAGTCAGGCAGAGCGGAACTTGCCGATTTCATGCTGGAATAACGTAGAAGACTCGCAGATTTGAAGCACTTACTAATACACAACAGGCAGGCAACAATGCAACAGGCGTGGTCAGCTTGCTGACGTTACCGGTAAAATACCCTACCAGGCATAGGAGGTCAAAGGAAAGAAATCCCGTGATTGGGTAAGTTAAGAGAGGGTATTCATTGCAAATTAATAAAATAACATATCTAACGGTGACGTACCTTGGGGTAGGGCCAACATAAAGCGCATCGGCAGAAATGTCGTATTACATTGGGAAATATTGTAGTTCCATATCATATCATATCATATCATATCATATCATATCATATCATATCATATCATATCATATCATATCATATCATATCATATCATATCATATCATATCATATCATATCATACCATACCATACCATACCATACCATACCATACCATACCATACATATCATATCATATATATATATCATATATATATATATATATATACATCATACTATATATATATATATATATATATATATATATATATATATATATATATATATCATATATATATATATATATATATACATCATATACATCACATCACATCACATCACATCACATCACATCACATCACATCACATCACATCACATCACATCACATCACATCACATCACATCACATCACATCACATCACATAGTATTATGTACATCTTGAATGGATGACGATGTCGTTGGAACCGACCAGGCGCATGGGAACCCAGAGAAACGATGTCGTACACGTGCTGCTCCTCTTACTCATCCAACGTCCTTTCACCTTCACACTTGCTGATACATACAGGTGCGCCACCCTGCGGCGAGCACAAATGGCAGTCATTACCGGAAGTTGGCCGAGTGACTCGACTTAACCATAATTTATAACAACACGACCGGCGAGAGAGGATCAGATTAAACAGTGCAATCGACACTGTGGTAGTTTTTAATTATACAGTTAGCACGTATTTAATGGGCGCAACCGAGTTCAATCTTGCGGAAAGTTCCGCATGACTAGCTTTATGTAAGTTCCTTGTCGTAAAATTATAATCTCTCCCCTCAACCTGGTGTCCTGTCAACATTCACCAGAACGTGGGAACCGGTTTCCCAGTAACCGATAGAGATCGTCATCTGTGCGATATCCTAGCTAATATAATCATTTAAACGCGTGCGTACGGATGTTTTTCTTCAAAATTCTTACATTGTGTAGGCTTCTAGGTGTATGTGCTTGGTAATGTATTTTGGGGCCTCTACTCTTAGGTCGAAAATATTACCAACCACGCAAATTCATCTCCACGTGCCTGGATACGTGTTTTAGTATGAATTATAATCGAGTCGGGATACATACGAAAGTACACAACCCGTAACATAACCGCTTGTTCAGTTGTTTCATCACGTCCAGCATGATTCGCCCGCGGCAAGGTATCTCTGGCCAGTGATTGCTCTAAAGCGGGCACCCTTGCGTATCTCCATCGACAACGTGAGAAACTAAGGGATGCGTCTCCCCCATTCAGCCTTTGTTCCCGCCCACACAGCGTATGAAACTCGCGCACAAAGCCGCCCCAAGCTCGGCCACAAAGGCTCGTCCAAACCGAGATCTTGATTCGGTCGCAGCATCCGCCTAATGGACCTGGTCCTGTTCTTGTGAGCGAGACTCGGCGCTTTGAAGTGTTTGTCGGCGTTTTGTCGTCGAGTTTTATTAGGCCTATTCGTTTGTCTCCTAATATACACCGGATATAATAAGCTTTGTCGCTCATACTGTTCCACAGATAATTCAATGTGTAGCGATGTTTCGACGACGTAATGATCCTAATTAATGATGACAAAATTAGCTGTACCGTCCACCGTTGTCTCGTCTAGACGCCCTGGTCCAAATGGGACTTGACCGAACCATCGCTACCAATCTAGAGTGAATCCAATCATGTTACGCTACCACCAGCATATTTATAATGTAGTATGCGTGCGTGCGTGCGTGCGTGCGTATTAATGCGTGCGTGCGTGCATAATAACATCACAACAAACAGTATCAGAATATAATATTATATATTATATATATATATATATATATATATATATATATATCATATACATATACATATACATATACATATACATATACATATACATATACATATACATATACATATACAATACACATACACATACACATACACATACACATACACATACACATACACTACACATACACATACACATACAATACACATACACATACACATACACATACACATACACATACACATACACATACACATACACATACACATACATATAATATAATATACATATATACACCAACTATATATATATATATATATATATATATATATATATATATATATATATATATATATATATATATATATACACGTTATTATTATGTAGGCTTGCGAGTGTATAGCTATTTTTTGACATTCTGTGTAACAACCATTAAGAATATATATAAACGAACGGATATTGGAACCACTCGATTACAAAGATTTGTTTTCCGGGAGCGCATTATTCATGACATTGACAGAGTCTCGTTGTTATTGTAGGTACACACAACGAGACGTTCACTGCCAACGCTGCCGCTGTCCGTAAGACCTGCGTCCATCCAGACTTTCTGTCTGGTCTCTGCGGGTTCTGCTGGGCACAATACGTGTTCTATGTGAATGTTTGAAGTTGTTAACAAAACACCAATCGCACACAGTGTCTAGTCTGTAAACAGGTGGATAGTGTCACACCACAGAACGTAAACAAATCATAATAATATATAATCTATAGCCCAGATATTTTAAGAGTTAAAAACTATCTGTGTAAGGGATAACGCTTGTCGTAATATATTTTAAACTAGATTTTAAAAGATACAGAGTAGGTACATTTCCAAGGCTGACAGCTAGTGCATTCCAGACGACGCCATGAAACACCAAGTGACTTAAGATGACGTTTAGGAATTCTCAGCGGCTTCTCCCTGGACGACGGGAGGGTGCGTGAAGACACGTCTGTGTAGAGTGAGGCGGAAAGGTAAAGAGGGAGTGACCCATCGAAATGACGGTAAGCAAGCGTTACTATTTTATATTGACATATAAACTTGACCGGAAGCCAATGGAGGGTATTGGCGTTACATGCAGAAATAAATTAAATATGTCATTCATTGTCTATTTTTTTCTCATTTATTGTCTATCAATTCAAATGACTATTTGACATAACAGTTTTACTCAAACGCATATTGTACACGACAACGTACACAGTGTATGTTTTCACTGGCGGCTACACTTCCACCTTTGGAAGCGATCTCTCAATTTCGTCTTATTTATAGAAATATGGCTGAATACTTTTTGTAAGGTTATATAACAACACGAGAGGCTGTATCTTAAAATTATTTATGGAAGGATCACGTTGTTTCTATATACTTTATGAGATCCTGTACGAGTGTAAGGAGTTCTTAACTTCATTCCATGGTAGGTATTCTGTTTTTATGAATGTTGTGCTGCAATTGAGTTTTTCCGGGTGCGCCTCATAGAGGAAATTGAGTGTTTCGTTATTATTGCTGTAGTTGTTGCTGTAGTTGTTGTTGTTGTGACAGGTAATTAAATAACTACAGTCGTGTGAGGCCTCGGAAGATCTCCCCCCGTTGCACGATTCCGATGTACACAACGCGAATTCTGTGTGTTTGTTTGACGCTGTCAACAACATACCAATCCCATATAGTATCCGTCATACAGTGTCTATTGCCAGCTGGGAAGTAGTACTACACCATTCCTATTCTAACATGGCATTCAAATTACTATTTGCTATAAAATAAACACTTCAAACGTATCGATACGTTCTGTTGACTTTGCGTAACTCGACGAAATGTTCTCATTCTCACAGGAGTGCGGAATTATTGGCTATAAAACACTTGTAGGACACACCCGGACACAACGTATATGCTGAACTGTCAACACCTATATGAACCTGCCTATAGATACGATACTGCACGTTTGTATGTGACCGCCATTTCGTCCCATATTTTGCTTCCTACGCCCGATGTTAGGACGCATGTCGACTACAGGCTGGACAGAAAGACAAGTAGGAAGGCTATGATGCATTAGCAGTGCGCTACCAGTCGAAATCGTTATTGAAAATGTCTCCTTTCCACACCAAGCCGCCGTGTTCGCTCATTGGGGGCTTCTCCCGACGGCGTGAACAATGTTTACGGCGGCGGTCAGCGCGTGCTAACGGCCCAGTCGCGCGCCGCAGCATAAATAATTGTTTAATGAATAATTATCATGTTGAGCCAATCGGCGGCGTGTTCATTGGCTATTATGGCAACGGCGAGTCACGTGACCCTGCCAATAAGGCTCACGCGAGTGGTCGGTCGGTTGTCGGTAAACGTGGCACGTCGATGAAGCGACGCGTCACGACTGGGAGTTGGTAGCTCGCCAGTCGGGAAAATACTCTTATACATTGCGTTACAACAATGATTGGTGTTGTGTGTAAGAATAGTGAAATAAAAGTGTACGTCGTAATTTAACTGCAGTCGTCACATTGTATTGATAACGCACGCATGTATAACATTATAGAAGGGTTCCATTCTAATAGGACATGTTTGTGTGTCCCGGTGATGTTTGTATTTATTTACCTAATAAATAATAAACTATATAAATACAATCCTTTGTAAGTAATCTTTTTTATTATAGATATTTTTCTTTTCGAAACAATAAATTACACTATAATTATAATCAATTATATATACGTATACGTATACACACACACACACACACACACACACACACACACACACACACACACACACACACACACACACACACACACACACACACACACACACACACACACACACACACACACACACACACACACACACACACACACACACACACACAAAATTATATATATATATATATATATATATATATATATATATATATATATATATATATATATATATAAAAAACACACACACACACACAGATGTAATACGTTTTCCAAGATACACGCGCATTTTAACTATCTAAAATATCACCTTGCGTTTTACATTTATTCAGATAACATTAGCGCGCTTGCAAAATTATTGTTTCGCGTCTGATTTTGCGTTTTCCATCCATCCATCCATCCATCCATCCATCCCGTGGTGGAGAGTTCCTCCCTCAATCAAGCCCCTGTTGCGTCCCACACTCCCACACCCGTCCCCTTCCCGATCCGCTAATCACGTGCGCTGGGCGTCACACAGCGACACCAGGAGCCGGCGAGCGCGGCTTGTTGATTGACAAGTGCGACTATTGATATTTCAATTAGGAAGGCGGTAATTTGCCTGTTAGACAACAGGCAATTATTATTAAAAGATGCTGCGGCGACGGCGGTGGTGGTGGTGACGTGACGTGACGCCCGGTGGCAGTCTGATTAGTATTTAGAGGCGGCAAGCGACGAGATACGAGCGGAAGTCAGAGGGAGACGAACAAGGAAGACAAGCGTGTGCGTTCGTTCGAAGGACCGCTTCCCGTTTGCTTTGAGACCGACGCGTCACGCGATATTAGCGAGTTTCCGCAGCGGCGCTCGTCCGGTTAATGAGAGTTCGTTTCCGTGCGCCTGTCGATGTTTACCGCGACACTGTCGTAATCAGCGTTGAGTTGTAGTAAGCTAATAACTTATCATCGCGGAAGACGACTTCCGCACTGACTGCGACTCCGATTGTCCGGCGAAAGAGGATTTACACACGATTGACCGGACGTTTAACTTTGACGACGTTTTGTGTGCGCGAGAAGCCACGATCTCCTTGGGGATTGTCGGGAAGACGAAAGGAAGGGAAGGAGGATAAGCTCAAGATGAATCTGACGCACCCGGCGGTGGCCGCAGCGGCCGCACACCGGGGACTTGGGATGGCTCCCGGGCCGCTGGGGATGACTTCCTCCATCGGGATGTCTCCCTACCATAGTGCGGCCCTACACGCTCGCTCTCCCTTCGCCATCCAGGAGCTGTTGGGGCTGGGACAACAGGACATGTCGCGCGCCCCGCACATGTCGTCGCTGCCCCACGGTGCCGACGGGATGATGCCGGGATCGGGCTGTCTCTCCCGCTCCCTCGCCTCCCCCGTCATCGCACAGGAGGCGTGCTTCGGCGGCAACCCGCCCGGCTTCCCGACTTGGAGACCCAACTTCATGACGTTCGGAGGCACGCATCCCCAGAATGTGCTCAGCATGGGTGTGTCCCCGTATCGGGTCCCAAGGCCTCCCACCGACCCGGGCTCAGGTAAGGGACGATCTTATTCAACGATTCCCCTTTATCCGTTGTCCGGCTAATGATATTTACTGATACTTATTATCGCGGTAATCATTGCGAATTTTGGAGTAGTGACGCTTATGACGATATATATATATATATATATATATATATATATATATATATATATATATATATATATATATATATATATATATATAACTGTATTATTTTTTATAAATTAATGTTAAATCGATCATCTCTCTATGCTGCAAATATTTTGCATAATTTAATTATATCAATTGTTTTTGTGCAAAATCATCGTTCAAATAAACTATAAACGCGCAATACATGATAAAGATGATTTACAACAGGTACTGCCCGATCATTGTCACACAACCAAGCAGGGTCACTGTCCTCAACCCGTCGTGATATATATATATATATATATATATATATTTATATATATATATATATATATATATTCACGACGCAAATATTATAATACAAATATTTTATATGAATCAAGATTGTAAATATTTTAATATATTATATACAGGGTCTGCTTAGTACCGCATATACTTTCAATTATCTTGATTATTGTGATAACACAAATTTTTTTTTTTTGTCGGACCACGAGCATAATAATAATATACAGAGTTGTAGACACATGTGAATACTAGTGTAAACGTGACACGCAGTATTAATAATTGTTTGTTTTTAAATATAGACACATCTAAATACAATTATGTCTATTACACACATTATCTACAACTGTCTGCTTGTTTATTGATCTAAGAGTACAATTATAATTATGTAAACTTTGAACCGCTTCCACTGTGGCTACCTAATTATATATCTAATTATAAAACGAATTCCTCTTTTCACATTATTATTATTGTTTACATGTCTATATATTTTAACGAATCCTAATTAATTTGGTCAGTCCGAATAAACCCCACTTCCAGCTTTTCGGCGCAGGCCCCAGTGTGAGCGCCCTACCGAAAGCACTGATTTGTGCGCCTATTAAAGCTGGCAAAGTAGCTGTCTCTTCATCTTATCTTCGATTTTGTGTCGTTGCATTGTAGTATTGCATTTGAGTATTGCATTTGAATATTGCATTTGAGTATTGCATTTGAGTATTGCATTTGAGTATTGCATTTGAGTATTGCAGCATTGCCGCAGTCTGGTGGGGCGCCTTGTTGAACAGAATATATAAATATTATCTAGGACAACGTCTCTTTATTCGTTTCATATAACGCATGACCGCGACGGTTCACGATTGCAGTGTGAAGACGTTAAAGTGCAAATTTAAATACAACAAATGATGTACTAGTTAGTATGAAACTGTAATTGCAATTGGTTATGTATATGTATATATATATATATATATATATATATATATATATATATATATATATATATATATATATATATATATATATATATTATATAACACACACACATATTACAATACACACTTAATATATATATATATAATATATATATATATATATATATATATATATATATATATATAATATATATATATATATATATATATATATATATATATATATATATATATATATATATATATATATATATATATAATATAGATAAATACACTACATATATATGTAATTATTATAGATATCGGTTAAATTATAAACAACAAAAAACAGTTATAAATATATGCACTGAAGGTCGGTGCTAACACGAAACGGTGGAATAATATCATAATTGTTTGGATAGACGTTTTAAAATAATGGTAACGTATTTATATGAAACTCACAATAGCCGTAGCACACACTCAAGTTTAATTCATGTCGTGTGTCCGAATTGTTACATATAACAATATATTGGATAGTATGTTTATTGACCAGTTAACAAATCATTACAGAATAAGTTCAGTAAAACAGGATGCAACGCATCTGTATACTGCTAATGCGTTCATGTGATACACTAAGATTACATTGGCGTTATACAAATTAACTCACGATAATAATTAATGTTTCGCTAAATTTCCCTACGTCCAGTATTGAATCAAAAGTCATCCACGTGTGCGTGCGCGCGCGGGTGAGCGTGCGAGCGCACGTGTTCTTGTCCACACGTCTTTCACTGACCGCTGTCTCGACTCGGATGTCTACTGGCGTTGCGTGGTCAGCGACTAACGACGTCGCTTGCCCTGTCCTCCCCCCGTCAGCCGCCGGCGACCGTGATCGCTGTCGTCTCATTAGTGTCTAACTAATCTAATAATTAGTCAGCGACATCTGACGAGGTGGACAAGTCGCGATCATTCCACCATCATCACCACGCCTTGTCTTCGCGCTGTGAATCTCTAAGTAACTCGTTGTCGTCTCACGGTTCTCTCCAACGAGCGGACTTGACGCGTCGGTCGGGTTGGCGTGGCAACTCGACTCCGTGGAGTCAGAGAGGGGCGGGTAGGGAAATGGGTACAAGGTGGCGAGGTGGGGCCGACGGGTCGTTACCCTGTAAACATCTGGTGGACACGACGGAGGGCGGGGGATGTGATGTATATTGATTCCTGTAATGGTGCATCGATATTTGACGCGCGTCTGTTTTGTTAGTTTTCGCGTATGGGCGACTGTGTTTGTTTAAGACGGCGTGGTTAATGCGGGCAGTCGGCTGCACGAATCGACTGTGTAATGCGCCAAATGCACATGTCATAAATGTCATTACACCGAGGGAAACAGTTGTTACTTATGTGGCGATGTAAGGTATCTACACAGTTTATAAAACAAAACAAATTATATTTATATATATATATATATATATATATATATATATATATATATATATATATATATATATATATATATATATATATATATATATATATATATATATATATATATATATATATTATTATAATATATATATATATTATATATATATATATATATATATATATATATATATATATATATATATATATATATATATATATATATATATATATATATATACCACCTACAACCTATTGAAAAACACTTATACAAATAGCTGTTTTTGGAGTGCTTTTTTTTCAACACAAAACGGTTGCAAACACTTAGAAGACACACACACACACACACGCACACCACACACACACACACCACGCACCACGCACGCACGCACGCACGCACGCACGACACACACACACACACACACACACAACACACACACACACACACACACACACACACACACACACACACACACACACACACACACACACACACACACACACACACACACACACTGGGTAGCGGTACAAATAATCACATAAATTTAAGTACAAAAGACACATACACTCATACAAGAAATTCAAAATTATATAATGGATGTAAAGGTTATGGTTTCTATTTTTTTTAAATAAATTCACACTTTGAGAGTAGGTATGGCGCATAACACTAAAGCACTGAGTCGGTAACAAGGCAAGGCGAGACGTGAACGCTATAAATACAGCACTAGTCGCCGACATTGCGAGACTAGGCACGCGTGTTTTTCTTTCAACAAATCTCGCCGGGGATGCGATTTTATTAAAGCTTTCCTGCCCGCTATAGAAAGGTCAGCCGACTGCTGGGACCAGCCGCTGTTTAATGAGGCGTGACGTCTTATGACGACCGTAAGTTCGTGATCAGTGGCCAGTCCGCGGGGGGCAGTGTGTCCAGTGTGGTCATGGGAGCGACCGGCTCTCCTGCAGAGGGAGGCTACCGAATTAGGCTATATAAATAATCATTTTAAATGTAAGCATACCGCCCAGTTGACAAACATTCCATTGTCCTGTTTTGTTGCACTGCAGTTCCCTGTAGTTTTGATATAGAAGACGTGATGATAGACCGCGGTTGTTACTTTTGTATTGATGTTAAAGTATTATAACCTTCATTCGCACTCGAATTATCTACACGTATACGCTTGTAGTAGTTTACTGCGTGATCTCTCTCTAATAACTAACCAATGTGCACAAGATATAGAAACATTATAAACCAATTAAAATATTAAGTTTAATTTATAAATTAATGATACATTATTAATTTAATAAACAAAGTAACTATTAAATAAATAAGTAGATTAATAAATTAGCAAGCACATTTCTTTAAATAAATATGTCTTCAAATGACGTTTAAATAAAAGATTACAGACGGAGCATCTCGTATAATTGGCGGCAGTTTGTTCCACTTGGTTAGACCAGTTACGTTAATAAAAAAGAATTGCCTCACGCACTATTTCCTAACGTACTATCGCCTAATTAACGTTAGTTTGTCGGTGAATTTTGATGCTGTTGGAACGCAAGTAGAAAATCATCATTAAGCTGCCGAAGACAAGGGTTGCGAGTTCGTGGTTGCAGTAAATGTGCGAAATTGTGGAGCATCTTATAAATATATACAAGTACTTTAAACACAATGCGTTTACTGATAGGCAACCCATGCAGGTGCACCAGTACTGGCATGATTATGTGAAGACATCTGCGAGGACAACCAGGCGGGCTGTCCTGGTGTGTGTCTTCCGGAGACGTGCTAACTAAAATTGTGAAACTTGAATAGTTCCAACAGCAGAGCGAAGCAATAATCTAAGTTTGATACAACAAAGCGCATTTACTAATGAATGACAGACACGCTTCGTGATATAGGCTCTGACGGGGCTGATACGACTTGTGTGGTAGTTACACTTCTTCACGCTCTTGCTTGTGTAAAAAAGCTCCCAAATTACTAATTTCTATACCTCGTACAGTATCTGCATGAGCACAGCGGCAGATGCCCGGCAGCAGGTTGCGTGAGCTACGTATGTTTAATGTACGAATCTGGGCAATTGAGTTGAATCTGGTAATCTTGCTGTCCAAGTAATTTCTTAATTCCAACTCAAGTGGTGCGTGACGACTCAGCCTCTCCCTGTGCCTACCGTCTAGAGGTGCGTCAACGACCCGCATCTCGTGATCCTGCTAATTACTCGCACAGTCCTCACCTCGCCTCGTCGTATCGTCAAGATTCGCACTATTTCTGCTTGCCTCCACCCTCTCATCTATTCATTCTGTTATTGCTTAACCTCGCGTCGTTTTTCCTAACGTGGCTGTTTAAAAGTCGACGAGTTTTAGAAACTATCTGTGTACGAGTAATGCACATATATCGCAAACCTATCTAAATAAAAATGTATCCATTCTAGTGGGGCATCCTTTACATTTGCGCCCCTACAGCCACACACAGGTCTACCCTGTAGGGCTTATGTTCTGTGCAAAGCAGTCCAGGCACAACCGTCAGTGCTACATTCTGACGTTGGCCTTCAGATGTTTCCTCTGAAACGAGCAACATTCACCAAGTGTCTTCGTCTTCGTTCAGGTGTTTTATATGAGACGATGACATTTCACAAACAGTACTAGATTTTACATGATTATAGACGGAATATATTTTTATTTTACAATTATTTCATTGTTATCCATAAAGCATAGAAATAATTGCGCGCGACAATTTATTACGAAGGTGCATAAACGTAAACCACTACAATTTCGAGACATCACAAAGACAGTTGCATAATTAATAAACGAACGTGTATATCTCTTGTTAATGCCGAGTCTGCAATGCATATTTCGCCGAATCATCCCGCTACGGCGTCAAGTATATTTACACTTATTAAGTGTACGAAGCAATTAGGCAATAGTGCGTGAGGCAATCATTTTCCATTATACTGACGTTATTATTGTGCGTCGCCCTACGTTCCCACCGGCGTTTCTGAAGCGACATCGCGTGGAATTAATCCGCGACAAATGTAATAATCTACAGCGGCCGCCGCGTCGCGTCGCCTTTGTTGCGTGTGGCTAATTTGTCAAGATGGCGGCAATAAATCAGTTGTGGCGCATTATAACACATTTTCACGAGACGGACGCGGTCGCAGTACACCGGCTTGCTTCCGTCGGTGTGATATTGTAAATGGAACCAATGCGATAATTGCCCCCCCCCACCCCAGAAAATTGGCCAGGTTTTCGGTGTGACGAAGAAATTCCTTTCAAGATCAGTGACCACTGACCAGTAATTGTGATGCAGATTTGTATCTATAGAACCTTAAAATGTGCTCGTTTTGTTTAGTGTTTACAGTTTTAGATGTTATAACGTAACGCATACAACAGACAAACACCACCAACATGCTAGTGAACCCAATACACAATACTTACATATATATATATATATATATATATATATATATATATATATATATATATATATATATATATATATATACATATACAACAGCTCCAATATATATAAATATATAGCCCCATATATATAACATACATATATATATATATATTTAATATATATATATATATATATATATATATATTTTATATATATAAGCTTACTCCGACCGCAATCTTGAACAATTTGCGGAGTACAATTTACACCGGTCGTAGTGATATAATATTATAGTTCAGTTGCCACGCATTTCGGCAATAGCCAATCGGTCAAATTAGGAAGCGGTCATATTGATAATTGCGTCTATTGTCGACAATTTACGACGTGGCGGCCTCGTCCCGGTAGAGTAGGCTTACTCGCTAATTAATTACCCCTCTTTGATCAGGGAAAGGCCTAGTTTCTTACATTGAACGATATTGCTTCTGCATTGAGCAGACTCTACATACCCGGTGTCTAGGCACAACGGTGTACGTGTAACTATGTATAGTCTGACATCTCACATGAGTACGCCTGCTCGACAGTGCTTGAACAATCATAACATCTAACGAAAAATACGCTATTTAGCATAACGTATTTATCATGTGTAGTATTGAAAAATAGTTATGCTCTACGTGTAACTATGTATAGTCTGACATCTCACATGAGTACGCCTGCTCGACAGTGCTTGAACAATCATAACATCTAACGAAAAATACGCTATTTAGCATAACGTATTTATCATGTGTAGTATTGAAAAATAGTTATGCTCTACTCATATATCATCTTTGAATATTTACAATTCGTACACATCTAACAAGGCATGATTAAAATGTGATAATCAAGTATTATAATATGTTGTAACCATAAATATAATTTCGCGAATGAAACTATTGAAATGTTTCTGTGCCATTATTGTGGAATTTATTTATATTATATGTTGCATGATTAGGCAATTGGTAGTTAACTGGTATATAATAACAGAGCACGGCATATTATTAATAATAAAGTGGTGATCCCGATTGTTTCGATTGGACGTACTAGTGAAAAATTATATGCAAACGTAGCGTGCGTTTTGCCTCCAATCTCAGCTACCTGGTGGTTTAACAGGCACAACAGGATAACACACAACTAGATTACGAAGCGTCCAAACAATACAGTGTATTGTTTTTGCAATCATGCACATTCGGAATACGACAGACTAATTTAATATCTAATTATTAGTGACGAAATGCACTCGTGGCTATTTACGATGACACAATCTCTTAATTGCATGAATTTAGATTAAGCGTGAATCCCTTCTCTTGATCAATCGTCTTAAATAGTTCACTGCACTAATTCAGTGGAAGGCTTTCGTGACGACGCTGAAAAGATTTCCCGTAATCCGGCAATATGCCGTGTAATGCTAAATCGTCGCGCCGCCATCAAAGACGCGTTCTCGCCGGGGTATCAGTCGTTGGGTCCGGCAGGGCTGTGTCTCCTCTCCAGGTGTGCTCGTGTCGCTTGTGTAGTCGTCATCTGAACAAATGTGTACGTCATGGAACCATAGGCTTCGTCCTAGACCACGCAGAATACCTCATATTGCACTACCCCAGTTATTAGTAATAACATAATAATAATAATAACAACACAGGTTTTTATCAGCAACTCCACTGAGTTAGATTCATAGTATACAATAAAATACATTTATTGCATTACACATCATATAGAATATAAATACCTTGATATGTGATACCGTATTAACTGGACTATATTCTGCCCTTTCGTGTTTACTGGTGTAGTTTATAATCCCCATGGTATAAACGAGTTACGGGGTCTATTCGTTCTGGGTACTGGCAAAGGGCACACATTACCCTGTCTGATAGCGTATTAATATTTTGTTAACACGCATTTAGTGACATACGACAACTACACGCTGAATCGCGTACAAATTAACTAATAATTAAATATAAAACACAACATTGATTCAAGTTAACAAGAAGTAGTGTTGATCCGTTAACTATATAATATATATATATATATATATATATATATATATATATATATATATATATATATATATATATATATATATATATATATATATATATATATATATATGATAATGATATATAGAAGCACGCTTTCTGTGCCTTCACTGGTGCTGGTCACCAGTGTCCAGTGCTTGTGGTGTTTGGTCTGTTTTCGCTGACCGTACCCCTTGCCGTGGACTCCGTCCCACGGGTCTGACGATTGTGAAGGAGTGCTCAAGTGCAATCACACGTCCACTGCCACTGTGACAATCCGCCGACGACGCGGGTAGCTCGCCGTCTTTGTGTGCCTTCAATGGCGATGCCAACTCGAATTTAGCGCACAATGTCTGACGTGTCAATCTTGTCATGGTAATTACCTCTCCCGCTGGGGGTTGACATTCGCCGTGTGGCGGCGCTGCGGCCCGTATCACACCCCAGCGGGGTAGGGGCTTCCACCCCGTCTGGCCCGTGAAGAGTGTAGCGCGTATAACTGTACTATGCGCAACTCCCGAAGAACGCCTTGCAGTGCCATTGTGGAAGCGAGCGTTTTCTCGAGGGAGATGTCGACCGTTATAGCGGCGTAATGAAAACAAAGAAGCGATAAAAACTTGATGTTATATTAGCGGTGATGTCATGGTTGTCATGGCAACTGCTTGGGTAAAGACAGTAATAACACCCGCATGTACTGGCTGAGAATTTGTCGATAACCGTTATCCAAAGCAGAATGTGTAGTTGTTGGTGTCCTGCGCAACCTTTATTAACAACTGGGTTTTTCTATCTGCAGAGAACGACGACTTACGCTGTTTCGACCCTAAAGATGCACTCCACGGCCGCAAACAAAAGAAGAAACGACGACACAGGTATTTGCTTCCAACTTCATATACTCCAAGAGAACACATTTTTGTAAATAGTTATAGGATCGACAATCGTGCTATTTTATTTTTTATTGATATCGGTTTTCTTACCTTTGTTTCCATGTAACCATCTTCAGTAAAACTAGCGTTTACCAAGTAGGTTAATATGTAAACTGCGCGTGCATGTTGCTGTTCTTGATATGTTAGAGGTGTGGTTGGCAATGTTTATCTATTTTCTTCCCCTTCTTGTTGCTCATCTATTCGCGATGCGCGTGTTTGTAGAACGATCTTCACGAGTTACCAGTTGGACGAGCTGGAGAAGGCGTTCAAGGAGGCGCACTACCCGGACGTGTACGCGAGGGAGGCGCTGTCTCTCAAGACAGACCTGCCCGAGGACAGGATACAGGTGAGGACAATGTACGGCACATTGCACAGTGCACAGTGCACAGTGCACATTGCACATTGCACATTGCACATTGCACATTGCACATTGCACATTGCACATTGCACATTGCACATTGCACATTGCACATTGCACAGTGCACATTGCACATTGCACATTGCACATTGCACATTGCACATTGCACATTGCACATTGCACATTGCACATTGCACATTGCACATTGCACCTTGCACCTTGCACCTTGCACCTTGCACCTTGCACCGTGCACCGTGCACCTTGCACCTTGCATGCACCGTGCACAGTGCACAGTGCACAGTGCACAGTGCACAGTGCACAGTGCACAGTGCACAGTGCACAGTGCACAGTGCACAGTGCACAGTGCACGGCTACGTGAATACACTCATGCACAAGCTCGAATAGGCATACACATACACATAATGTACATATCACTATTATATACACATCATTTACAGTCTAATCTCATATAAGTATTATAAGTATATATATATATATATATATATATATATATATATATATATATATATATAACATAAATGTAATGCAAATACTATTGTGCCGTGATTATATCAAGTGTGATTTATATATATATATATATATATATATATAATATTATATAAATTATATAATATATAATATTATATATATATAATTATTTAATATGTATATATATTTAATATATGTATATATATATATATATATATATATATATATATATATATATATATATATACTTACAAATTAAACATATACACAAAGAGCACTAGCATATAATAAGTTGGCACTTCATTACGATTTAAGAAAGACTACTCGATTATTTGGAATTTGTTAAATATATCACAACCAAAAAACCACTTGCATTTGTGTTTGACAAAGTACAAGAATTTTTTAACTATACATACTTTCCTCCAATGAGCACCGTAAGCACCAAATTAACAGTTGTAATACTGAATAGCAGACGAATGCAATATGACGTTTTGTGTATTAAAATAAAATGTTAAGAACATTTCTGTTGAGATATAAGACCGACAGAAACATATAAATTTATAAATGAAAACACGTCATAAATGTGATAGTTATCCTGATTACCACTTCTTTAAATGAAACCCGTTTTAGCGATGCGGAGTTGTGAACGAAGAATCTTTTCTAATAATAATTGAGTATAATAAAAATGCTTGTGCCTAAGATGATAATTTAGTCTTCTCGAATATCGCGTATTGGTACATGTCAACGATATCGGAATAAACTGTCCCAAAATAAAAATACATAATTATATAATTAACTGCACCGCTTCAAGATAAATATATAAACGGACTGGATAACGACGGAATATAAATTCTACTTTACGTCGGCCAACTTCCGGCGAAGATTTTTGACAATCAATTTGAAGGAGTTTAATTCTGGCACTGGCTGCGTTTCTCGACGAGTCAGTCCTGCAACGGTCGTGCAGGAGACGTGATGATGCGCTGTTGGCCGTATGCA
>JAODUO010000015.1:160000-162500 GCA_025642075.2 Ridgeia piscesae | reverse complement strand
AAACCCACGCGCACACACGCCCGCGCACGCACGCACGCATGCACACACGAACACGCACACGCCGGTTCACCCACGTGACTGCGGCGTATTAACCCACATTATCTGATCACGATTTACTCGACGTTCGTCGTGGTCATTATTTGCTAATTAGTCGTCTAATTAAGACGTTTAAATTCGGCGCTCATACAAACGTGTGCGGTGAATTAAAGACGTCGCGACTGGCGCTGACAACAATGTCCCTCGCCGCCGTGGGGCGCTTCCATCTCAGGCGCGTGCACGTGCTCTTATCTCACGATGACGAATCACATTATGGCAGCCGACGACCGCAAATTACACGTTTCGGGTGACTGTGCCTCCCATTGATGTCGCATCGTGTGTCACCGAGGCACGGGTGATGGGAAATTGCAGGAAAACGGCGAATAATGCACTTTTCGCACGACATATTATTGGACAACTTGACTGTGCTTAAGGAGATTAACTTGTTGGTTTATGTGGGCTGATGTCAGTTATGTAATTGTGAATAAATTGCAAATATAGGTGTTCGTTGTTAGATTCATGATATGTTTACGTGTTGTGGGGATTTATTTGGCGGTTTGAGGTGTGAGAGAATATATGTGCGAGCTTATGCACGATGCACGCGCATACAAACACACGTACTCACGGGATGTTATAGGAGTAATGATATATTGGCACACGCGTATGTACGCACGCCATACTACACACGTACTCACGCATGCACACGCACACGCACACGCACACGCACACGCACACGCACACGCACACGCACACGCACACGCACACGCACAAGCACACGCACACGCACACGCACACGCACACGCACAAGCACACGCACACAGCACAAGCACAAGCACAAGCACAAGCACAAGCACAAGCACAAGCACAAGCACAAGCACAACACAACACACACACACACACACACACACACACACACACACACACACACACACACACACACACACACACACACACACACACACACACACACACACACACACACACACACACACACACCACACACACACACACACACACACACACACACACACACACACACACACACACACACACACACATACATAATATATATATATATATATATATATATATATATATATATACTATATATATATATATATATATATATATATATATATATATATATATATATATATATATATATATATATATATCACATACAACTATAAAACAAATGAGAAACAGCCACTCTGCTACCACCACCAGCCAGACAAGAAGCACTTGTGACGTTGCTTCTGTTCTCCTCTGTCTACAGGTCTGGTTCCAGAACCGTCGAGCCAATTGGCGCAAGACTGAGCGTCGTTGGGGCCGGGGCAGTATCATGGCCGAGTACGGTCTGTACGGAGCCATGGTCCGCCACTCACTCCCACTCCCCGAGTCAATCCTCGTCAATTCCAAGGACACCTCCGTAGACTCGGCCGCTCCCTGGCTTCTCAGTAAGTCGTCGTACCTTCGTGTCAGTAGAGCGTAGTTGTAATGGATAGATATTTGTCCAGTGTGCCCAGACTTGCAATGTAAACATATTGGCGATACTTGCAAACCATATATGTATTGCCACCATTGACTTCGTTCGGTCTCGTTACGTCTACACGGACAGCTTAGACCTAAATGTGTTATATGGATATCAAGAATGTTAATCCTATTTATCCACCTTATTACCTGTATAGGGGAAACGTACGGTACAGTATTGTTAAAACAATCGTCCTAGTCGTTATCTGCGTAACACCCTGTCAACAGCCCCCTCTCTCCACCTTTCGCCCTCTCCCGATCTTTGCAGGCCCTCCTCCCGCAGTTCACCCATGTCAATTGTGGTATTCCTCCTCTCCTGCGTGCTTGGCACTGTTCTGTTGTCTTTGCACGTCGTCCTGCAGCCATCCTTGCCGTGTGGCCGGACCATCTCTTCGGGCTTATAGACAATATTTTGCTACGGCGCACGCATTCCATCCCTAATTGTTTCCACACATCGGTCAATCCTCTTTGTTCCTGTGCTTCTTCGAATCCAGCTGTTCTCCGAGGTGTTGCGTTAATATAGCGTAAACACATAAATTGTACACATACATTATTATTTTTGTTTTATTAGTCTTCGTCGTCGTCGTCGTCGTCGTCGTCGTGTCGTCGTCGTCGTCGTCGTCGTCGTCGTCGTCGTCGTCGTCGTCGTCGTCGTCGTCGTCGTCGTCGTCGTCGTCGTCGTCGTCGTCGTCGTCGTCGTCGTCGTCGTCGTCGTCGTCGTCGTCGTCGTCGTCGTCGTCGTCGTCGTCGTCGTCGTCGTCGTCTCGTCGTCGTCGTCGTCGTCGTCGTCGTCGTCGTCGTCGTCGTCGTCGTCGTCGTCGTCGTCGTCGTCGTCGTCGTCGTCGTCGTCGTCGTCGTCGTCGTCGTCGTCGTCGTCGTCGTCGTCTCGATCCCGTCGTCGTCGTCGTCGTCGTCGTCGTCGTCGTCGTCGTCG
>JAODUO010000015.1:140000-150000 GCA_025642075.2 Ridgeia piscesae | reverse complement strand
ATACCGGTGGTTGCGTACGTTCACACACCTGTAGTATCTTATACCGGTGGTTGCGTAAGTTCACACACCTGTAGTATCTTACACCGGTGGTTGCGTAAGTTCACACACCTGTAGTATCTGACACTGGTGGTTGCGTAAGTTCACACACCTGTAGTATCTTACACTGGTGGTTGCGTAAGTTCACACACCTGTAGTATCTTACACTGGAGGTTGCGTAAGTTCACACACCTGTAGTATCTTACACTGGTGGTTGCGTAAGTTCACACACCTGTAGTATCTTACACTGGTGGTTGCGTAAGTTCACACACCTGTAGTATCTGACACTGGTGGTTGCGTAAGTTCACACACCTGTAGTATCTGACACTGGTGGTTGCGTAAGTTCACACACCTGTAGTATCTTACACTGGTGGTTGCGTAAGTTCACACACCTGTAGTATCTGACACTGGTGGTTGCGTAAGTTCACACACCTGTAGTATCTTACACTGGTGGTTGCGTACGTTCACACACCTGTAGTATCTTACACTGGTGGTTGCGTACGTTCACACACCTGTAGTATCTTACACTGGTGGTTGCGTAAGTTCACACACCTGTAGTATCTTACACTGGTGGTTGCGTACGTTCACACACCTGTAGTATCTTACACTGGTGGTTGCGTAAGTTCACACACCTGTAGTATCTGACACTGGTGGTTGCGTAAGTTCACACACCTGTAGTATCTTACACTGGTGGTTGCGTAAGTTCACACACCTGTAGTATCTTACACTGGTGGTTGCGTAAGTTCACACACCTGTAGTATCTTACACTGGTGGTTGCGTAAGTTCACACACCTGTAGTATCTTACACTGGTGGTTGCGTAAGTTCACACACCTGTAGTATCTACCTGGGTGTAAGTGGAAATTATATTCAGTGGTCGCACACCCTGAGTATGTTACATGAATTGCGTATTTACCATTTTGGGTGTTGCGTAAGTTCACACACCTGTAGATTCCGGTGGTTCGAAAGAAACCTTTAGACACGTGTTGCGTAAGTTCACACACCTGTAGTATCTTACACTGGTGGTTGCGTAAGTTCACACACCTGTAGTATCTTACACTGGTGGTTGCGTACGTTCACACAGTCCCCAAATACGTTAGACATTGCATGTGGGGAGTGAGATTGTCACCGCGTATAGAGTGGAAATATATTATTGCAGTGGCGCCACCCATCGAGTATGTTAATGCAAATTGACGCTATTTACCATTTTGGGTCGTTCTAATCGTAAGTTCAGCTCGACATGTAGATGTCGCGGGATGTGATAAAATACGAAAAGAAACCTCTTAAAGACCCATCTCTTCAAGCAAGCTTTTTTGTAGTTTAACTGATGAGGACACTTTTAACTTTTTATCATTTATTTTTGTGTGTTTGTCATTGATTGTATTTAAATTAATATTTGTAAAGTACATTTGCTTTACTTTACTTTTAATTTGTGTTCTTAATTAACGGTAATTTTATATTTAAATGTTTTAGAGACTGTATTTTAGGTATATTTTACAGGTTGATGTTTAGTATATCGTGTTATGTGCATGTGAATACTGTTTGAAAAGCCTCCGCGAGTGATTCTCGATTGATCTGGTGCTATAAAAGTATTTAATTGCTATTATTATGGGCGTGCATGAGTTAAATATTATGGCATTATGTGTGTATACAATACTAGTGGCATCCTCTTCTAGTGAGATAACATATAACACATGTTTTTATATTACAAAAAGGCCATCGATTGATACTTGAATGTTGAGAACAGACCGTGTTTAATGCAAGTCGTCGCGTGTCTAGAAATAAGAAATGGAGTGACGTCAGAGGATAGATGCAGAGCCTACTCTATAGGACTGTGTGTGTTGCTTTTATTTGAACATTAAAAATATAACATTTCTTAAGGAAGTTACTGTTCATTGTTTGGTGCGACTAATTTGTCAGATAATTCAATAACATATGTATTCGAGTTCATCCACTCGAGATAATATGTAAGGCTGACTTTGGTAATGGTGTACGCAAAGTCGGTATGGCGATATTGGCTATAAAGATCCTTGGCAATTTCGTCAAGTTTCGGCACCGAATGTTCGGACAACACTTCTGCACGTGGGATGGAGATAACAACGCGACATCCGCGTGTAGACCTGAAGCCTCACGGTGTCACCGCCCCGAGCAACGCATGCTTGCCGACAGCGGCGATCAACGACGTGATACCGGCGAGAAATCGAGATGGCTGCGACGTGAAATCGACTATGGAATAACACGAAATCGACACAGAGACTTCGGGAAACCGAGCGCGTGCAATCGCCCGCGAGGCGCGTGCGCGAGGCTGAGCGGCCGCTCGTCGGTCGCACGGGGCAACTAACGAACGAGCGCGCGTGCCCAATTGGTAAGCGGAGCCGAGCCAGGCCGACTTAATGAGCGTGTAATCGCGTTATCTAAACAAAAGGCCGCGTTAATTGTCCGGTCCATTAGTGACCGCCACGGGACTGGACTGCGCGTGACCACGACGCCCCCCTGAGCGGTGAACGGGGGATTACGAAGGAAGGGTGTTTCGTTGTATCCCAGAAGGCAGTGTCGTATCTATCAACGTTTATGAACTATTGATTATATATATATATATATATATATATATATATATATATATATATATATATATATATATATATATATATATATATGTAATAAACACAACTCTGCAGAGTATTATCATCAGCATTATCAATTGAGACAAGTACACCACCAATAAACATGTATTCATGAACATAAATAAGTTTCCTAGCCATGATAGGATAATATAGGAGTTCAACAGAAAACATACAATAAACGTTAAGTATAACAGACACATAAAAGCAACCACTTGTTTAGTTCTTAATTCTATTTCGTAAATAATTTAATGACAGAACTACACCACCACGTAAGAGTCCGTTTTCGATATATATTTACGTAAACGAAAGTCACAAACGTATTATACGTGTTTCTCATACTCGAGTAACGACACTTGAGTCACGTCAATAAACAACTACATAATAATCACACGCCTTTGTTGGCACAACAGGCATTTCCATAAAAAACAAGAGATAAATTGAGATGTAAATAATTCACGTGCAGTTTGTTCAATGCATTCGTTTAAAATAAAATGAATTCGTGGATCTACATTTCCACCTTATGTAAACTGTTAACGTTTTATTCTCAGTTCTCCAGACACCTTTTTATTTGTAACCATCGACCATGTCCATTTACTAGCCATTGCCTCGGAATTCACCAAGAATTGAGGGCAGCGGTCAAACAAGATGACCACTAAGACGGTTGCAGCATCACACGAAGACGTTATCTCTTTATCTCAGTCTCCGCCAGGTCCCAGACCGATGTGTTGACATTATGACGTCACATTGCGACCGGGCAGTTTGGACGAATACAACAAAAGTGAAAAGTGGCGATAGCAGTAGTTATCCTAAGCCAACGGTGCCAGTTTATTACTTAACGAGTCTACTCGTCCTATTGTCCCATTTGTGTGAGCGCACTTTAAGTCCATTGAAACGAGAACAACCTGCTAAACGACTTCTACGGTACGTGCGCGTTGGTGTAAGTGTTCACAGACCAGTAAGGTGGCGCTTATAGACACCGCGGTATTTTTGTAGTATTTCGAAGAAAAAACACAACGTTCCGTTTTGTTTCGTTTTTAAGAAGAGGAACTAGAAAACGACAATAAAACCTGCCACAAAGGTCACCTGTTAGAAACGGCCGCTCTTTGTAAGCGGTCACTCTACCATAGTATGCTTGATTATTAAATTATATAACAAAATATGTTAGGGTAACTCTGCAGTTCCCACCCCTTATAACACCATAATGCTGCCAGTTAGAATAATCTAAGCGGCTCTCAGCATTAGGATATATGCATTTTAAATTATCGTTTTAATTTTAATATTCTATGAATCTACATGTACACAGTTCTACAGAATTAAACATCGTATTGTCTGAACAGCTCCTCTAAAATAAGCCACGCGTTTGCTTCTATAATCACGTTATTTTGTCTGTGGCCGCTTTAGAAAGGTTCTGCTATACTTACACGGACATAAGACTGTTACTTGTAATATATACGTGCTTATGTATGTCTATTATATAGTTCTTGCCAGCTTCTAAATGTGCGTGCCTGTGTATTTGTATTTTCAGAGTATATATATATATATATATATATATATATATATATATATATATATATATATATATATATATATATATTAAGTACAAACTGTGTATGCACGCACGCGGGTATGCGTAATTATGTGTATGTCTGCACGGATGAGTGCACATGCGTGCGTGCGCGCGCCTCAACTCAATACATGCGTGTACGTGCGTGCGTACGTGCGTGGCGCCTGCTTGACGCACCCCGTCTCTCGAGGCGCTACAAACACCGTCTTTCCCCGTCCCCTTCCCGGCCCTCCGCCCTTGTTAGTTCCTCCACCTGCGGGAAACTGTGAACTCCCCGCGTGGGCATTCCCTCGTCCGCTCCACTCGACTTCACCTGTGCCGGCGAGTGGTCGTTACGCCAAATTAGTCCGCGTTTATATCGCTGATTGACGCTGATTGGTGATTATTTTGTTTCTACTCTCGTCGGACTGAGGCTTTGCGCTATTCAAGTCTAATTACTCGCCATTGGAAAGAAGATTCCACGAACCCAAGGCGAATTACAATATATCTAACATATATATGAATAGGTTTGATTTTTTCTCCATTATTCTTGGGATACCCGTTTTTTTATTCACCCCGTTTACGATCCAACTATAGTCTCTATGTGCCGTCTCTATGTGCTGTCTATATGACTTTGGAATTATTGCTTACAATGCAATACAACTACTATGATAACTATTATTCGTACTGTGACTTCATATTGTATTCCCTTAATTAGTAAACAGTATCTATCCAATAGCTTCATAGCTAATATATTGCATTCTGGTAATTGTGAATAATCTATGCGGCTATACAAATGATATATGTATCCTCAAAATATGCACAGTGTATACCGATCTTAGATGTATATCAATTGTTTTAACAATGCCTGGTTCAATTGTCTTATAAATAGTGCATTATTCATACTTCCAATCTTGAAAATAATAAATTACACCTTTTAAGCAAACTGTTCTTAAATTTGTCATATAAACAATGTTGACTTTGTACCAAATAAAAAAAATGTTACTCGCAAAATTTATATAAATGTAACTTTGTAATTTCCTATACTTGTCTCTTGGTTCGAGTAAGATAGTTATTAATGACAGTCTCACTCACTGCATCTTTTGATACAATTTAAATAAACACATTTGTAGAGTTTTTGATATATTGCACTGTTTCATACACTTGCATCTAAATGACTACATTACGATGTATTGCCTGAGAGCGGACGTGCGTGATAACGAGCGTGCAACAACGCGTGCATGTCTACAGAATGCGCAACTTTACGGCCGATTTCGTGATAGCTAACGCATTTAACTAACGTAATCAATTCTTTTTACATGCAGAAACTGTTGTCAGTAACCAATCCATGCATATCAGGTAACGTATCTGGTAATTATGACTAATTGACATATACGTACTCCAAGTTGCAAATACTAATGAATTCACAATGCGATGCGTATCACGAAGTTTTGTGTCACGATGCGATGATTATGTAGTTTTATTAAAGTTAATTTCCGAGTCGTTGTACAGGACAATGTGACATAATTTTTAACTTATATTGATAACATAAGGATTATTTTGTTTGTAATAACTAGACATTTAATGACATAAGATAAATTAACCCAGAGTTACCTCACGTCAGTTTTGAAAACTTTTAACTTGATAATTTTATTGAAAATGTGTTTGTATGGATGATATAATGTCACGATAATTACAGACCTTGTCGTGTCATTAGAAAACTGTCATGATACATCGATGTCTTGATGAACGGATATAGCTATCTTACATGCTGCCCAATATACTTATGATCATGTTTCTCCTGTTGCGAACCTAAAAGTTGCTAACTGTATCATTCCTTCTTTCGAGTATATAGGCCTACTATATAATACAATTGTCTGCCTTACAATATCAAATACCGTATATCAAGCACGGACGTCAATACTTTCTAGCCATAATATATATATCTACATGCCAAAACCATTAACACGTAACAAGCCTGTCAAAGAACGAATATCCCCATGAGTCATACAGTGTATAAAGTTATCTGTGAATGCCGGAATAATACACAAGTAGACCTTAGTTTGAAGATCGGTGATTACTGAATACATGAGCCGGGACTCGCTGTTTATGCTGTCGCATGCGCGAGTTTGCACGGCCGTCGTTGGGACAGACTTCGGTGTAATACTAATCGGCACTGACAACAGTCGCGCGTTGTCCCGACCACGGACGGGCAGGTGTATACCGAAACGTCCTTTCCCTTCAGCAATCCTGCTGGACGCATCTACAACCTCTGTGCTCGAAATCGGACCATCCGGTGTATGGTTTGGGGCTTATATTTGTCAACCAAATGTTTATATGGCGCATTTGGGGTGAATTTGTATAAGACATCGCAAAAGAACCATATGGTGATATTCAGCGCTACGGTGTGGAACCCACTTTAACCTTAGAAACCCGAGCGATTATCTCGGCGGCCGACTCGGTTGTCATGTCGTTTTTGATTGACAGCTGCCACCGTCAGCGCTGTCGTCGCGAGCGCAGAATGTATATGATTGACAGGCGGCCGTCTCATGCTGGGCTAAGTGGGCGGTAATCAACGGGTAGACAATGGCTAATTACGGCTGTGGATTTCACGTGAGCGGTGCTGCTATCTCGTGTAGTTTGTCCACCTGTCGGTCGGTGATTCTGTCGTTGGCGCTTACGAAGACAGTGCGAGTGTTTCCCCGGGGTATAGCGGCGACACCTGCGTGGAGGAAGGAGCGCTGACGTTCACATGCGACGTCTGCAAAACGGACTTGTGGTTCTACCGTAACGAAGACGTGTACTTGCATCCCGCCACAGCCACGTGTCTCATCGTTCGCCACAGCGAAGACGCCGCTAGACGTTCTGTTCCTGCGCATCAGTGGCGAAGATTTCAAGCGGAGACGTATTCTACAGAAGACGCGAAAGCGTTAGTTTATCTAGGCGCTGGACGCAAATCTCTTCTGACTAGAGTTGCGTGTAATCTGAGATATGTTTCGACTCTATTCAGTTGTCTGAGTTGCGTGGTTGTCATGCCGTGCGCAGTGTGACGAGGACAGCGAAGGAAGGTACAAGAGACGACAGAGACCAAACGAAAGACCCGATATCACGATGAACAGCGTCGTCAACAACATGCCGTCTTACCCTTTCAGCACAGCCCCGACGACCTTCGGAGGGTACAACCCCCGAGGGTACATGACAAGTGCGCCGACAGCCGGGATGACCCAGCGCCCGTCGTTCGGCATCCAGGACCTACTAGGGCTGGGTCTTCCCTCCCAGTCCCAGTTATTTCCCGTAGCCTCAGACCCGCTCCCGTACTGCGGCTATCCGAGCCTCCAGAGCGCCCCCGGCATGCACGCGGGACACGGGGGCCTGGGGGACTGTCCCGAGCTAGGGGGCATGGCGGCCGCCATGTACAATCCCTCGTGGAGGGCAGCGGGGTTCCTCTCTCCCCTCGCCCGGGAAGAGGGATCACGGGTGCTAGAGGCACAACAGGCGTCCCTGGAGAAACAGTCCATGTACACAGAGACAGGTACGTCTGATGTCTTCCCATAATGCAATTGTGTGTTTGACTACGTACAGGTATGATGTACATTATTTATTTTATCGTTTAATTTTTTATTATTAAAAGTAATATAAGTTAGACGGTACAGTATATCATTTTTTCCCAATAGTCTTACTACTATTATATATATATATATATATATATATATATATATATATATATATATATATATAATTTTGTGTGTGTGTGTGTGTGTGTATGTGTGTCCGAACATTTTAGCACTACTGCATTTCAAAACTTCAAAATAATTTTTTTTTTTTGTGTGTGCTTAATAATCACTAATTATAATAATTGTATATATACACCAATACTATTTACGTTGGGAGATGTTTGTAGAGCGTTCCGCAAAGTAGGCATAGCTTAATATAGCTAAATTTATAGTTATCTACTGCTTTGCCTCAGAGAAAGCAATGAACTGTCCACGTGGCGCATCCATAACATCTTCCACATGACAATCGGAGTAAAATACGAGATATAATTAAAACTACTTAAGTGAAATTTCATCCGCGTTCACAGTTCTCTAAACAGACGTCTGCAAACATAAATTATGGATATTTGACTGAGATTTAGAAGGGGTATCCACCCACTCTGTCACCATATCGTTGGCCTGGCAATGATATATCGCGCGTCGTAGATCCCTGTTCGTACAATAATCGTCTCTCACTGACAGTCGAATGGCGAAACTGGACAAATCGTTGCTCGCGAAAAACCCAATTTTGCACTTGATTCTGCCAGTTAATCACGGCGCCCATTCTTGTCGTGGGCATGTTCAAGTGGGTGCGCCTTATGAGAATTCTCTCGTTTACGATAACTGCCCGAATCGCGTTAATAGATTGTCAAAAGAGGCATTTATCCGGCGTAATTACGAAAGACGAAAAATCAATTATCGTGATTTGCTCGCGCTATTCAGACGATATTATTAGTTTATAGCGCTTACAATAACTGCGAAGCGAAGCACTCTTATTAGATGAAGCCAAGAATCGATGTCGAACTAACGACTTTACTCGGAGAAGCCATGGATATAAAATAGGTTTCTGTCGGACTAGACGGCCTCTGCGTATAGACACAACAGCAAAAGCTGTAGGATTCTGTAGAAACAATGTAGTTGAACATGTAGTGGTTCTCTGAATGGATTCCTTATTTGTATTTAAAGGGATGCCATTGACCGTGATTTTGTAAAACAAAAGCATGGATATATTGACATGACTTACTGGAATAATTATTTTGTATTTTGTTTCATAATTTAGATAGAATGTATATAAAAGAATTATATATATATATATATATATATATATATATATATATATATATATATATATATATATTATAATATATATATATATACATTATAAAATAAATTTGTTTTATGTGTATATATTATCATATCATAGTATGCATTTGCTCGATACTTAGCTATAACGGTCCATAACCCGCCAAAATATTTCAAATTAGAATAAAAATACCTTGTTCCCTCCCTACGTGTGTCCATCAAATTAGAATAAAAAATACCTTGTTCCCTCCCTACATGTGTCCATTCGTGCATATACAATTCAAGGATATATTTTATACAAATGCTATATATCCTATATAACAGCCCAAGTTACATGTAAGCCTTTCTCTTGTTGAATTCACGTGGTTTGTTCTCTCTCTTGTATAATTACTTTTTCCAGGTATTATATAATAAATTACCCAACACGAAGGTTAATTGTGGCCCATAATGGTTTAAATCGTAATAAACACGTTAGCTAATCAATCAACGTATCATTTGTTCTGTTAATATTTGTTTTATTTTCATAATATATATATATATATATATATATATATATATATAATAACAGAACAAATGATATATATATATATATATATATATATATATATATATATATATATATATATTGCTCCTTCACTGACGATAGTATTCATAATATCGTTTTCCCGTTTTCTTTCATATACATTCAATCTACAATGAATCGGTCTGTCAATAAGTACAGAACCATGCAATAAGTCAACACCTCCACCTTTTCTTAACCTGTTCTTTTTCTCCATTGTTTCTTAGTCGAATTGTCTTTTAATCCCTTTGGGTGATTCTCCTTTACTATTGCATCTCTACGTTCAGGAATCATTTAAGTTTCTCAGTGTATTCTTTCCCGTGTGTCTCGGTCCGTCTCCGTGTTTAGCGTCACCGGTGTGTACTGTGTATGCGCCAGCCGGCTTCGTTGCTAAGAATCACGGCA
>JAODUO010000015.1:112500-132500 GCA_025642075.2 Ridgeia piscesae | reverse complement strand
ATAATAAAACAACTGTTCTCATCTCACCCGTTTGTTTTATTTTTATATTGTCCCATGTCCCTGTTTCTTTTGCATATATGAGGCTGAAATTGTACACGTGATTTACCTGGTCCGTTAGAATGGTTCCAACATATACATACATTTTTATTATCGCGTAATTCATCCGAGGGTCACAGCTTTAAGTGGCACTCAAACTCCGACAGATGTTTGCATGATATTCGTTTGACGTTTTATGTGCGTCTAGCGAGCCCACTGGTGCGTCTCGTAGATTTTTTTCTCTGAAATCTGTTCGTAGCTGTGGGGATTTGGGGGATTACAAACACAAAACGATTTAGTTCAGACGACTGCATTATTTTAGAGGAAACTTAGTGTAACTCGGCTAGTTAAAAATATAAAAGAGATTCTATCAGCAATTTTACATTTTCATGCCACGTAACGGAAAAGTAAAATAAATTTGGCTACGTTAAATAGTGTAGGTGTGCGCGTTGGCATGTACGCGCGCGCTCGTGCTTGCGTATATGTGTGCGTGCGTGCGCGGCATGTGCATGCGTGTGTGCGTCAGTGAGTGACAACGCCGACAAGAGAATAGTCCCCACGTTTCACACAATCTAAGAGGGTGTGTAAGCTAACACAAATAGTGCACACATGCCCGATAACGATGTGTGTTTGTTTACTTATTAATCGTGTTTCCCCAAGCGATGAACGTGTTGCGTTCACCGCAATGGTGGGATCCGCTGAGTTCTTGTTGTCCCTGGCAACCAATGCCGACCAGTGGATATGGCAGGATTTCTTGGAGATGGCAGAGTTTTTTCTGCGTGTGCAAATTATTTTTGTGGCGTTCCATTCTTGCTACGCGCATGGGATGTGTTTTACATTAATTAACGAAATCGCATCAAAGAATCGTCTGAATTACAATAGTTCCACAGAGCACTGAAGAAGTTATCTCTTCTCTGCGTCTTCCTCGAAAGTTGCCTGGCGGGTGGTTTGTTTATAGCTTCTGGAGTAATCTTAGTTTGGCTGGATTTAATTTCTTGTTGGTCCTAATTGTTTATTATGGCGATTTTCTGGCGTGTGTGATTACTGTTAAGTAGTTCACTTACCGACGGCGCTGTTTGATTAAGGCAAAGTTCATTAGCGCCAACCTGGTAGTGATTAGGAAGCAAGCGCTTGCTGTGATGTTCTGACGCTGTATTAGATCCTACATGTGTCAGTGACTCCGAATTACAACTAAACAACAAATATGTTTAACGCACTCGTTGAAGGGATTCTGCATTGATGTAGCTTGTAACGTATAGCAAAATATGTCTTGTTACCTTTGGAATTGGACTACCGATTTATTTACTTTATTTAAAAGCTGCCTGTGCAATTTCAGACCCAATTTGACCGCATTCATGACAACTGTTCTTGTCAGTGTTTCCTAAAATGGAATTTTACCCATGATTCTTTGCGAACAGCCGAACTGAACTAATCTCAGCTGAACAGGTCAATGGACTAGGTTCCCACGTATGTTATTATGCAAATCATAGAGCTAAGTGAAAGACCATACAAACCAAATGGAAACTAGTAACCAACAATGACAATTAACTATTCCGTAATTGTCTCAACTGCAATTGCGGTTCGCAGCGTTTTCGCCACGGGACGCTGGCGTTGTTTATCGCGCGCGGCGCCGCCATGCTGGTCACGTGATCTCACACATTTGTCTTGTGTTTGCAGACGACAACGCGTCTATGCGCGGCGACTGTCTGGGGTCGGACAACCTGTCGTCGAAGAAACGTAAGAAGAAGCGTCGACATAGGTAAATACCCGCGGGGGTTGCACACTCGTACGCGCGCCACATGCTAGCGTAGTCACTTCCTTTCCGAATCTTATCTACCGTGCCAGTTTCGAGGGCTTCTCGAGAACGCCGCCGACTGAGGTGCCGGCAGTCAAGTGCGATCGACAGTGTCGCCTCGGCCGGCTGGAAGCGTAATGTTGCGCAAGTTGACGTTTTATTGCGCCGACGCTCTCGGGAAAGGGAAATATTGACATTGGGTACGAGGAAGCATTAGCAGGTGACTGACTGAGCGGTTGTAACAACAGGCGACGGGCCATGGTGTACAGTGACGGCTACACAGCTTTTGTCCATTGAAAGAATTGTTCCGCCTTTTGATGTCCGATTGTTCGTGATTCCAAAGAAAAACGGTCGACAACCTGTGTCTTGTTTTCGTTCAAATGATCACAAATGACGTTAATAGTGTAAGAATCACAATGGTAACCACACAACTGGCCATTTCACACACAATAAAACAATAATGTAAGCATATACATGGACTGAGGATGGATTCCTTTGAAGGGTACCTTCCTGAGTGATTCCCAAACCTACACGGATTAATCCCATACCGTTTTTGTTTTCAGTAATACATTATGTCTAATAAGATTATAACATTATATACCATTGGAATATACGTTATCAATCAATTATCTTTAAAGAAATGCCATGGACGCTCTCTATAACTATCAAGACAGATTGACACTTGGTCAAGCTCTTCCGTGCAGTGGATATTTAATTAACATCACAACCATGAGCACATCATTACAAACTACTAAGAATATCATTGACACGGCTTATACCATAGTCTGGTTTTCGAAATACAGAGTAGAGTCATTTCATCAGACATTCCTTTGGAGTGCAGGAGTCGTTGTAGCGAGATTCCACAAGAAAGGCATTCTTTTAATAAAGCCAAACCTACTATACCATATTTCTAATCCGACAACAACCGACGTACTTAGTTAACCTGCTACAGTTCTCTGATATCTCTAGGACCCTTGGGTCATCCATTTTAAAACAACTTTTTGTTCACATAACTGCTCAATATTGGCAAACGTGCTTTCTCTGTGGCTGCGCCAACAATCTGGAATCAACTCCCTATTACAATTAAATCATCTGAAACTATAGCGACCTTTCGAAACATAAACATATTTGTTCGAAATTGCTTTCCACCATTAATGGTTGGCGGTTCCATTCTACCAATGACGACTTTTGCCTGCCCCCGTTTATGATTACGCCAAACTGATGTTGTTTGTTGTTCTCTGAGTTAGAATTTTCAAAGATATAGGCGCTGTAGATGTGCTACAATTATTGTTATGTTTCTTTTTATGTCACATACAATTTTTCAACAATATTTAACCAGAGTATTGTTTATAGTTACAAGCGCCTGACAAGGTGTAGGCAAAACGAGTATTCAAATGTTTCCACACGTACGTCCCACCCGCTTTAATCAGACACAGGTCAATTAAATGTTTTGCCATATTTAAACTGTAGCAATTAAAACAATTATCAGCAGTTTGTTCCGGTCATTTATTGTCATCTATAATAATGATTACGTTCTCGTATCTAACCAGCCTTCTTCATTGACTTTCATTTTCATTTATTAGAGAGAGAGAGAGAGAGAGAGAGAGAGAGAGAGAGAGAGAGAGAGAGAGAGAGAGAGAGAGAGAGAGAGAGAGAGAGAGAGAGAGAGAGAGAGAGAGAGAGAGAGAGAGAAAAAAAGAAAAAAAGAGAGAGAGAGAGAGAGAGAGAGAGAGAGGACGATGAGAGAGAGGAGAGAGAGAGAGCGAGAGAGAGAGAGAGGAGAGAGAGAGAGAGAGCGAGAGAGAGAGAGAGAGAGAGAGATTTTAATACATATTTACATTCATGAAATAAATACTGGGTCTACCGATATTTTCATTTTCCCTTTTACTTCCCCGACCCAGGACGATCTTCACGAGCTACCAACTCGAGGAACTGGACAAGGCGTTTAGAGACGCCCACTACCCCGACGTGAATGCGCGGGAGATGTTGTCTCTACGGACCAATCTCCCAGAGGACCGCATCCAGGTTGGAGGTCTTCCCTTCTCTCTACATGGGATCATTATTAGTGGGAGGGAATCAACATGGGAAACAAGATCGTAGTCTCATTCTGTTTGTGGGGGATCACTGACATGAAAAGGGAGGGTGTGTGTATACGCCCGCACGTACGTGTGAATATATGCGTACTTGTGGGTGCGTATGCGGGTGTATACGCATGTTACAACCCAGCACACTGACAAACACTTTCCACGTTCCCAATTTAAAACACCAAGTCACCCCTAACAACTCTGTGTACTCGCGAATGATGACAGCGTCACGCCCACTTCACTCGCTGGATTACGCTTGTATTCATCCGCCTAGACCCGAGCACGCCAGACGCGACCGGAATCTGCGCATTGTCAGGCGATTATCACCGTTTCTATGCATGCGGCGATTCCCACAATCCCCGGCTAATCTCCGGGGAATTCATTGCCCGTTCTGCCGCTCGTCGCTAATGCAATCTAATTGACAAATTGCCGTCGAGCCGTTCAGATATTTTTATATTAAATCTGTTAATTGAAGTGAAATTTTGCAACGGCGCCGACCACAGGGACACGCACCCAATCTATCTAATTTGTTCGCGGCGATAAATAGTAAGTAGCCGCTTCCACGAGTCGACGGGTGCCGCCCCCTTGGGACCAGTGTTCCCGGGACCAAATACCCCACCGGGGCGCTAATGGCTCATACACGCTTGTCACCGACGGCCGTTGAACAACATATCAGAGCGCCGGAGCGGAATTAATTCATCTAATTTTACGGGCGATATTTATTTTCGATCTATAATTCATGCCGTTGGCTCGGCGGAGGCAACGGAAAAACTCGGCTGATTATCTTAACGAAACGAACCGCGTATTCCCACGGGTCAGTAATGCTGACCCAGCGAGCTGTTTCTTCTCATTAGAGCAAGGTTGCTATGGATCAGCGCTCTCCCCGCACGCCTGTACAGGCAGCACTGTTGGGCGCACGTGGGAAATCCGAACCCACCTCATTCTTCCTACTATAACGACATGTTTTTCTAATTTTATATCTCAATGCGGTCATTCAATAGTTCCACATATTTTTATATACAGAAGGACTGATCGATATAAGTACCTTTTATCGATTAATAAGGTATGTAAACCTGTATAACCTGTCCTCACCATTTCGACCGTTGCTACCAATCGGATTTAGCGATATCAGCGCAGTTTGATGAAATCCGGAGCGCAGTGCACGTAGAACTTAAAATGCCACAGACTTTTAACTTTTAAGACCATTATAGCTGAATAGAAATTATGAAATGCAAAAACGATGGTATGTATTTCATTTTATTAACTATTCCATCCAAGGACATTATATGTCGTGTTTTATCACAGCCCTGCAATATGTATAAATAAAATATGGTTGTACGATCCGTTGTCACTGTATGCTATAGCCATAACTCAATCTCCTTACCTCCCCACCTACCCATTTCCATCCCTATGTCCATTCCTCCCTTCACAAACCCATCCATCCTTCCCTCGCTCTCTCCCTCACAACCAGCCTTCCCACATAACTCCTCCCACTTTCTCGCTCTATCTCACCCTTTCCCTCCCTCTTCGACTTCACCACAGTAAACCCTACGCACACACCCCATGACGCCTCACGCCCTATAACCATGGTTGTGGTTGTAGGTGTGGTTCCAGAACCGACGGGCCAAGTGGCGTAAGTCGGAGAAGACGTGGGGTCGTAGCTCTATCATGGCCGAGTACGGTCTGTACGGGGCCATGGTCCGCCACTCACTCCCACTGCCGGAGAACA
The DNA here is from genome assembly GCA_025642075.2 of Ridgeia piscesae. NCBI lineage: Eukaryota > Metazoa > Annelida > Polychaeta > Sabellida > Siboglinidae > Ridgeia > Ridgeia piscesae. The sequence continues at coordinate 126,856 of JAODUO010000015.1, read as the reverse complement.
TCGTCAAGTCAGCCGAGGAAGGCATCGAAGAGTCGAACGCCCCCTGGCTGCTTGGTGGGTCATTACAGGGCGACGTCTGGTGGTGTGGTGTTGTAAATTGTGCCCGTGGTGTATGGTTACAACGTTCTTGTATTAGATCCCCATTGTGGAAAAAAAATGTATTGTGAATGTTTAGTGGTTTGATAATGATAGGCATGTGGTACGTACGTATAGATATTTAAAAATTAAATATTCTGAAAGGTAAAATTGTATTAATAAAATTGTTAAAACAGTGTTAATAACTGTATCAAATACTGAAATGACTATTTTGGATTTATGGATCGATTCCAAGGTTCGGACAACACATTGAAAAGTAACTTTTTTTTCACAGGAATCCACACAACGGGTCCATTTTACAGTATCACACTGGTTAAGTTGAATGTATTGTTCTTGATAAACAAAGTAATCGGCTGCGTCTGTTTACAATCGGAATAGTGTTGCAACATAAATGTACCTATTCATTGTTTCTAATAGTAATGGTAGTAGTAGTAGTAGTAGTAGTAGTAGTAGTAGTAGTAGTAGTAGTAGTAGTAGCAGTAGCAGTAGTAGTAGCAGTAGCAGTAGCAGTAGCAGCAGTAGTTTTGTAACATCATTACACAATGGCCGCCGCTCACGAGAAACTGCATGACGCTCCATTATATATTTTGTCAAAGAAAAGTCCTCATATATTTTTCCTTTTTTACAACATTTGTGCAAGCTTCTTTAAACTAGAAGAGGGTACTGGAAAATTTTATTTTGCAGATGTTAGTCAATTGTAGTATTGTATAGGTAGGTCTACATATTTAACCATGTTTTGCAGAGTCTTACCCACCTTCGTCGCTCTCACCGCGGACAGGACAAGCTTCATTTCCTCTTCTGTTGTTCTCCAGATGTCCAATGGTTGGCCTCTTTTACGCTGTCCAGGTTGTGTCCATTTTACAGCTGCATATCTGGGGTGTTTATGTCCATGCGAAGAACATGGTTAAACCATCCCACCGCGTTCGGTTTACTTTGTCAACGGTGTTAGTGATGTTGGTGCAATGAAATGGTCTTGTTTATCACACGCTGATTTCAGCGTATTATCAAGATTCGTCTGAGGCACCTTCCTTCGTAATCACCGAGTCAACTGTCAGTAGCCTTATTGGTTCTCCACGTATGTTCCTGTCAGTATTGTGTGGACGTTGGATCTGTATATATTTCGGCTATGTCTCAGTGTAGAAGGTCGTGGGTTTCCACGTGTTAACATTTGGTTTCGTTTGTAACGTCACACTCTGGATCAGTAGATTATATTACTAATAATTAAAATATTAACTGAGTCACTTCTATTGCACCTAATCCTCAAACACCAAGCTCAGAGGTGCATAAATACAAAAGGGTTAATCGATCTCAGAGTTAGTAAACAAATCCAGTTGTCATCAGATTGATCGATATGTCAGGGAGCTATGGTGGATATGCAAGGTTGTAAAGGTACGTCTTTAAATGACGGTGTAATTTAGCAATATTTCCAACTGATTAAACACTAGATTCCAAATTCCAAAGGATGGGTGCACCCACAGCAAAAGCCCTTGTTCCAATATTAGTATTAACTTTAGGGACAAAAAGTAAACCAGAACTACATGACCGAAGGTGAACAGGTTTTCTTACACGAGTAAGCATTGCGGGTAAATACGATGGCTGCTTACAGGAAAGTGCCTGGTAAATAATATTACAGATCTAAACGATTAGCTGACTCTCTGTTTACAGGGATGCACAAGAAATCTTTGGAAGCGTCGAAGAAGTTGAACGAAGTAGAGATGACGAAGGACATCAAGGACGAACTACGCACGGAGAGCATCGCCACGCTACGTGCCAAGGCGCACGAACACACCGTCAAGGTCGTAGGGGTCACTTGTGATGACCCGCCGATCTGCACCGGAACTACGTCAGTTATGACGTCGAAAGTTGGTGGCGCCCTCGCCGTTGGTGCCGGGTACGAACTGAACCAGTGCGGGGGAATCCTTCAAGAAACGTGAACATGAATGATGGTTCGGTTTGACATTTCGCCTCTCGACAAATTTTGCGCTGATAAGTGCTTTTTGTGAGGGAGAACGTATCGACACCGAAACGAGGAAAGCAACTATTAATTTCTGCATCTACCCTCGGGTATGAGATGATCTGCTACGGAGAGAATGCGTTATCTGCGTCGCAGAAAAATGCTCTATTGAAAATCGTATTTTGTAGATACTGAGAATCTGTTAACTGTTAACTTTGTCTATCAAGTAAATGTTGTTGTGCCGGATACGTCCTAGAAGGTCTACCTCAAACAGAAGCTCAACTAGTGGGACGTTGTGTGGCCGGTAGGATCGCCACCGGTCACATGGATTGACGTTATTTATATACAAGCCGTTCAAATGTGAATATTGTTTGTCTTGTAGAACTTTATTTATATAAAGTTGGTACGAAATACAATTTGAGCACAGCCGCGGTGTTATACAGGCCGGCCGGCCGGGTGGGCGGGCGGGCGGGCGGGCGGGCGGGCGGGCGGCACGGAAACTGTGGTAGCGGACGGGTGCGGACGGGCACGGGCGGGTGGAGCACGGACAAGGGGCGGAGCGGACACTGTGGTACATGGACACTGTGGTAGCACGGACACTGTGGTACATGGTCACTGTGGTAACACGGACACTGTGGTAGCACGGACACTGTGGTAGCACGGACACTGTGGTACAGGTCACTTGGTAACACGGACACTGTTGTAGCACGGACACTGTGGTAGCACGGACACTGTGGTACATGGTCACTGTGGTAGCACGGACACTGTGGTAGCACGGACACTGTGGTAGCACTGTGGTAGCACGGACACTGTGGTAGCACGGACACTGTGGTAGCACGGACACTGTGGTAGCACGGACACTGTGGTACACGGACACTGTGGTAGCACGGACACTGTGGTAGCACGGACAATGTGGTAGCACGGACACTGTGGTAGCACGGACACTGTGGTAGCACGGACACTGTGGTAGCACGGACAATGTGGTAGCACGGACACTGTGGTAGCACGGACACTGTGGTAGCACGGACACTGTGGTAGCACGGACACTGTGGTAGCACGGACACTGTGGTAGCACGGACACTGTGGTAGCACGGACACTGTGGTAGCACGGACAATGTGGTAGCACGGACACTGTGGTAGCACGGACACTGTGGTAGCACGGACACTGTGGTAGCACGGACACTGTGGTAGCACGGACAATGTGGTAGCACGGACACTGTGGTAACACGGACACTGTGGTACATGGTCACTGTGGTAGCACGGACACTGTGGTAGCACGGACACTGTTGTAGCACGGACACTGTGGTAGCACGGACAATGTGGTAGCACGGACACTGTGGTAGCACGGACACTGTGGTAGCACGGACACTGTTGTAGCACGGACACTGTGGTAGCACGGACAATGTGGTAGCACGGACACTGTGGTAGCATGGACACTGTGGTAGCACGGACACTGTGGTAGCACGGACACTGTGGTAGCACGGACACTGTGGTAGCACGGACACTGTGGTAGCATGGACACTGTGGTAGCACGGACACTGTGGTAGCACGGACACTGTGGTACATGATCACTGTGGTAGCACGGACACTGTGGTACACGGACACTGTGGTAGCACGGACACTGTGGTAGCACGGACACTGTGGTACATGGTCACTGTGGTACATGGTCACAGTGGTAACAAGGACAATGTGGTAGCACGGACACTGTGGTAGCACGGACAATGTGGTACACGGACACTGTGGTACATGGTCACTGTGGTACATGGTCACTGTGGTACATGGTCACTGTGGTACACGGACACTGTGGTAGCACGGACAATGTGGTAGCACGGACACTGTGGTAGCACGGACACTGTGGTACATGGACACTGTGGTACATGGTCACAGTGGTAACAAGGACAATGTGGTAGCACGGACACTGTGGTAGCACGGACAATGTGGTAGCACGGACACTGTGGTACATGGTCACTGTGGTACATGGTCACTGTGGTACATGGTCACTGTGGTAGCACGGACAATGTGGTAGCACGGACACTGTGGTAGCACGGACACTGTGGTAGCACGGACACTGTGGTAGCACGGACACTGTGGTAGCACGGACACTGTGGTAGCACGGACACTGTGGTAGCACGGACAATGTGGTAGCACGGACACTGTGGTAGCACGGACACTGTGGTACATGGTCACAGTGGTAACAAGGACAATGTGGTAGCACGGACACTGTGGTAGCACGGACAATGTGGTAGCACGGACACATGTGGTAGCACGGACACTGTGGTAGCACGGACAATGTGGTAGCACGGACACTGTGGTAGCACGGACACTGTGGTAGCACGGACACTGTGGTAGCACGGACACTGTGGTAGCACGGACACTGTGGTACACGGACACATGTGGTAGCACGGACAATGTGGTAGCACGGACACTGTGGTAGCACGGACACTGTGGTAGCACGGACACTGTGGTAGCACGGACACTGTGGTAGCACGGACAATGTGGTAGCACGGACACTGTGGTAGCACGGACACTGTGGTAGCACGGACACTGTGGTAGCACGGACACTGTGGTAGCACGGACACTGTGGTAGCACGGACACTGTGGTAGCACGGACACTGTGGTAGCACGGACACTGTGGTAGCACGGACACTGTGGTAGCACGGACACTGTGGTAGCACGGACACTGTGGTAGCACGGACACTGTGGTAGCACGGACAATGTGGTAGCACGGACACTGTGGTAGCACGGACAATGTGGTAGCACGGACACTGTGGTAGCACGGACACTGTGGTAGCACGGACAATGTGGTAGCACGGACACTGTGGTAGCACGGACACTGTGGTAGCACGGACACTGTGGTAGCACGGACACTGTGGTAGCACGGACAATGTGGTAGCACGGACACTGTGGTAGCACGGACACTGTGGTAGCACGGACAATGTGGTAGCACGGACAATGTGGTAGCACGGACAATGTGGTAGCACGGACACTGTGGTAGCACGGACACTGTGGTAGCACGGACAATGTGGTAGCACGGACACTGTGGTAGCACGGACACTGTGGTAGCACGGACACTGTGGTAGCACGGACAATGTGGTAGCACGGACACTGTGGTAGCACGGACAATGTGGTAGCACGGACACTGTGGTAGCACGGACACTGTGGTAGCACGGACAATGTGGTAGCACGGACAATGTGGTAGCACGGGCAATGTGGTAGCACGGACACTGTGGTAGCACGGACACTGTGGTAGCACGGACAATGTGGTAGCACGGACAATGTGGTAGCACGGACAATGTGGTAGCACGGACAATGTGGTAGCACGGACACTGTGGTAGCACGGACAATGTGGTAGCACGGTCAATGTGGTAGCACGGACACTGTGGTAGCACGGTCAATGTGGTAGCACGGACACTGTGGTAGCACGGACAATGTGGTAGCACGGCAATGTGGTAGCACGGACAATGTGGTAGCACGGACACTGTGGTAGCCCCCGGACACATGTGGTAGCACGGACAATGTGGTAGCACGGGCAATGTGGTAGCACGGACACTGTGGTAGCACGGACAACTGTGGTAGCACGGACACTGTGGTAGCACGGTCAATGTGGTAGCACGGACACTGTGGTAGCACGGTCAATGTGGTAGCACGGACACTGTGGTAGCACGGACAATGTGGTAGCACGGACACTGTGGTAGCACGGACACTGTGGTAGCACGGACAATGTGGTAGCACGGACAATGTGGTAGCACGGTCAATGTGGTAGCACGGACACTGTGGTAGCACGGTCAATGTGGTAGCACGGACACTGTGGTAGCACGGTCAATGTGGTAGCACGGACACTGTGGTAGCACGGACAATGTGGTAGCACGGACAATGTGGTAGCACGGACACTGTGGTAGCACGGTCACTGTGGTAGCACGGACACTGTGGTAGCACGGCATGTGGTAGCACGGACACTGTGGTAGCACGGACACTGTGGTAGCACGGACACTGTGGTAGCACGGACACTGTGGTAGCACGGTCAATGTGGTAGCACGGACACTGTGGTAGCACGGTCAATGTGGTAGCACGGACACTGTGGTAGCACGGACACTGTGGTAGCACGGACACTGTGGTAGCACGGACACTGTGGTAGCACGGACACTGTGGTAGCACGGACACTGTGGTAGCAGGGTCACTGTGGTAGCACGGACACTGTGGTAGCACGGACACTGTGGTAGCACGGTACAATGTGGTAGCACGGACACTGTGGTAGCACGGTACAACTGTGGTAGCACGGACACTGTGGTAGCACGGACACTGTGGTAGCACGGTCAGGAGCATGTGGTACCCGGCACGCAGACACTGTGGTAGGTTCAGCTAAGTGGTAGCACGGACACTGTGGTAGCACGGACACTGTGGTAGCACGGACACTGTGGTAGCACGGACACTGTGGTAGCACGGACACTGTGGTAGCATGGGCAATAGTAACACATAGTCACGTTGGCCGATAGACTAATAACAAGTGGACGCGATGCCACTTGAAAGGCTAGCAAAGTCAGATTTAGCAAACTTTAGTAATTAAGCCAATTTCTTAAAGCGCAGACATGCGCACGTCGCTCGTGTCTGCCGGAGCAGGTGACCTCGGCCCAACGCAGAACGTTTAGCCGAGTTTTGCCGAAGATGAAAGCGTGTGTTTGAGAACTGGTGAAATTAGATCTTTCGGACGGGTGGTGACGAGGACTTCGGATAGGCCATTATGACTAATTTGTGTCTCGCGGACCGGTCCGTCGCGATTGTCAGCGCTTGTTAGGTGGACGCGTGTTGGTTCTGCCCGTACACCGCTGACAGACCACTGCGATACGCTCACGACTAATTTGGCTATTTATCAGGCGCTCGGCTAGTTGCGTTAGCACAGCGCAAGAGAAGGCTGTTCTACGGGTTGAGTGAGAGCGCTACGCCGAATTCGATCATTCCGGATACAGTACAGGGGCATTATGACTAGATGTCGCGTATGGCGGGTATAGATGGAACCAACTTCAAACGAAACTGGTATGGAGTTAAATAAAAAAAAAACAGTCATCATTTTATGATGAAACACATCATCCTATTTCAGCATGTATGTTACCGTAATTGTTTTAAGTTACATCGATTTTAATTGACAGTTCAATTATATATATATATATATATATATATATATATATATATATATATATATATATATATATATATATATATATATATATATATATATATATATATATATATATTATATGACACATAACTGCATATTGTGTTTTACATAGCAATGTTTAAGCTCTACTAAATGCGTTTGACCAATAAGTGACCATGCGCTCGCAGGTACTTGATTTTATTGACCCACGCCAAAAATCGATCACATTTCCATTTGGCAACACCGCCACGGACAAAAGTCGTGTCGGACAACAAAGTCGACTTCTATCTAGCGTTTAATTCATATTGTTGTTGCCAGGCAACCAATTCGATGTGATGTGCTAGAGGGCGCTACATGCACATTGACGACATCAAATTGTTTAATTAATGTCGGAATTCTAAACGTAGTTTTCAGGCGCAGCGTTAAAAGAATACAACATAAAATTATAATTCCTAGGAATTAAGTATATTCAGTTGCTACGCGTGTTTTTGCCTATAATTGATGTAAATTGTCGACATAATTAAACGACGCTACGTGTTCTCTCCGAATAGCTAATACCTAAAAAATGAGTTTTGCAGTATTGTTTTTTTCAGTGAATGTACTTCACAACCATTCGGTAAACAGTGCAGTTTAACATATACAACGATGTCATTCGCAAATGTAGGTCTATGTTGCACCTCGTCTCAGACGAGTTCATGACATTTCGCGGAGTCGAGTCTGGCGCTAAAAGCGGGCTACTTTTTCTTCTTCTAAACATTATGAATTTTGACAGCGATGTCAACCGATTTGTACATGAGCTGTCATGTTTGACTTCGAGTACGGCGTTGAGCAGTTTGTGTGTGTGTGTGTGTGTGTGTATGCGAGCGCATGCGTGCGTGCGTGCGTGCGTGCGCGCGCGCGTGTGTGTATGTGTGTGTGCGTATGTGTGTGTGTGTGCGTATGTGCATGTGAATGCGTGCGTGCGTGCGTGTGTGCATAGACCAGCATCAATCCGACATCCATTTTTTGCAACTGGTCAACACTAGTTCGCTTTTGTTTGAGACGAATATGTCTCGTTTGTACTTTCACATCTATCAACTTAATGTGTACCGTGCAGTAGCTGTAGCACAGTGGATAGAACGTACACTAACGTCAGTTCGAGTTGCATTCAGTTACGTCCATATTGCCGCAGTTCGCGCACTCGACCGATTAATCATTTCCCATAATTATTATTTCCTCCTTGGTGTCACTTTCTATACACGACAAAATATTATAAAAAAAATTATGTTACACCGAATACGTTTTTTTATTAACGCACATTGTTATCATTACCATAACAACATATTTTTTCGTTATACCGATCATATATATTTTTGACATACTAATTATTAATGTCATCGTGATGAGCACAAATTAAAGTTGTAAACGGATTTTTAAACGAGCACAATTCCATTACTGCATTTACATGAACTAGATATTTTGTGCATAGGTTTTGTATTGGCTGAGTGCGTCAAAAAGAAGATGACTCAGTGACTGAAATGAACAGGTTCACTGAAGACTTCATATCGTACGACCCCATCTATAGCGCACTGTCAACGTGTAAAGAAGATTGATTATTTCACAAATTGGGCCCTAGAGACAAGCGTTTTTTAGCAGCTGACGACCTAATAACGACAGAGAGCGTGTCAGGGGTTTTGTCACGTCTGCTGAAATTATCAACATATTGCAGTCATATCAACGCTCCGTAGAATTAACAACATTATCCATGTCATTTTTAGAAACGCTTTATATCTGTTTAAATAGCCGTAAGTTGGGATGAATATTGGCTATATCTTGTGACAAGGGATGCGCTACAGCGGGTGATATGGTACATCAAATCTACAATGGACTAAATCAAATACACAATCGATGGTTTTCTCGTGAAATCAACGTGTTCATGCGAATTTATTTCGTTTTAGTCTGCGTGAAATGGACGGTCCCTCCTCACACGAGCGCATCCTACGACAGCGCACACTGTCAACTTGACACACAAATTTAAAGAAGATTGATGATGTCACAAACTGGTCCCTGGAGATACACTCGTTTTCAACAGCTACCGACCAAATAACAACAAAGACCATGTCAGGTGTTTTGTCACAAAACTACCCATAATTGCAGTTCTATGAACGTTCAATGGAGTGAATGACATTTCTCCTTATTCATTTTAGAAATTATTTAGTTTATTAAACAACCGTAAAATCGGATGAATATGACCTACTTCGTATAAAGCCGAGGGAGTGAGGGCTACGATAGAGCAGATTTTCCAAATAAAACCGAAGTGACAAAAGATCACCTCCTCCTGAGAACTGAGATGGGGATTATGAGATCGGCATTGAACATCTCGCTGAAGGAACTCAAAACAAATAAGGACACATATAACATACGCATGCACGCACGCACGCACGCGCACACACACACGCACACAGACAGACACACACACCCACACACACACGCGCGCGCGCGCGCGCACACACACACACACACAACCAAATAAACAAAACAAAACAAATTAGGAAGTGTGACACATGGGCGTCCGCAGAAAAAAATGCAGGGTGGGGGTAATGTTATCCTGAATCAGAGGTTTAGCCAGCGAGCTGTGCAGCCGTGTTTTGCACGGCCAGTTTTCTAAAAACACGGCCAGTTTAACCATGCATGCACGGCCTAGACTTGACTATGCCTCGGCGATGCGCACGCCAGGTCCACCGGCCGAATGTGGGAGGGTCCATTGAGGAGTACTATCGCCGCACCATCTATGTCCCGTACATGGATTCCTTGATCCAGTCTCTGGAAAGTCGCTTTGGTGAAAGCAACACGCCATATTTTCACATTTTCGCACTACATCCGAGAGAAATGCAGCAAACAGAAAGAGATGAATTCAAGCACATCGTTTCATCTGCCAAGGAAATGTATGGCATTGACAACCTTGTAGAAGAAGCTCTAGCGTGGTATGACGTACAGAAGCATAAGCCACTGGATGACAACTCTCTGGGTATGATCGAGCTGGTGAAGCAGGCCACTATGTTCCCTGCTGTGCGCAAGGCTATCCTCATCGCACTGACTCTGCCTGCAACATCATGTACAGTGGAAAGGTACTTCAGCACACTGCGCAGGGTGAAGAACTGGTTAAGATCAACGATGAGTGATACACGTCTGTCCGGCCTCTGCATGCTAAGTGTCCACCGCAACAAAGTGAACAGCCAGAAGACCGAGCTAATGAACAGGGTCATTGACAATTTCGGAAGAGAACCCCGACGGCTCCAATTCCTGTTCCAAGTGTAATGACCTGCTCTAACTGAATGAACTGTTGAAATTTTTGTTTGTTATTTTATTCATTTTGTATTTTCCATGTAATTGTTTGACATTTTTGATTTTTCCTTGCCCCCCCCGGACGTCCATGGTGTGACAGCTAGCGCGAGTTGCGGGAACAGATGAGAAATTATGAGAGGTCCGGCTTCGCTGTAGAATTGTCAGTCACCTGCGAAAAGAAACCGAGGGAGACCAAGAAAAATAGGTAAGGACAGTGTAGAGAAAGACACGTGTTGAGACGGCTGAAGGATGAAGACTTGAAAGACCGGAACAAATGACAACGACTTGTACACTCTAGACCGACCCCGTGTGAGGGGGACATGGCGACAGGAGAAGATAACTATGTTCAAATAAAAAGTATTTCGGTGTAATGTTAAATACTAAATATCCACAATCTGTCATCGCGTACGTTGCCGCAAAAAGACGCGATGGTTGCAGGCTAAGTGCTTCAGAGGACGGAGAAGATCAAGGATAAGAGCCGTGACGAGGGGAGACACGGAGGAGACCAACGTTGTGGAAATGGACGCAAAGGCCATGTCTTTGTGAATTGGGATGTCAGCGCGATCGCTGCTCCCAGCCGGGATTAACCAGTCGAAACGAGACGATGAATCGTTTTCGAACGATAGACCACATCTCACGGCGACGAATAATGTTCGGTTGTTTCAAGTTTTGTAAATAAAATTAACGTGTAGCGGAAGTGACAGAACGATGTGGACATCCGGTGAACCGCCATACTTTGTACATGCATCGCCAAACAGACGCAAAGGGAATAATTTATAACTGTTTCGTGAGTCATGACAAAGTTAACAGAGCCCAACGCGTTAATTAAGCAAGGAGACGGGAATCAAAGAGCATAAAAAAGTATTTTGGCGCACGCGGAGGAATCGTCTGATGGAACGGCGGTAATTAGGTTGCGATTAATGCGCCATTAGTAGTTGAGCGTTTTGAGCGTCTCTAATTGAATCGCAGGCGCATTACAGGCGCTGGCCGAAATTAGATTTCCCTGCGTTTCCAGCGAAAGTAAACATAATAAGGCGGCCGATAACCCTACTTAATCATGACATACGAGGCAATTTTGGTTCGACATTAGCAGTAGATTCAAAGCGAATCCCGCCTTTTGTGACGCCATTTAAGACGGAATCGAGTTAGTAGGCGACTGTAACCATGTTTCAAGATGAATGTTCGGTGCAAATCACTCGACATGAATAACCGAGCTGAAAGTGGGAAATTGCGATTATTAAAGCCGACACGAATTTGCATTCCCATCGGCTCGACTCAGTATTGTTTCAAATAAATTCATTCGACTTCAGTTCTTTCAAACACTACTCCACACAGACACACACGCGCGCACACACACACACACACAGCACGCACGCACGCGCACGCACGCACACACACGCACGCACACACCACACACACACACACACGCACACACGCACCGGCTATTTTTATGCAGCTATACCCGTATCGATGGTACACAGGATCGGGACACGCGCATGCGCACATACCCACGCGCGCACACACATACGCACGAATCGAGCCTCGGCGGCCGTCGTCTGCGCGAGCTCCGGCGAAAATAACAAGCCTAACGGTTAATTGACAAGCACAAATTACCCGGCCGCAAATTAACGAAGAAACGCCGATATGTTACGGCAATCAAAGTGATCTGCGTCGTCTGCGGCCGGCCGCCAGTCTCGAGGTCCGACTCGGATGACGGAGGCGCCTCCGTCCGACCGCTGGCCGGCTCGTTAGTGCCGCTAGTTACCCGCCTCGCCTGTCACCCGGCACCGACCGGCTCGTCTCGTCTCGTCTCGTCCGCTCCTCCAGCCATCGGCCAAGCAGCGCCATGTCAGGTCGGCGTCTAATGAAGCCACTTGTCCGTCGGACAGCCAGGACGTTTTTTCTGGCGATATTTGACAGAGACGATGACAAGCGAGACGTGGATCAAAAGACGGATCGGCGCGTCTTATGTGTTCCGTCTTTGGGGCGGTCTAAACTTTTTGATTTTGCGAAAATGGTAATAATAATAATACTCTTTATTTAAACACTGGTCTCCAGGGTATGATTCTGTTCAGTAATGTGTACATACCACGTGTTGTTCTCATCTTGTTGTCCCTGTCGTCAGGGGTGAGGTTGGTTACCGTCATTTTTTCTTCGTCTTTTCTTTCCTCGCTTCACTTTTCTCTCACTGCGTTCTCTGTCACCAGTCTCCAACTCCGCCTATCTTTTGCTGTTGTTCTCCATTCTCCTCCCATTCTTTCCCTATCTCTCTTAACGCAGTCCTTCCATCGCATTCTCTGTCTTCATCGCCTCCCTTTCCCCTCCACTTTCTAGGCATCTGCTCTCTTTGCCAATTTTCATCTCCCGTTCTTTCCACATGTCCGGCCCATTTCAGCCTACTCCTCTCCAGTTTCTTCTTTAAACTTTCCTTCACTCCTCACACAGCAATCAATAAAACAATCCAATTTACGTCTACACAAACAAATGGTATAATTGTGATTATGAAATATTGATAACAATATAAATAAATTAAATGAGACAAATATAGCAAAAAATGTAAACCAAATAAATAAAATAAAATAAAATGTGAAATTTAAACAAATTAATACCTACAATAACATGTTATTAAAATAAATTATTACTAAAATCATCTAGTAGTATAATAGTAAACACCCAAATAACTTGATACGGTGACTGTTAGGACACGAAGTAAACATGTTCACGCACTCCGGCACACGTTAATGTTCGTCACACATCCGTAAAGGAACCAATTACATGATTAAAAGCTAGTTTAAAATAGGGCATTTTGAGACGTTTGAGTAATACGATTTCACAAGACCAGTCTGATAATTTTCGCCTTTTGTGGGAGGAAGCTGGAGAAAAATGGGTCTTGTATTTTACTTGTATCCAGGGCAATAGTGGCACGATTTACACAGTCAAATGTATATCGTCATATGTTAACTGCAATGAACAAGATGGTTACGTTTCAAAGCAAACGTTCAGTCCTGAAATTTTGGTTAAAGTTTTTTTTTTAAGCTTTGTAAAAGCCCAGGAAGAATGGAGAAAAAGTTTAGCCCCATTCATTTGAAAAGAAGCATGAATTCATACGAAAAATCTGATCAGTTTCGCGTTCGCCGAAATGGTAGCTAGCTTTAGCAAGATGAGTCTAGTCATTTTGGCATTCGTCATCGTAGCAACAAAATATAAAACACCCGCTTTTATGAAACACCATCACCCGCATTAACATGGAAACAAACTGATGCATTACATATTCTTTAATATTGCACAAACAAATGGCAATGTTTTATACACGTTGTATATGATCGGAAAACCAATGGTTAGCACTAAGTACTGTTGTGACATGCCTGACGATGAAAAGACGTCTGGCTTGTCAGTCGGCCGTCTAGACGAGGCAGTAACGTCAGCCAAACCGACATTTGCAGTTGACTCAGACAACACAACGTGTGGCATTCTGCATATTGGAAAAGGTCAGCGCATTCTCAGCCGACTGCGGATATATTTTATACTAAACCAATTTCACGCCGTTTGGTCAAGCGAACGGAAGGACAGGGGTTGTTGAGTGGCAGGAGAATTTAGCCGTGGCACGAGCCATTGTTGTCGGGTAATTGTTGTTCCCCGTCGCTGGTTGACACAAAATAACCAATTGGAATTTCAAGTGAATTTTATATGCCAATAGTTCATTGCGAATTTTTTAACGCACATATTTAGAATTTCATTAATCGCGCCATTGTTGGCAGAATAGAACACAATTATGTTGTCTGTTGACTAAACATTACGGTAGCCACGGCACGCGTCATTGTTGTCGGACA